>JAQFVV010000030.1:742500-1228140 GCA_028023455.1 Epiperipatus broadwayi | reverse complement strand
TCTCTGAATTTCAGATGATTAGGTAAACTTTAGTTTATTTTTAAATATTTTAGTGCAAAAAGTTCATTTTTCATTACTCATTAATAGATCTTGCTTAATTGTTAAGCAAATAAGAGATAATTAAGATATTCATATATAATATTTTGTTTTTATCACTGTATCCTTCATCTCATCTCTGCCAAATTGCAACTATCCATCAGCACTTTGGAAACACATCACTTTACGGGTAAATTAACACAAACACACGGTATAACTTAATTTCATACATATAATTTTTTTTAGTTCTATTTAAATCCATCTCATTATAACGTTGTATTTCTATATTGGACTATTTTCCAATCATATAATATGCATATTGAATGTCTTTAGAAAAATTTAACTTTATTTAAATATTCCAAATATGTTCAACTGTTAGTAATAGCACATCAAACAGGTTAGTATATGCACAATGTTTCGAGAGGCATTATTCTCCCCTCTTCTTCAGGTGTTGCTGGCCTGACCAGTGACAGTACTAGCATGAGATTCGAACCTGGACTCTTAAGATTCTCGAGTATTGAATTTTATGGTAATGCTCTAACCAACTGAGCCATCCTGCCAAAGGCAACAGTCTGTGGTAATTTCATATACTTATCTATGAAGTTTCTCCACTTAAGAGTGTTGACTTAAAATTCAATACTCAAGAATCTAAGGTTCCAGGTTCAAATCCAATGCTAGTACTGTCACTGATCAGGCCAGCAATGCCTGAAGAAGAGGTGAGAATAATGCTTTTCAAAACGTTGTGCTGTTAGATAAAATTTGGAATCACTTAATTAGATATTTTTGAAAACATTTTAATTATTTGATAAATAATGTCTTTGTATATAAATGATGTTTTGTTAAGCAGATAAGTTTTCATTATTAATTTACAATAGATTTGCTAAATTTTGTATATTATTCATCATGTTATACCATCACTTGATTCATTAATAAAAAATTTGATAATATGCTTAGACTACTGGATGTATTTATATTCAATTTTTGAATAAAACATTCATTTCAAGATTGGTTTATTGTCTGATTTTTGTCTTCTTGACTATATAAATTGAAAATATTTATTTTAGATTATTTAGATTTTCATTAAATTTTTTACTATTCGTTACATCTAACTTTGGATCATTACCCGATATTTTCTTTAAAAATTCTTTAGAAAAGGCTGAAATTAGAAACAACAACAGATAGAAAACACATTAAAGTAATAGTAAAATATGTTATGTACTGGACTAAAACTCTTACACGCACAAAATTAATAAAAAAAATTTTAGACAGAAAGACTTGGCTATATTTTATTAATCTTAGTATCTAAAAATTTTAATAATTTTTTTTCAGTGAAAACTGGAATTTTTTTATAATTTACACAATAGGCAATATTTAATTTTAATAATTTTATAAGAGTATATTTAATCATCTGAAAGCTTAAAACCAAAAGCATGTAAGTGACCTGTAGGGTTTAATGCAGATATAAAATGGCTGATCCCGGAGATCAAGATGTGTGGCTCATGGCCTCCGTTACCTCTGATGCTTAAATTTTTTATGAATTCCCAAGTAATAAACTATTCAATTAATTCTTATATAACATACAAATTAACAAGAAATGGAGAACTCTGATTTTTACATAATTATGTGGAGCACAAATGTGAAAAATTCTCAGACAGCAGTTTGACCAATATTTGCTTGTTGTGATGAAACCAGTAATGAATACTGCATCTCTTAAACCCAAAGTGGCCTTTCTACACTCTAATGATATGAAAGCTGTAAGCATTTTGTAAGTTTAGGAGATAATTTTTATATTAAAATAGCTACTTAAAAGATAGAATAACAACTGTCAAATGTTAGCATGATATGTTAGAGAATTAAAATGTTTTGCATGACTCCAAGTCGAAATTTGATTTTCACAACAGTTTCCCTATGGCAATAGCTGAATGCTGTATTATTTGCATGAGTGGCCATGACCAAAAGACAAGCATGCATAAATTATACATGGAAATATCTTTCCTGAAGCTTTAATAATAAATTAGAAAATTATCAGAACATGTCAGCCCTTGCTTGTTAAACTACTCTTCATACATCATATCCACGGCTCCTCACTGACGAAGGCCACAAGCCAGAAACTAGCCTGGGAATATTGGATGAGTAGGCACTAGATGGGGATTTTATGCACAAGCCTTCTGGCATCCATTGATTACTCTGGTTGGCACAGGGTGGCCCTATTGTGTGAAGAGTTTTGCCTGTTTAAATTACTCTTTTGATATATAATTTGTAATATTTTCAAAACAATATTTGTAACAATAAAAAAAAAACTCATAAAATAATTCAATCAAATTAAGTTTGTATTAAAACACAAGCCATTAATTTAATAATATGCATATTTATTTTTAAATAAATTCCATTTTTCCTTATATTTTAAATACTATTATAATAAAGTATAAATTACCAAAGGCTTGATTGTAATGTAATTCATTGTTACATAAATAATCAGTAGAGTGATAAATATAGTAGACACATTTGATTTGAAAATATAAAATTTAGGGAGAGGAAATGAGATAAGATAAAATTTCTTACATTATTTAATATGTAATTAACATTATATAATAGCTTAAATTACTTTTACTTAGATAAAATGCTGATTAGGTATCCCAGAGTTAATAATTAAAAATGTTTTACCATTCTCAAAATGACTGAATGTTAGAAAGTCCTACTTGAAATCATATCTCATTGTTTAAAAAGTCAAACGCTCAAATGTATAGTGCAATATTTTTAAAAAGGGATAGAATGGGGAGCCTACATACACTTAACATATAGGTAATAAAATGGAGGGTAGAGAAATTTATTTTTGTGTGAAATAGTATACAATAAATTTGAAACAAATTTTGTAAACAAAAATGAATTAAAAGAGATTGAAAAATTAATCAGATGCTCAAATATATATAAATAAAGAAATATCCAAAGTCCTTTGCTTTCCTCTGAAAGAGAGCTTATTGAGAACGAAGAAAATTATCTTCAACTGATAAGGAAGGATTTAAATGACCATCCATTTTGGAAATGCAAAAATGTATCTAGAGATTTGGTAAATTCTATTGATATATGAAAATTGGTATTAGGTGATAAACTAAAAAAAGTTTATATTATTATGTTTTGTTCAAAGATATGATATTGATGGTGTAAAAAAAAATTGGCATTTCTGTTGTAATCTTTTAACTTTTGAAAAATTAGCATCCAGTTTAAATGATTCTTCATCTTTTAATTGGCCTTGCTCAATATTTATTTTTTATATTTGAAAATGCTACTTTTACATTCTCAGATAAACAATCATGAAATGGAGGTGTGAAGTTAATAATACACTTTTGAATAAGTAATCCTAGGATATTAGGTATTTTTCCATTTAATACAGATTTGATGAATTAGAATAAATAAAATACTTAAGTCATTTCTCAATTATCAAAATATATCTAAAGTGGAGCAAATAAAGAAAAATTAATTGGGTTGGCAGTCAAGTTCATTACAGATGGCGCTAGTGTTTTGCAGATAGCTAAAGTTTACATTGGGCTTGCATATACTATTTTTCCATCTGCAATAACTATAAATAGGATGGGTGTTTGGAAAATTGTGACAATTGTTAAAAAAAAGGAATCTTTTATGTTAACTGAATTAAAATGTATCCAATAATCCAATTGGTCAAGGAATTTAGAAAAAATTATAGGATGATAAGATTTAATAGTTTATAAAATACGAGTTGATTATTGATGAACATAAAAACTATTGGATTAGATATACAAATAAATAAATAAAAATTGCTTATTTTGAACTTTACGATTGAAATGTAGGCAGTGGTAAGTTTACTTTAACTCTTATATATATTGAGAAAAAGTATTAATCATTGTTTACTTTCTAACACATCCAAACTGTCAGCAGTAATAGAGGTTTAAAAATCTGCCTAAGGTTTATTTTTGCTTAAATTCATTGCAGATTTTGTGATGATTATTGTGGATTCCAAGAGATTGTAAAAGACCCAGAAAGAGACCTCACATGAGATGGATGGATGAAATAAGAGAATGTGCAGGATTGATGTGGTGGAGAAGAGATGCTAGAGATCAGAGATGGACCTTCATCCTGTAGGGGATTGATAATGGATTGACGATGATGATGATAATAAAATGAATAATCTAACTTGGTTAATTAAAGATTGAAATTTTTCAATATTTAGAAAAAGTAATTTTCCAAGATAAAAATGGGTTATCTTTTAGTAATATAAGTCATCTTTTCATAATTGTGCAAAAATGTTTTATAACTTTAGGAAAAGTTCTTAAAAGAGTACTATCAAACCTAAACACATTATTGTAGGGATGGCAATTGATAAACGACACAATATTTCACTCTACAAATCACATAAAAAACAAGTGAAATCAAATTTTATTAAAATATATCTTGATAAAGAGTTCTATATATAAGTTTTTAAAATAATTTATAAGTTTGTAATGTAATTCAATCAATTCTTTTAACAAAAGTAATAATATTGAAATAACTAAGATATTGTGATTTCATTTAAATTTTATATTCGATCAACTTTTAATATAACTCACTATCTTTTAAATAATTGATAATCATTTTATATTTCCAATTAAAGCAAATAAATGAGGCAGTTCAAAGATAATGCCAATATATCCATTTGAAAATAAAACATAACTTTTATAAAATTTTGATTTATTGGTTGATTATAAAGTACAATAATTTTACATGAAAAAATGCATTGATAGCTGCTGAAAGAAAATAATTTAACTCACATAAAAAAACAAAAACAAATTGCGAACCTCAATAGTTTACTCTGTTTCACAATTTCAATGACTTAAGTAAGGCTGAGTCTTTAAGTTGATTGTATACCAAGAAGCATTAGTAATTTGATATTCTATTAAATATTGAGTTAAAAAGTTTTTGTTTTGGTCAAGATGTAAATTTTTGTTGTAAAATAATTTCAATTTTATATTATTTCACATCAACAAATTCTTTAGTTAGTTTTGTTTTGTAATGATGAGGTAATCTAAAAGATATGAAAAACAAGTTGAATAAAAGACTATTTTAATGTTATTCATAATTTGTTTAATATACTTCTTTTTTTTACACAAACTTTGTTTTACATGATTTTGAAATAACACAAGTTTTTGTTTTAAAATAATATGATTGGTGAAAAAAAAAAAAGGTACTGTGGGATTAGAGCTGCTATGATATATTCATAATTAGAATGAAGAAACTCACATTATTGTCTGGAAGGCTTAAAAAATGATCTTACATTCTCCAAGTAATTCTTAGACTAAGTTGGTATTAATTTTTTTTTTAATTCTACATAATTTCATGTAAATAATATATTTTCCTTTTTAGAAGATTGTAAATGTTTTTAATTCAATGATTATTTACAGATTTATTCCTAAGGTGGAGTTTATCACAAAACTAAAAAAAAAAAAAAATTATGTCATTATCATCTAATTGTCAAAAAAATTTTCAGCACTTTATTTTTTAGTATTTTAAAAACAAAAATCCCCTTTTTGGCAATATTCCTGCAAATGGAGAAATTTGTCTGCACTGTAATGTTTTTTTTTTTATGTGTCAAAGCGTCGGCCAGGAAGCGAACCCTGGAACTGCTTGTAAGGCAGCTGTGCTAACCACTCGGCCATCAATGCTTGACTCACTGTAATGTTTTTGTTGTTTTGTTTGAAAGAGAAGTACATTTTTGATATTGATAATTTATTTGCATTTTGACATATAGTTTTTTTTTTTTTTTAAATTCCTTGTTGGTATTGATGTTAAAAAAAAAAATTAAACGTGTTTAAATTTAATTGATGAATTTGTTTAAATTTATATTTATTAATTTTGTCAAAAATCAATAGATAAGTTATACATTGCAAGTTTTAGTGATAGCAATAGTATTTCAAATCATTCACAAACGTATACATTTATTGTCAAACAGTGACAGTGAATAAAATCTTGGGTACTTTTCAGTTTTACTGACAAGCAAGATTTCGCATTAATTTTTGATAAATATATAGTTCCGAGGGCCTACAATTTCTCTTTTTGAAGGTATTAGTTGTTAAATTACAAAAACTATTAAGTTAAATGAAATAAAAATAATAAATTATATTACTAATCTTTATTTGATCTTTTTTTCTTTTTTACTTATAACATGGAAGTGATATACTTTCACCTTTAAAATTTTCGATGGTTTGTGTAGAGAAAACAATGGATGTTTCATTATCACTTCCAAGTTTTTTATTTTTCAAATGAAATTTATGTTCCTACAAGTCATTTTTTATTTATGTTCGGTATATATAAAGTAAAATTTGATAGAACACAAAAAATATAACATTCTAACAAAAATTTTATTTGGTTCATTTATTTTTATTGATTTCTTAGGTCCGGAACCAATCTTCTTATTTTCCATACGTACAATGTATTTTTTTTACACAAATTTCTTTTACACATAATTTTCAGGAACCAATCTGCCATGTAAAAAGAGAATTGGGTATATAATCATTGCAAAAAAATATAAAGATGACATTTGCTTAAAGAAATAGCCATGACTTCTTTTGAAAACATAAAACAAAAATAATATTAGTAATAGATTTTGACTGTTAGTCAAATTTTCAATATAGAAAATAAATAATAGTGCATCAATAGCAACTCTTGAGACATTTCTTATTGGAGTGATTTTTAGAAGAAATGATTGGATAGATTATCAAGGTCGGCACTGGAATGAATAGAGAAACAAAACAAAAAAAGAGGAGAAGGGAGAGTCCTAAGAAAACTAGATCCAATGAATAAAAGATGCTATGAATTCTAGAAACCTATAGAAAGGTAATTAAATGAGGATGATGAAAAGCAAGGAAAAATCTAAATAAAACAATTGTATGATTAAATAATTAGAAATTTAATTAATTAAACCAAAAATGAAATGATGAAAAAAGACATGTAGAATATAATATTCCACCAATTAAGATAATTAAAAATATTTGTATTTCCAAAATCATTTGGATTTTCAAATTCACTAATAGTTAATAATGCATTTATTGTATTTGGATTTATAATATTTTGTTCTTAATGTTTCCATCTTTTAGTTTAAAAAATGGCTGCTTTAATTAGAATCTTAAGCACATTTAATACATGTTCTAATATGACCTTTTACTTAAATATTCGAATTTGTAACTCAGTACTTCCATTTCTTTAAAATCAATTAGCTTATTTTTTAATACAATTTGTTAAATCTGAGCATCTCAGAACTGCTATTAGATTTTTTTAGCTCACCAAACTGCAAAAAACCCAAAGATATACTTGTGAATAAATTATAATAAGTCTTTTTTTTTTTAAGTGTCATAGCATCGGCCGGGATGCGAACCCGCAACCCGGGCAACTGCCTGCAAGTGCAAGGCAGTCGTGCTGACGTCTCGACCACCAATGCAAGACAAGATATCTTTCAGTTACAAATTGCACATTATGCAAACAAGTGAAACTCAATATTAAAAGAATTATCAGGCTTAGTGCTTTCAGGAATCGTTAGTCCTCATATTCATAGCCTATCTTGGGAGTGTCGGGTTAAGTTGTGATTTTAAATAACTGGGTAGTAATTTATGCAAATTTATTCAATGTTTTCATATAGTCCACTTTCTAGATGGAAAAGCACGATTCTTTCCGGTTTATTGCATTGTCATTTGCAATGAAGCACACTTCTTTTATTTTGAATAAATTACTACCCAGTTGTTTAAAATCATAACTCAAGCTGACACTCCCAAGATAGACTATGAATATGTGGACTAAGGTTCCCGAAAGTATTAAGCCTAATAATTCTCTTAATATTGAGCTTCACTTGTTTACATAACGTGCAATTTGTAACTTACTGCTTGAAGGTGAAGTAGAAACACAGATTTTATTTCAATAAGTCTTTCAGTACGTGTTTTTTTTTTATGTTTTTACATACGAAATTTCTTTTGCACTCCCGATTATTAATTGTAACTAAAGTAATTTCATTATATAAGAAACATTGGATTAAATTCTTGCTCACTTATTTTTATCATGATAATTGAAGATATTGTTAAAAGAAAATAGACTTGCTGGAAATTTCCCTCATTTTATTTATTATTAATAACAGTATATTAAGAAAAAAAAGTTTTT
The DNA here is from genome assembly GCA_028023455.1 of Epiperipatus broadwayi. NCBI lineage: Eukaryota > Metazoa > Onychophora > Udeonychophora > Euonychophora > Peripatidae > Epiperipatus > Epiperipatus broadwayi. The sequence goes on along the minus strand of JAQFVV010000030.1, from coordinate 1,219,950 downwards.
GTTATAGAGTTCAGCTTACCCCGACTGATCTTGACACAAATCACAAGAATTTTTATTTGCAGTATTTTTAAGGTTCTTTTTATTACATAGATAAATCTATTTGACTGTAATAACATCATTCATCATTTAAATAAGATATTTTCATTTAGAAATTCAATATTTTGATCTTTATTTACTGTCAGATTAGTTAGTGTTGTTGATTAATGAACTTTCATTTTTTTTTAAAAAAAAATATTTATAACATCGAAAAGAGAAAAAAAATGGTTTTTTCATTTTAGTAATGACAATAATATTACATGTGACACATTAGATTTTATATCATATAATGATGTCAAGACGATATGCCTGAACAATCGTAATGTTTCAATGTTTGTGATGGATTTCTATGAAGACTTTATAAGTACATAATGTTTTAGAAAAGAAAAGCTACCTAAATTAGAAAAATGAATTAGTCAATATTAAATGGAAAACATTGTTGGATTTTGTGAGGTTAAAAGAAAAAAAGATGATTTGAAAAATAGACATATTCTTTATTACAACTACACAAATATTGGAAGCATGACTAAAATGAAATTCCTTATAAATAAAAATTGGTAAACCAATACTATCAAGATTGATGTATATTGGACAGAACGGCAAGATTAGTTATTCAATATAATGGAAGATTGTCATTACGATGGAAAAGGGAAGTATTTTTATATAGATCTACAAAGTGCCTTTGATCATGTAAAACATTTTAAAATTGTCATGAAGATTTAATGCTAGAATTGAAAAACAATTGAAAAATAAAAGTGTTGTGGATACGTTTGGTTATGGTGATAGAAATTATATATTATTAAATCTTTTTTTGAGAAAAATGATAATCATAAATGATTATAGAAACATACAAATGAATACAAAGACGAATCAGATTATATTTTGATTTAAAGAAAATATATACATTTCATGATTGTAACCTTGTTAATAATTTCAACACATGTTCATCAATTAGTGAGATGTAAGCTAGAGATGAAAAGTACTAAAAAAACACTATTAACAGTTGATATGCATAACCTTCAGAACTACTCTCAAGATAATCAGTTTAAAATATTGACAGATTTTAATGATGTTTCAAAATCTGAGATCAAAAAGAAGGTAACTGATACTCTATTAAACATTGCAACAAAAATTTCTGGTTTGAAACATCAACAATTCCAATAAATTTTTAACTGAGATAATAACAATGTATGAAGAAAAGAAATATAAAAGTAAAAATTTATTTTATTAAGAATTAACTGGAGTTCTGTAAAATGGTATGAAAGAATTAATTAAGTCCTTAACAAAAGAGAGCTGTGACAGCACTATCATATTTGACATTTTAGGCAATGCGATGGGCTGCATCACTACTTTTCTACATTGTTTTAAAGCAATGTATATTTTAAATTATGGTGTGCAATAGGCTGCATCAATTCTTTCTATGAAGCATCCATTTTTAATATTAATTTTTAAAAAATTCCAAAAGATGTCAGCAGTATACAGACTTTTGTGTGTGATTGACAGCACACTTTATTGTTCTGACAAAGCTATGAAGGAGGTGACAATTTGTGATTGGCTGATGCTTTATATTGTTTTACCCTGCGGGTAAATGCCACAAAAAACATGATTTTCAGTAATTGTTAATGATTATGGTGCAATATTTTTGTAAAAGACTTATTATTAAACCAAAAACTATGTCACTAGAGGGCGGGGTTGTCTTTGAAAACATTTTATTTTTTTAAAAAAACCACTCTTAGAGAGTATAGAAAATATGTTACAAGAACTGGAAATAGCCACGGAAATAGTCATTACGGGCTAAAAAAAAATTGTAAGTGAAATATTTTAATAACAATTAATAATTTATTAACTTTTAGAATTTTCTTGTTTCTTTAATAACTAATTCTAAATATATCATTTTTTAATAATATAAAATTCTAATGTTTAATATTTTGTTCTTCAAACTTTTTGAATAGGTATCGTGAAGCCAATAATGATGTGTTCCTTTATTGTTGGTAAGATTTTCAGTTAGATACTTATTTTCATAATTTTAAAATATTAATTTTAAATATTTTTTATTGAAATTATTAGAAAGCTTAAATATTTATAATGTAATATATAAATTAATTATATATGTAAAAAAGATTTAATTGCGCAAAAAATCAATCAAACATAGAGTCATATTAAAAATAACAGTCGTTAGAGTTTATTCAAAAATTTGCCAGATGGGATTGACACTGATAAATATCTACCCTATATATATATAAAATCATAAACCATGATTTTATATAACAGAAATAGAAACAAATAATGCAGTTTGTTAAACATCTCTGATGCAGTTATTAAACATGTGTTAAATTAAAAAAAAAAAACCAACGACAGTTGTATTTTTTTGTAACAGTTAATGCAGACTTATTTAACATAGAAAACCAGAATTTTGAATCTCTCCTCAAAAACAAAAGATATTTCATTATGAACCTTTATAGCAACTCTTATATATGATTTCTTAATTAAGTGTGGATAAAATAAAACTTTTAATTGTGCAGAACCCAGCATCGGTAAAAACTATTAATAAATATTTATTTAACAGTAAACTTGCTCTGGCCCAATTAATAAAATATAGTGTGTGTGTGTGTTAAATATATGTTAAATAAAAACAAGAAAAAAAGAATACTTTAACACAAAAAAAATAGAAGTTGAATTTATCCTCATAGACAAATATGAAACTTATAGAGATTTCTTTAAATTAAATGTACTTTTACTTTTTATTATTGAGATTAAAAGTTGAGAAAAGCTTAATATACTGAAATGTTTTTGCCGTCTGACTAGGTCTCTGTTGAGTTGATCAAGTTATGAAAAAAGGTTTCATTACTATTTCTAAAAACATAACTATATTTCCTGATCAACTCTACCTAGTAATTGTTACGACTTATGCTATCGACAGAATCAGCTTTTATTTCTTTTATAAGGGTGCCAGAATTCATATAAGAATCTGCTGAAATCCATCGCATTGCATCCGATAAATTAAAAAGAAAAATATTTTTAAAAGAATCGGTATCATATTTTACCGTAACTAGAATTATTTTCTAAATATTATTATTCCTGGAGCTTAGTCAACACATATTTTCAAATCTTACTAAACTAATGTTAATAAATTTAATAATAATCATCAATAATGTACAAATGAAAAGTTGATATTAGAAATAAACATTTTTTTTATTCTAACAAATTAAAATAAAGAGAAATTACTAATTAAATAAAACCGGAGAGAACACATGTTAATCCAGATATGAATCCATTAATAAAAAATAACAGTTAAACAATTAAAAAGTTCTTGGGTAAATAAGAGTCTCTTGATCAATAAAATTAAAGTCTCTATCGGGATTATTTTAAGCTTATTTTTTTAGAGTGGTTTGCCGACAAGTTAGTCACAATTGGGAATAATGAATCATAGCTTACCGGTAAGTTTAGCGAGAAGATTGTAGATTACTATGCATAGTTTTTCTTGAGTTAGAATGAGCTTATGGCCATTAGTTTTAACTTGTTCTTGATTCTGGTTCTAAAGGCTAGTCACAAAAGCTTTTCTGGGTTTGACAGTCTTCATGATGAACAATGTCAAAAGCTTCGGTCTACTTCCGCATGAAGAATTATTTCATTGTAGAGTGGTCCTGGATTCCGTAATCCAGGACCAGCCAAAAAAAACACAGACAAGCCAAGACATTGATCTAACTGGTGTCTTCCCTTTTATATTTGGGGTCCAGTTTTCAGACTTCTGCGCATACCTTTTGTTTGTCAAAAATATACGTTGATAATCTTGTAATTCTTTATAAAATTTACGTTACAAAGTGTTTATTTTTTTAGCATAATTCTGCCATCTTTAATTAGCTATTTTTTTAGCATAATTCTGCCATCTTTAATTAGCTAAAATATTTTTCTTTTACCATATCTGGATTAGTAATTTGTGTGTGTTTTGTTCTCTCCAATTTTTACTTTTATTTTTAATTAGATAAAAAAAATTACGAACGATAATTTTAACTTTCATTGTACGTTTTAAAAAAAATTATACTAATCAAAAAAAAAATCTAAATTTACTTTTTTTTAGCTTTTACAAATGCCAATATATTTGTACCATATATAAATAAATGGTACAATACTTTCAGCATTTTTTAGGAAAAAATAATTTGAAAGCATTGGTAATATATTCTTTATTATTGCATTATTTCAATCTTTCTTTTCTTTATCAATAAATCATTTGCTTGCTGAAATAGAAGACATCTCTAGCCTAAATTTTGCAAAAAATCATAAGTGATGATTTTATATAACATATTAAATTGGGATTATTTTAAATTAAATCCTATACAAATGTATTTGGTATCTTTCTTTTCTAATTTTATCTAACTTTAACGTTATACTATTGGAATTTCAAAAACAATCTTTCTCTATATATATATTGTATGAAAAGAAGTGTTAGAAATTATTATTTTTTTGTATACTCTACCAAAAGGTGGGCTCAATCAAAGCAAATCCCAGGGGATTGAGGGCTGAAGATGATAGGGAATGCCATGTCCCCCTAGTATATTATAAAATCCATTTACTATCAATTATAATATCTAGTAATTCATATGTCAGAATTTTCAAGCTTTAACTTTTGATTAACAGCCGCTTATTTATACATATCTACAGTTATTATAATTTCAGAAGAAAAAAAATAATAAAATATAAAGGCAAGGAAAAAACAACAACAAAAAATTAAGAATGAATTCTATAATGATTATTTAAAGCATTCAGGAATCACAAATACATTACATATTACACATGTTAATTATTCTTTTTATTTGACATTTTGTGTTTTGCCATAAATTTAAAAAAAACTTACTTAATGTCATTCCATTATATTTTCCTTTCAGCAATATCTTCCCAATAAAAACAATGAATCAATATTAAATTTCTTTAGAGTATCCTCATTTTAACCAGATTTAACTACTGCATAATATATTCTTAGCCAGGAACGACCTGCGTTTTATAATCCATGTGCTAATTTTTTAACTTACAAGTCGTTACATGTGCCAAACAACTTGTATGCTATAGAATTTTGTATAAAACACAGTATGCGATAGATATATATTTAACATTTTTTTCATAATATAGAAAATTTATTTTCTCTACTATAAAATTATTATGAAAAAATAAAATAAAATTTAACTTTAAATATTGCTTACTTTAATGCTACTTTTGACTCGGTTTTGTTTTATCAGATTTTTAATGTTTAGAGTAAAGATGACATTTTTCAAATATGAATAATTTAGATATGATCATATTTTTTTTTCAGTTTCCTTTTATTGAAAATAATTTTCATTAAAAAGATTTTAAAAAGATGAACAGTTAAAAACAATTATAGCCTCTCTCTGGATTAATTTTTAATATAAAAAGTATGAAATATTTATATACAGATTGAATGCAGAATTTTTGTTATAATTTTTTTTTTGATTATTACTACAAATTGTTTTTTGATTATCTTATTACTTTACCAAAATCCAGTCTTATTTTTTACTTTTATAAGCAGTGCAATGACCTAAAATTAATGTATCAATACATCAAGTGTGACATATACCAAAGATTGGCCATCTTTATATTTATCAAATTATCATGAAATTAAATCAATATTGTTTCTGTTAGATTTAAATAAATTTCAATAATAGAAAATTGTACATTTTTAGGATGTGAAAGAAAAAAAACTGATATTTTCTACATAAAGACAAATAAAACTCACTATACGTATTACCACACACAGCAAGCTAGATGGGGATTTTATGCACAAGCCTTCTGGCATCCATTGATTACTCTAACTTGCTGTGTGTGGCAGTACGTATAGTGAGTTTTGCCTGTTTTAACAACAGTTATACACAAGCATAAGAAGTGGTGGTCATGTGATATTTATTGGCTTAAAGATAAATGTTTGAGATCCAAAAAACATGTTTTTGAAAACTGATGTTTTTTATGTCTTTTGCCTTAGTAACAAAGTTCTTGTATATTGCTCATCAAATAAAAAGTTAACTAAGTAAAATGCATAAGCAAAGATTAAATTTTTTCCAGATGGCAAAATTAAATTTAAAAAAATTCTGTAATACAAAATCTATTTAGCAGACTATATATATATATACAATGGCACAGATTTTTACTTTAGTCTGGATTATCCACAATTCCAATACAGAATTTTTTGTGAACTTCAAAGTATGGCAGATTAAAAATGTCCTATTATTTACAATAGATAAGTTTAATTAGTTTTAAAATCAACTTTAGCATTAATTATCTTATTCAATCATTTAAAACAGATCCAAAAAAAATATCCCGCAGTTTATATTTATACTTTTCATTATTATTACATATCATCAAATTAAATTAGAATTCTAGTAATGTTACAAATGATACCTCTCCCTATTCATAAAAGATTCAACATAATATATGAGAGTAATTTATAATTGCTTTCTTCTACACAATTTGAAATGATGTTAATAGGATTGTTATCACTTGTTGTCGATTTAAAAATAAATTAATTAATACAAAAAAAAAAAAAGCACCCTCAACTTTAACTCAGTAAAGATAAAAAAATTTCAATCCATAAATTTTAGCTGTTATCACAGGTCTGCTAAACCTGTAATTACTAAATGTTAACTAGAAGTTATTTATATATATGTTATATATAGAGCTCAGAAATAAGTTCTTAACAAGCTTTGAAGAATGCTTGAATATCCTAGCACCTCACTGAGGACGCCAGTAGCAGAAACCGGTCTGGGGTTGGGGATATTCTGCAAAGCTTCTTAAGAGCTTATTTGCGAGCTCTATATATAACATTTGTAATACAAGCTTGTTAAATTAGGTCATGTGGCATTTGACGTGATTTTTTTTTGTAATATATATATAACATTAGCGTCAATAACAAAGAGAATTCTCAAAATAATGTTTCAACTTTTTCCCAAATGAGAATTCAAAATTTGTCTATAAAATAACGGCAAATCTATCCACAAATGCAGAAATATAAATTTTAAACGGTTGCTCAACAAAAATTTCACAACTTACGAATCACTTCTTAATCTTATCACTTGTACAAATGTATATAAATGTGCTCAGTTATCTTAAAACAAAACTATTTTGATGAATCAAAAAATTATGAAACATATGTAGCATTTCCATATTTTTAATTGAAATAAAAACTTACAAAAATTCACACACATTTGTTGGCTTACATACATAATTATATAGTCGTCATTACAAAACAATGATTATTCGAGGGAAGGAGATGAGGAAATCACATGATCAAATTTAGAGTCATATTGCATCAACTTCTCAGAATTCTTTTTTTCTCTTCTTTTTCTTTTCTTTTTTTAAACAAAAGAAAAAGAAAGAAACCGTAGATATGTTTGTAAACTTCGGTTTTGTCAGAAGTTATCCAAACGTGATGTTGTAGTGTAACCAATGATGAGTTATGTTCATGTGAACATAAAGCTTGAATAGTTTACATATCGTTTGTTTTTTCTTTGACTGGATTTAACAACACACACACACAATTTAAAAATATAAATGCCTTTTTTTTCTATATACATATTGTAAAAAATAAAAAATAAAAAAATTCATATACTTTAAAATACTTCTTTAACTTCTATAGAATTGATAAATACATTAGGTAAAGAACCGATTCATTCTACTAAAAAAATACATGTCAGAATGAAGCAGTGAAGGGCAATATCTGAGAAGATTGGCAACATCATTTTTATAGTTCTAACTAAAATAAAATAAAATAATTTCTACAATTATAAAATTACTTTACTTTCATTCTAAATTTTTTTTTTTTTGCAAAAAAATTACTTTATTTTTTTTTATTTTTTATATATATAATTTTAAATAAATCTGTGGCATAGATTCATGATACAACTATTTACAGGTAAGATGAAATTAAGGACAAGGATATTTATAAATAGGCATTTTTTCTTTTTATCATTTTAGGATTCACTGTTTACAAAGCTTTTAAATGGAAAAGCTACCTAGAGAACTTAAGATATATATATTTACTATATATATATCCTGCACGTAGTTCATTTTATACCACAACTAAATAAATGCATGTCTATATATATAGACATACATACATAAACATATATATTTGCATAGTTACCTAAAATTTGGTCCAGAATCTAATATAGCATGAGTTTTCAGTTCATTTGGTAAATTTATATTTTTACAAACGTCATGCTTTGCTTCAGAACAGTTTGTTTTCTTTATTACATGGCAGACCAAAGAAGGTCTGTCGTTAACTGCAGGTAAATCTATAAAGGAATTTATCAATAGTTCATCTGTTTTGCCTGCAGAGGCCAATGTCATTTTCTGAATGACAGGCCTAGAGTCACAGTCAGCTGAAGACTGAAAACCGTTAATTACGCTGGACATTGCAGAATCACAGAATGTCACACCGTTGGAAGACAACAGAGTACCTGTTAAAGTAGTTGAACTCCCCCCCATAATTTCTAATAGTCCTGTAGTATCAGTCCTTGGAAGTGTTCCTGAAGAGTTTGAAGGCACATATTCCCTTTTATGACTTTTAAGATGGGTAATAAAACTTTGAACATTTTTGGTATTAAACGGACACATTTCACATGAAAAAAAATGTGTATTTTCTGAATGTTTAGTTTTAAGATGTGTTTTGATTTCTTCCATATTTTCAGTTTTGAAAGTACAATGCAGACATCTAAAGTAGTGGCCTGTTAATTCATGTTCTCTGATCTCCATTTCTACTTTTTTTGTAATTTCAGTTTTTTCTACACTATTTTCTGTAATAGAAAATGAATTAAGTTGATCAGTTTGAAGATCAATTTTATTAGATTCTGACTGCGTTTGTGGAAGAGGGACTGTATCTAATGGCAAGGAAATTGTCAGTTCATTCGTTTTGTTTATTTGGGGAGATTCAAAATTAGGAACTAAAGAATGAGACTGAGTAGGAACATTTCCAGAATCAGAAATATGAATGGTTTGTTGTAGCAGTAGAGGTGGTGGTGGCACTATAGGGGGAGGTGCAATAGGTGGCAGTGTTATAGGTAGAGGTGGAATTGCAACATTATTTTTTTTTGATGCATTATGACTATTTCCAGGCATTTTTTCCGAATGTCTCCTTACCAAATGCCGTTTTAGATTATATGTATTATTAGTTTTATATACACAGTTTGGATATCTACAAAAAATTTCTAGCTCATCATCAGCCGATTCACCATTTTTAACAAGAAAACTTTGATTATTTACAATAATAGACTTAAAATGTGAAGAACCATTAACTAATGGATGAGGCACTGCTGACTGTGGTGGATTACCAAATGACCCAAAATTATTGCAACCAGTTAAAGGTGAAAGCAAGGAAGAAGCATTTTTCCCTGTCTTTTCTTTGCCTGAATGCATTCGTTGGGTATGCCTTTTGAGATTTACAGCATTATTAGTTTTATATGAACATAAAGAGCAAAATATATTTTGTTTTGGCACAATTTGAGGTGGCTGCTGAGGAGCTTGTTGCACTTGTAACTTATGTTGCGGCAACATAATCTGTTGATGGGTTTGAGGTCTTATTTGTTGATGTGGTAATTGAATTTTTTGATGAAGCATAAGCTGTTGATGGGATAATTGTATTTGTGAAAGATGTGATGGATGTAACTGTTGTTGGAATTGTTGAATTTGTTGTATATGTGATTGTTGTACTTGGCGCTGCATAGAGTTTTGATGGGGTTGCTGAAATGATTGCTGCGGTTGTTTTTGAATCTGATGAGGTTGCTGCATAAGTTGCTGATGTGTCGGCTGCATTTGCTGCTGATGCAGTAATTGAATTTGTTGTTGAAATGAAAGTTGCATTGGTTGCTGTGGTGGTGACTGTAATGGCGGCCGCTGTGGTGACTGTACTAGTTGATGTTGCGGTGACTGCACTAGATGATGCTGTGGTGACTGTACTAGCTGATGCTGTGGGGATTGCAACTGTTGCCTTTGTAATGGGTCAATTTGCTGTCCCTGGGGTGATTGCATTTGTTGCCGTTGCGGCGACTGTATTTGTTGCCCCTGTGGTGATTGTATTGGTTGCCCCTGCGGAGAATGTATGAGCTGCTGCTGGGGTGACTGTATTTGTTGCCCTGGTGGGGTTTGTAGTTGTTGGGAGAGAGGAGAATGAATTTGTTGTGGAGACTGCATTTGTGGCTGATGGGATGATTGCATTTTTTGTTTATCGGGTGACTGCATTTGCTGCTGAGATGATGCTATTTGTTGCTGCTGCAATGGTACTTGCTTCATTTGTGGTTGGTGCTGAGATTGTATTTGCAATTGTTGTTGTAATGCTATTTGTGGCTGATGCTGCAGGTGAATTTGTAACTGATGCGGTGATTGGATTTGTGACTGGTGATGCTGCTGAATTTGGGGCTGATGGGGTAAATGAATTTGTTGTTGAGGGGCTGATTGTAATGAATGTTGGGATTGTATCTGTTGTAGAGGTAATGAAATCTGCTGTGTTTGTAACTGCTGGTTAATTTGCATTTGCAATTGCTGCTGATGGTGTGGTATAATTTTTTGCTCATGATGTAACTGAATTTTCTGCAAGTGAGATGGCACGAGTTGCTGCTGCGGTAACTGCATTGGCCGTTGATTAGTTGATTGCATCTGCTGCTGAGAAGTTTGCATTTGCTGCAATTGTGGAGGTTTCTGATATGATTTTTGGATCAGTTTTTGATGCTGCTGTTGGAGAGGCTGAATTTGCTGAGGTTGTAACATTTTCTGCAGTTGCGATTGTTGTATCTGCTGATGTTGTAGTAATTGTTGGTGTGGGTTCTGGGTTTGTTGCATCCGTTGATGTATTTGCAATTGTTGCTGTGTTTGCTGCAATAACTTATTTGATGAGAGTAATTGATGATGTGATTGTTGCAGAGGCAAATGTGATTGTGGCAAATGATGATTTGTTTGCTGCAGTGGTGTAGGTGGCCGTTGTATAATATGATGTGGTTGTTGCATATGAAGCTTATGGAGTTGCGACGACTGCACAGAATGCTGGATTTGTTGCAGAGGTGATTGCATTAAATGGGCAAATGACTTTTGAATTCGCTGACCTTGCTTTTGTTTTTTATGAGAAGTACTCACATTTTTTGGCGATCTTTGTTTAGCTAATTTACGAGACGGTTTTTTCTGGCACTGCTGCTCCATAACAGACACCACAGAAACATTATCCTCTGGCTCGTTTTCATGAGATTTATAATGGAGATCAAATTTATATTTTCTATAAGTTGAATAGGAACATTTTTTACAGGAGAATAGTAATTCCTGTTTTGGGTGTTGCCGTAAAAGATGTACCCTATATCTTTGGCGAAAATGACTTGTATATGAACAATATTGGCACTTGAAATATTTGATTCTTTGTTTCATATTTTTTAACTTCTTTGAAGGAGAAGGAGAAACTCCATTTGTTTCCTCATGATTACTATCCATAAAATGTTTCTTCTGATGGCGTTTCACATTATGCTTGTACTTAGAAATGTAAGTACAAAATGTACAAGTAAATAGTTTATCTCCATTTGTTGTATCAATAATACTAATATTTTCTAACGCTTTTTTACTTAGAATTTTTTGCCTCATCTGTTGTTTTACGTTAAGTTGTGGTTTATCTTGAAGAATCTTTCTTTCTTTGTGATTAATGTTATATTCTTTAACAATTAATCTTTCTTCTTCTTCATTTAGTCTGAATTCAGATTCAACTATTAATTTTTGTTCTTTACACTTCAGATCTAATTCTTTTAATGATAATTTATCTTCATCACAACCCGTGACTTGTGCCACCTCAATGCTGTCTTCTTGATGGCCAATATTTATTACTTTGACAATTTTGTGTTCATTCGCTTTATACTTACACTGATCCAAAGGAATTGGTCCTTCAACATTATGTTTATCACTATGTTTAGCAAACCGTTTCTTATCTTTTGTACTGTAATCACAAACTTTACAATTATAATAACTGTTTCTTTTCGGTTTTACTGGATCACCAGTTTTTTTCTGCTTATCTTTCTTACACATTTCAGACAAATGTTTAGACTGAGAAATGAAATGAAGTTTCTTTCCAAGTAAATAAAACCCCTTTACAGAATGCTTTACTACAAAATGTTCCATGTAGGAAACAATCTGGCTGTCATCGTGCCAACAGTAAGGACACTTATAACGTTTACTAGCAGGATGTAAAAAAGTATGTTGATACAATAGAGATTTACTATTCGTTCTAAACTCACACCTTTGGCAATGCAATTGTTTGTCTTCATTATGTCGCATAAGATGGATTTTTAGAAGAATTTTACTTTTTGTAGCAAATCTACACATCTGACAGATCAAAGTTTTTTTGTTTTGCACCAATACAAATTTCTGCCTAGATGATAAACTATCCACATGTCTCTGATTGTGTAATAAAAAAACTTTTTGAAATAAAGTTGAATAAGAGCACACGTAACATGAATACAGGATACCACTATTTGGATGTTTACTTTTAAGATGATATTTAAAATTACAAGCAAGTTTATTATCATAAGAACAATGAGGACATTTAAAAGATTTTTTAAAAATATGAGTCTTTGGTATTCTAGTTTTGGTAGACTGAATTTTTACAGAATAATTTGTTGAAGATTGAATCATAGAAATTTTTGTTTTTAACGACTTATTCTTTGAAGACTGAAGCTTCATGAAATGATTTTTAGGTATTTGGATCTTTGGTTGATTTGTAGGTAATAAAGAAGGAATTTGATTGCTTTTTTCTACATTACTTTCATTTACAAGATTAACTGGTATATTATTGTCCAATTTCTCTTCTTTTAAATGCCTAGCCATATGTCTTTTCAAACAGTAACGATCTCTTCCAATATAAGTACAAAATGTACATGGATATGAAATTGTGCTAGGCTTCTTTTTTTTGTCAGTCTTTTTTGATGAAGATCTACTTTTTGGTTTGCGTCTATGAGATTTCATATGATCTGGATAAATTCCTTCATCATGTGTTACAAAGGAACAATAACCACAAACTAATAGACCATCTTTCCCACGATGAATAGATTTCATGTGATTTAAAAAAGATACAAATTTCTTGGCACTGTAAGTACATAGTAAACATCTAAAACGATTATCATCTAACGATGGCATTAATTCAGTTGTGGAACCTTGAAAATTTACAAGATCGTCTTTATAAGAAATATGGTAAGAGGAAGACTGATTAGGAACAACCTGAGGCTCTTTATTAAACATTAAAGAGCTAATTCCAGGTTCTAATTCTGTTTCAGATAAGGCTGAAAATATAGACCATGGGAGATTATCTCCATTATTTGACTCCATACACTGAAGAGATGCAAAAACAGAACTAGCACTATTTTCACAGAGATCATCCCATAACTGTTGCATATTTTCATTAGGCATCATATTTCCATAATTTAATGATGAATTAAATGTTTCATTGGACTGATCTACAGGTTGAAAACTTTCATTCCACATATTACAGTCGGTTCCAGGCATTAGTGGCTCACTTTCCGGTAGCTTTGGGTGAAATGTTTCATTTTTATTTTCATACATAGGATTACCATCGTTGCCTTCATACATAGGATTATTTGGAAGTTTAACATTATATATTAAACTGTTTTCAGGAACTTTAACTTCAAATACTGAATAATTTTCTTGAAGTTTATTTTCAAATATTTCATTGTTGATATTCTGATGATTTTTACTTTCAAAATTCAAATTTTCTGTGATTTTATTATTATTATTATTATATCCAGAATTACTTTCTGTGACTTTAGAATTGTAAACTGAAATAGGTTCAACTATGGCCGGTGGAAATGTATTGTTGCTACTAACAGATTCTATTTGTGGAACCACAGACACTTTACAATTTAAACCCGAAAGATTTGAAAATACTTCTTTTTGTGACAGCAAATTATTATGCTCTGAAAGTTGAAAAGATAAATTATTTTCTTTTATAATATTCTGATATGCTGGAAGATTATCCATTTGATATGACTGAATTGCTTCTTCATGTTTATTTTCAAAATTAGAATTTGATTTGGAAGCATGATCAAAAAGCTGATCACTTTTAAAAGAGTCACTTTTACAGGAATCAGAATCTGCTGGTTTAGTTTTGGAAGGTGAATTAGGAACAGATTTTGTTTCACAGGAAATATTAATCTCAGACGTTACAGAGTCACATGATGGATTGCTTTCCGGGTGATTGGGATCAGAGGGTGAATTACTTTCTGAAAGTTCAGTAGCTTCAAATGGTGAACTTCGTTCTTCACTATTTGGCGGTAAAAGATCTCCTAGAGGAGTCTGGTTATCAGTTTTAGAGTCAAAAGAATGTGAATTTTCTTCAGGCAAACTAGGACTAATTTCCAAATGACACTTTAATTTAGATGATTTTGAATTATGAGATTTTGAACTATGTGGTGTTACTTCTGAAGAATGTCCATCCCCTTCAGATTTGGAAAGACTAGAGTGAGAAGCTGCTGATTTGGATTTCTTTTTGTGTTTTTCTACATGGGATGCAAGGGTGGCTGCACTCTCTGTAACAAAGAGACATGTTTTACAAGAAAAAGTATCACTTTTTGAATGTTTTCTTACTACATGTCTTTTAAAATTATATTTATGGGTGGTCCCATAGTTGCAGTATGGACATTGATGATACTTATCCTTGCCATTATAGACTTGATCACATGCTTCACCAGTAGGAGAATTCTTATCAGAAGTTTCAATACTTTGGTCAGAAGATTTCTGAGATTCGGAGTTGGCAATAAGAGGAGGATCATTAGTCGCTGAAGTAATAGATACCTGTGAAACTGTCGTAGTTGTAGTTGTTAATACTAATGATTCCGTACTAACTGTTGAACTCTGTATACTGCTGACTAATGTTGATGATGAGGAGGAAGAAGTTGGTGTTAGTGGTGGTGGTGCAGTTACACTAAACTGAGGAACATTTTGCATTTGATTAGTAATATTTTGTAAAGAATTATCTACATCTTCTGGTAAACTACATATATTAACACTGGTTAAAGTATGATATTCTCTCATTTCACTAGTATTAGAGGCACTAGGACTAACATTTGGGATCTCTGACTGGGATTGTGAGATCTCATTCGACACATCAAACTGTTCACTGGATTCAATTAATGCCGATAAAGCTGATGTTAAAGCTTCAGGTAGGTTTTCTTGAGATCTTGATATAAAACCATTTCTATGATGATTCATATGACTATAAAACTCCTCATCACTTGTTGTTAGAAAAAGACAGATGTCACATGCTAGCTGCCGCTTTGTTTGCCGTGTTTGTAATAAATGATCTCGTAAGCTGCTCACAATAGAATTCTCGTATGGATAATGAAGTCTTCCATCTAAGTGATTCATTTTAATTATTTATAATGAGTAATGTCAAAAGTTTATGTTAAAAAATGATAAATTTCAACTTCTCAAAAGAAAAATTTAAAAAAAATTCCTCATTTTTAAATGCAATTTGATTCCGTATTTTTTGGCACATTAAAAATAGGAAGAAGGTTTCTGAAGTTCCAGCACAGCCCTGTTGTTTTTTGTTTTTTTTTTCCTTTTTCTTCTTCTTTTTTTTTTTTTAAGGAAAAAAAAAAAAGAAAAAAGCAAAATTATTGTTTCACGTAGTCATTGTTGCTGTGTTTTCTGTTAAATCCATATCTTTATTAAAGACTGGAATAAATTCTAATTTCCAGAAACGAGACATAATATATTCGGTATGTGGAAGCCATACAAATTGGACAGTTTCAGCAGGATCCCCTCCAATTGGTTACATTTGTTACCTAAAAAAAAGATATAGATATTTGTAAATATTAACATTATATATTTAAAAAAAACAATAAAACGGAACATTTTCTATTTTTCAAAAATAATTAGTATTTAAATATTACTATGAATACATCATCATAAAATAATAAAAACATTTTCAATAAAACATTCATGTATCATTCAGCATCCATCAATTCTTTCCAACGGTCATTTAATCAAATCATATAATAAAAAACAAAACAAACATATTGACCTTCATATAGGCAACGAAAAATCCATAGTAAATGGTTCAAATATGTAGTAGCCATATCATCAGATATGATAGGCAAAAGCAATCTGGTATACTTCATAATAAAATTGCGGCAGGATATTAATCTGCTGAAAGAAATAACGTCATCTATTAGTTGTGTCATTAATGTGTAGACATTACCCCACATTGTGTTTGGTGCTCTTCTTTCTCAACATATGGTATTTCATTCTTTCACCCCTAAATTCACTATTATCATTAACTACAATACTAACTGATGGCAAATTGTAAATTCAGATTAACAAGAATTTGAAGATACTTTACTAATGAATGACCAATCAATCTGTCCACATCCTATAAATATATCATTCTGAAATTTGTATAGTATATATTTAGAATAAATATTTGTAACCAATTATATTAATTCATAATTAGTATAAATAAAACAAAACTCAAAATAAGTTTTTTTTTTTAAGTCTCAAATACTTTATTTTTTTGTAAGTAAAGTCCTCCTAGGAAATTTCGTGAAATATTGGAATAATGATGTATAAAAGAATTCATGTTAAATAAGGTTAACATATCTGTCTAACACATTCATAATCTAGATTTCAAATCTGGGTCACACCTTTAAATTTTTTTAGTTTCCAAGCATGTTTAGGATTTTCTTTCAGGTATCAGTAAATAAATATTTATTTATATTTAATTAGAAAATAAATTTTTACAAAATAGGTCAGCTACAACTCCTATACTGTCTTTTTCATTGTTTCTATGTATAGGAATGCAGAAGGCCTTTGTCCCACAGTGAGTTATTTAAAGGTTGTTTTATCGTTTACCTATATATATATAAATAAATTTAAAAATTTTCCTTCATTTGCATGTATTAAATATATATATATACTTACCCAAGACAAACACACACACATAGTATTTTGTCACTTTATAATTAAAACACTTTGTATCAAAAAAGATTAAAACTAAAATTGTAATTTTAACAATTGAAAACTATGTCCAATTATTAAAAAATACAATATACATTATGCATTAAAATTCATATATATATACATTGTAAAATTCCAATTAATTATCATTAGCAAAATTTATATAATAGAAAATTCTAATATTCTATTTGATAATAATCCAAATATAGCATAAGACCAATGTTAAAACTAGTTTTTACTAAGGATTTAACCAGAACACTGAAAAAATC
Organism: Epiperipatus broadwayi; assembly: GCA_028023455.1. Taxonomy (NCBI): domain Eukaryota; kingdom Metazoa; phylum Onychophora; class Udeonychophora; order Euonychophora; family Peripatidae; genus Epiperipatus; species Epiperipatus broadwayi. Next base: position 1,202,650 of record JAQFVV010000030.1, on the reverse strand, counting down.
TTAAAAGAAAGTTTTGCATTAAGGTATCTTCAATATTCTTAGAACACGAAAAAGCAGCCAGTCACAAGTTTGAATCCTCCAACCCCCAGATTGTGTGTACTGAGAGAAATGACTGCAAAAGAAAAATAAAGGAGGCATATTACATCATAAACGATCCACATGCCATTAATAGAAAAGACACGTGTTTCTTTATCTCTAAGAAGTGGTCGAGCCGATTGATCTTTTGATAATAAAATTGTTTTGCATATGAAGACTAATTTGCATACATTAGCAAATGTCAACAACACTACAATGTTTCTAATTCTTCTGCTATGAATATGGGGTTAAAAGACCTCGAAAGGGCTAAACCTGATATTTAACTACGATTTTTCTAACTTCACCAATGAGCTTTTGAAGCACAGTATAATTGCTAATAAGGTATCTCAGAAGAGGCCAAAACAAGTTTTTGAAGCATCTGGTATTGACAACATTTACAAATATTTTAATTCATTTAAAATAAAACAGAGATTTATTAATACAATAATATATTAATCTGTAATTATCATAATTTTATGCATGATTAACCAATATAAAATTATCATTAATAACTGTCAATTATATGATGAACTCCATAATAAATGAAATTTAGATATTATCAAATCTAAGTCTAATCAAAAGTTTACAATAATCATTTTAAATTAAACAAAAAGGTTAATATTTTAAAATAATATTCATCTTGTGATTGTTCAAAAGCTAATAATTTAAAATTATGACAAAAATCTATTTTAAAAAAGCAAACTTATCTATTGGTTTGAAATATTAAAGTATGATTCAAAACTTTCATGAAAATAAATATGGTAACACAGATTGTTTGATATTTGTGTGTGAGTGTTGTAAATTTTATCTTATTTAAAGGTAAATAATTTATAAAACGTACTTCTAACATGTTTAAAAACTAGTGCTCAAAATCTAATCCAAATGACTATTTCTTAACATAGCAATTTTTCCCTACAGTTTAATGAACGGTGATGTTCTTTATATCAATGCGGAAAAAATATCATTCTAAAAATGAAGTTACATTTCTATATAAAAAGTCTTAATATTATAGGCATATATTTAATTTTATCACAAATAATTTTATTTCAAAGCAATGGTTATTGTTTCTATTGTTAGTTCTAACAATATATATTAAAAAAAAAAACAATAAGACAATATGATCAAAACATTTCATAGTTTATAGTTGTTAAATATAAGAAATGTATTAACAGTTGTATATTATTCAATATCATTTTACTCCAAAACCATTTATCAGATGGTAATACTATCCATATCTTCAAATTAATTTTCAACTACCGATCATCTAGAGCACAGTAATTATTCAAACTTACATAGTTGGCTCTAAAAAAGATTAATGTAAAATGGATTCTTGTTGTTAACATAAATATTAAATGTAAGCTAAAATAATTATATAATGCTGTTTAGATGTAAATATAAAGATTCATTGATACTTTAGAATTTTATTCATGTAATACACTTTGATTTAATCCTTGATCAAGTTGTGAGTTTTAATTTCACCTTAGAAATAAAATAAAATATATAAATTAATGTATATCAAATTGGATAACCGATTTGTTAAAATTTTCCATCCACAAGAAAAATATTTCATAATAAAAAAAAATAAACACTCTTTATGCAAACATACTTTTATAAACCAACATGTAAAGTTAATATATAAAATAGAATGATTAATGAAAAAAATGTTAGTGGATTCGAAAGAAGAAGATTTCCAGAAACAAGTTTTTAAATTACTTCTTGCCCTTCCCTCTAAACTACTCTTAAGATCACTATTCCTTAAATCAAAACAAAAATAATCCAATATTTCTAACGCAATCTCTTATTCTCATATTCATATACCGTTATATACATGTAACAAGTTAATATATCACTGTGCATGTGTGTGTTTATCCCCATGATAACTAAACATTATTTAAAAACAAAATAATAATACAAAAAAAATATTTTACATTTTAACAAACATTTCATAATTTTGGATTAGTATACAATAATACCCTTTAGAAAATAAACTTCATTAATAAGTAAAAAATGCATTAAAAATTAAATTTTCTTCAGTTTTCACAAATAAAAGCATGGATGATCCTGTTTAAAAACTATAAATCTATTCATCACAAGTAGCTTACCTGTCATTGATCAGACAAATAAATTATTAATAAATTTTAAAATATAATGCCTCTACCCTTTTGTTCGTGAAACTAAAGAAAATTTATTTTTTAGTTTTTAGTTCAATTCTTACTTTTTGGTGTACTTATGTGCACTTCTTGGAAATTTTATTTTTAATTTTGTCCTTTTTAATTCTATGTAGTCCCAGAAATTAGGAATGAAGAAAAATATTGAATTGCATATACAATTAAAAATGTATATATTTCACTATTTTTTTGCTAAAATTATTTTCAAATTCTAAAAATGTACTGTCATTGAGAACATGCCTATGGAAAGTTTTACAATTAGATAAGAAATTGGTAAATGGATGAAAATTAAATTACAAATTTTTCAATCAAACAAATGCACACAAAAACATAATAATAAATTAAATAAAAAGTTCCAAGTGGAGAAGAAGAGATTTCATTTTGATTATGTTTTGATTCAAAGTAGGTTTAGAAACGGGTATTAATAGTATGTGCTGGAGAGTTTAAGTCATAAAATTGAGATAATCTTTTTAAAAAAGTATAAATTAAGACAAAAAAAAGAACAATTGACAATTAAATAAAGTATTGAAAAAAATTTTCATTGAGAGTTAACCATTAATAAATAATAAGTAGTAGGTTGATAAATAGAGTTAAAATAAAAGATAAGAATTTATTGTTTAAAAAATTAAAAGTTACTGTAAAAAAGGCAATAGATTATAAAAAATTATCAGAGTGAAATAGAATTGGACTGATATGATGACAATAGAAATAATAGAAAAATATACTTAATGGTGAATAAGGCAACATGAACAACTAAAGTAAAAATGTAATGATTAGACAGGAATATAGGACAAACAGAAGAATTATAAAAAAATTGTAAGTTTAATTTATGCATAGTAAAATAATTTACACAGTAAAACAGGTTAGTGATTGAAAATAAAAATATTATTAGTAAAAAAAACAAACAAACAATAAAGATGCACTGAAAAACAAAAGTGATTCTATGATTCTAATAACAAGCATTTATTTAAATCAAATTAAAAAAAAATGGCGTCTTGTACAATAATGAAAGTTGAAAGATGATAAGACATAATGGAATAATGATATTCCAGCTGAGTTATTGAAGACTACGATGGAAAAAGAAGTTGAGAGAATTATTTGTTATTTTTAATGTAATTTATGATTCAGAAAAAGTCAGTAAACTTCCTTTAAGGAGTTATAATTCCGTTAAAAAAAAGTCATTTGGTGAAATATATTTTAGAAAGATTAACAGCAAAAGTGAATAGGTAGATTTATAATAGATTAAAAATATTCTTATGGAAATAACTGTTTGAATTTAACATGGCAGTGATACAAGAGATGCAACTGGGGTGATGAGAATTTATATTGAGGGATATAAAGACTAATATTTATTTTATAGATTTTAAGAGTTAATTAAATTACTTGTCATAGTGAAAAACAAAAAAAAAAAAAGATTGGAAAGGCATTTATTGAAAGATATGAATAAGATTAGATCATTTTCTTGCAGAAGAGACAGATATAGAATGAGATGTAAAGCAGATATACTATCGTCTGTTTATTTAATATACATTTAGATGAGCTATTAAATGAATTTGTTCAGACAAAATTAATATTAGTATTGAACCACTAAACATCACATGATCACCATCTCTTATACTAGCACATAATTGTTGTTAACAAAGGCAAAACTCTCCATACAGTAGTGCCACCCTGTGCCAACCAGAGTAATCAATGGATGCCAGAAGGCTTGTGCATAAAATCCCTATCTAGTGCCTACTCATCCAATATCCCCAGACTAGTTTCTGGCTTGTGGCCATCATTAGTGAGGAGCCTTGGATCTGAGAGCACCGCACCTAGATCTTAGGATCTAATGCAACCCTCCAGCAGCCACCTTTTAACTCTACTTTACTACAAAACTATGAGAATGAAATTGGAAAAACAATAATATTTTCAATCTAAGCTCAATAGTTTATATAGTCATATAGGTCTGAACTCAATTCAGCACCCATACATTTTGATGTCTGATTCTTAAATAACCATAGCCACCACTATCCTATTAGGCAGGCTCCTCACTGATGATGGCCACAAGCCAGAAACTAGTCTGGGGATATTGGATGAGTAGGCACTAGATAGAGATTTTATGCACAAGCCTTCTGGTATCCATTGATTACTCTGGTTGGCACAGGGTGGCACTACTATATGGAGTTTTGCCTTTGTTTACAATATTAGTATTGGAGATATTTGCACAAATAATTATAAATCATATATTTAGATTTAGAAATAAATAATAAAAAAATATGTATATATGAAATAAAGTTGATTAACCAAACCACACACAAGCATGCAAATGCATGAACAGGCAGTCAACAATATCAATGCATAAAAAAAATCAATGGTCATTTCATTACTATATAGCATTTCATCCCAAAACAGAAGTTCAGTCCACTTTCCAATTCATCAGCATGGTGACTTTTAAGATATAAAATAGAAATAAGATTCTATTAAAGACAAAGAGATTAAAAAAAATGAAATCTCTTTAAAAATGCATATTTACATATAGAATAAATAAAATTAATATTAGAAATGTATGAATCTAATTAACAGAAAATAATAAAACTCTTGAAAAAAACTCTACATACTTTTATATATATTGTAACTTATAAATAGATCAGGGACTGAATTTCATGAAGCTAATTACTATATATAAATAATTATCATGTAATATACTAATATTTGAAACAAAACTAAACAAACTTTACACAACTATATAAATAAATAAATAGCTGGTCATCCATATCAATCAGAAAAACAATTTTGTCACAATATTTATCTTTCAAGAGTTTTAAATTTCTCTCTCTTTCTTGAATAGAATCATGCATTTCCAATTAAATATCAAAAGCCACCAAGTAAATATACATGCAGAGGGAATGATGCTAATTTTCATCACCTGATATGGTTTGATTAATTAATTTTGATACTTGCAGACAATAAAGATGAGGATAACAAAATGTTATGTACGACTGACAAAGCATGTAAAAAGTTTGAGATAAATATAAATAAAACTAAAACAATGAAAATAGATAAAGAGAAAAAAGATTAAGAGAAAGCAATGAATCGGAAGTGATAGAAAAGATTGGCATTTTAAAATATCTGAAAAACCGGTTAAATGATAAGGGAGGTAATGGTAAAAAATTTAATGAGAATTGCCACGGATAACAGACTTTTAGTAAAGACACTAAATTATTCTGTGGACTAAATGAAATTTGTTCAGTATATAACAGCAGAAATTCAAACATTTAGGGAAAATAAAGGAACCACAATTAAACTTACTAAGTTTCAGCCAGATTCAAATCTCAGATTAAGAGAGGCATGATTAGCAGGAGATTAAAGATGTATTATCAAAAAAAATTATTTAGATTCAAATTGCAAAATGGCAAAATCTATCGTATCATTAGCAACCTTAACACATTTTTAATTCCATTAATATATGGTTAATTCATTGACTCTGTCATCCAAATATATGTAATTAAATTTGTTTGTGGTTAGGTGCTTAATAAAAGTTAAATGTTAACTTCTTAATTTTTCTGAACTCTCAAGAACAATTTAAATTTATAAAGAAAAACAAGATGAAAAATAATTATTCTACACTAAGATCATTGATGATGAATCCACACAATAATATAACAATCATCTAGTTAACATGATTAAATAATATAAAGTGCTCAGGACTTGATTTTTTAGAATGCCGTTTGAGATAAATTGGGTAATATTTTAATTTAATTACAAATATTTCCTCCTTAAATAGTTTATTTGTAGAAACTAAATTACACTGTTATAAATCTAGAAATAAATATTTCCAAATCCATAATTACTCGCAGAACTTTATTGTAAAAATAGTTGTTGCTTGTCTCTTTTTAAATAATTTTTTATTATACAGAATTACCCTATTGGCAATTATTAAATGAAACTCAATAGCGTAAGCGTAAAGATGAATTCCAATGATAAAATTCTGAAAAAATTTCAACCATTTCATAGAAATTTCATTAAAGAAATCCAAAGATTAATGAACAGACAGATAGCAGTGGTCATCTTGAATCAAAATCTGTAACTAAATGCACATGAAATAACACAGACAGGACTTATAAATAGTGTTAAACAATTTGCTATCTCAGATAAATTAAATTCCAATAATTTGCACCTAAAATTTCTAAAAAAATGAATAATAGTTTTCAATGACAAAATATTATTCATATGTGATTCCTCATCTTTCATAAAGCTAAACAATAATAAATATTAATCCGCACATTCTTATAAGAAGTTACAATTTAATTTTTACGTCTTTATTTATATCTAAAAGCATGCCCCAATTGGGCTGTAATCTTTTCTCTACAATTTATGCTAATTTTGATAATTAATATTTTTTCACTTCCATGAATTTGTTGTGCTTAATTGCCTATTTACATTTTATGGAAATATTCAGAATTTTTCTTTTCCTTATTCTACTGTAATTAGTTTACTTCAACGTTTTGGCTGTTGAATAAGTAAAGGTTTAATCAGTTTAGTTTGTTAACTGTAGCCAAACACATTTTCGGCTGAAGCATAACGTTTATTGGCATCTGGATATGTTGAAATATTTAAATGCAAATTTATTTAAATTAGTGATTTCCATTTTTTAGAGAGTTGGACACTGTTTTCTTTTTAATGGCATGTTGTTATTTGCAATAAACCATGTTCTTTTGTTTTTTATTATCTTGCTCAGTACAATTTTCATATTTATCAGATCAAAAATGCAACCAGATAATTACTCATACTCTAAGAAAATGAATTTATATTCTGGTTTATTTTTAGCATTCTTGTACAGTATTTGTGTTGACTCTAGTGGGCATATTTACCTTAAATTCCCTATAATATACTGATTTGGAAGCGGCATTACAGCACTCAATCTTACACTATCTGAGATGTTTGATCCTGGAATATTTTACCTTCAGTGTTATTTAGAAGTCTATTCCATTTAGATAGGGTTCTGACTTAAGATCTTTTTAATTTTTTTGTGAAAGCTTTTGTATATACAGTATACTTATCCAAGATATGTTATCTAATGGTGGTATGTGTGCTTGTTTTATTTTATTGTAAAATTTCTTGATTGTTTTTATTAGAGTGTTACCATTATATCTTATTCTACGCAAATCATTTATATAAGTTTCTACATTAGCTTTCCGATCTGCTTCACATTTAAAGAATCTAAGATTTTTATTTAAAAAACTTTTTATTCCAGGGAGTTTTATGTCACGGGTGTGAGAGAATGCAGAGGAATTGCTGCTCAAATTTCAATTGGTTTGATGATCATTTTGAATTCTAATTGGTGTTTGCATTTAAATACTATAACATATTCAGACACCCAAAATTGCTATGATTCTGTTTTCACAGGCTGAAAGTACCCTCAGCTATAATTAACAAACTAGACCGAATAAACGTTTACTCATCCATTTGAAACAGTGAAATAAATTAATTTTATACAAATGATTATTTTATCCATAACTAATATCCAGAATATTTTGATTATTATATCTAATCAGAAAATTCAGACCCATGTTTATAAAACAATTCTTTATCATAATTTGAAAGGCTACCACAACAAAATAACAAAATATATATATATAAGAAAAAAACATTACTAAATTTTATTCTATCAAAAAGGCCAGGCCATTAGTATATAATTTTTGTCATCTGTTTTTTTTTTAAAGAAAATATATATAGATAGATAAATAATTTAGAGAGTAGAAAAAATAAATTTATATTCTTATAGATGTATATATTAAAAAAAAGATTTTTGAAAGTATGGTAAATCTTGTTTATACCATATGTTGTAAGTGGCATATCAGAAAAAGCCAGAGAATATGAAGAAATATACATCTGCTTTATTGATTGTTAAATTATGGATTATTCTTAGAAAATAGTGTTGTCATTGTTTTTTATAATATATATATATATTTAGGAATAAAAGCTATAATTGAAACAGGCTATGGACAAACATATTTGTTTCATTGGTGAAGGAATTAAAAAAAGTTCTTATTTTTTTATATTTTCACCATATCTATTTAATTTATATACTCAATATGTAATGAACTAAGCCAAACTAGATTCAGTATTGATAACAAAAAAACATATCAACAATCTAATGACAACACAATTATGTCAAAAATATATAATGAAACATTTAATTAAAAAAATTTAAAGACCAGTTAGTTAAATGACAGGATTAAAATTTTATAGGAAAAAAATAAACATTATTATAAGAGGAACATTATGATAAAAACTTGGGAATGTATTAAAATTTCTTGTCTCCTGGGTTCTTTTATTAACAGAGGGCCCAGATGTTAAGAGATTCATCACAGATTGACAAAGGGAAAATTGCAATGAAAAGCTTGGAAAAGATATTTGGATATCAAAATGTGTGTTCAAACTACGCTATTTTTTTTTTTGAGAATACTATAGTTAGAAACTAAAAAATGATTAAAAAATAATGAGGCTTTTAAGTTTTGGTGCTGACAATGGTTTTATAATGCCACCCCCTTAATGCCTAAACTTTTGCCTGAAGTACAACTAGAATAAATTCTTTTATTTTGGCCATGTTATGAAATCATGTAATTCATTACAATAACTAATAGCAAACGTTCAATCAGCAATAACTCTATAAATGATATATGCCACTGAGCAATAAAAAATCAACAACTGATTAATTATTCTTGCCAGAGGGCAGTATGACTTATAAAAGCATATTTTAATAATAACTACAATAATAAAAACATAATAAAATACATTTAATGTTATTAATCTCATACATTTAAAAATAAATATTGCTTATAACACTTCTTTCATATACACTTCAATGCAAACCATTTTCTTAAACTTCTTTATTTTCCTTACAGTTTCGACCGTCCAGCAGTCTTCATCAGAGCTCTAAATCTTCTCTGCTAATGCATTGAAGTGTATATGAAAGAAGTGTTATAAGCAATATATATATATATGATTATATGAAGATATGCATAGAAAGTGAAAGAGAAGAATAAAAGAGTATACATTTAAAAATAAAGATGATTCTACATTTGGAAAGAATAGTTTATTCAACTATCTACAGAATATTCATATTCTAATAACCATCAATTAGAATATAAGGAAAATGCCAGGTTTACTTTGGTTAAAAAAAAAAAACTGATGTACAATAAATCCAAACAATTTCCTAATAATATCTTCACTATAAAAATTCTTAAAGTTTTATAAAAGTTTTTTTTATTATTATTAAAAAAAGAAAAAGAAGCAAAGCATAGCTATGAATATTATTGTAAATAATAGCGAATAGAATGCAGAGTTGAAATTTTCTCACAATATTGCTTTAAAATAAAAGTTGAATTATAGGCTCAAATTTTTAAAATGCCAACTACATAAAACAATTTTTATTTGCAGTTACAAAAGTATTTCTTTGATATGGTCCAAATTAAATTACATATTTTCATTTGGAAGATGAATTATCATTAATTGCATTTCATGAATAGTTTCTATCTTTTATTTTCCAATAATATTAAATTTACAAAGTAAATATATAAGCATCACATGATCACCATTTCTTATGCTTGCTTATAACTGTTATTAAAACAGGCAAAACTCTCCATACAGTAGCGCCACTCAGTGCAAGTCAGAGTAATCAACAGAAAGTTTTGCCTGTTTAAATATATAATCATGAATATCGACCAGTTTTTCTTAGAATCATCCTTATTTATTTTTGCATAAGTGTACCAAGCTTTAAATCTTTAATAAAGATCTAATTCAAAAATAGATGAGAAGTCAGAATCCATGTAAAAATAATATAAATAGAAATATTAACATTTAAAATACTTACCGTGAATAGAATTATATGCATGCTTTATATAATGTTCAATTCAATACATTAAAATTAGTAAAACATCTTTGAAAGAGACTTGGAATCAATTGGGATTAACAATAAGTTTTCAAAAGTCATTAAGCAATAGAGTAATTAAATTCCATTGTCATGAGGCCAGCGATCTTGTGGTTAAATTATTCAAATGATAATTCACATTGTTCAATTTTTTTTTTCCTAACTATACCGAAGAGTAAAATTTAGGATATAATTTTAATACTCCCATTAATAACAAAAATTTACACAACTTCTCAAATTTAGTATCCTTTTTGTATTCTTACAGCTATTAAAAAAGTCAAATTTTCTGAAATTCTAAATGATAATTCTAAAAGTTTATGCATCTAAAAAAAAAATCTTACAAATATTACCCTTTTATCAACCATTTCTTTTAGTATATATTTTTAATTGTGAAATTAAATCAGTGTAGTTTAATTAAAAATAAAAATATTATTTTTGAAAATGTTGATGTAATGAGATTAAACCAGTGGTCTTCAACCTTTTCACACCTGCGGACCAGTAAAAATAAGGATAAGGTTCAGCGGACCAGCAAAAATAAGGATAAGATTTCGCAGACTGGCAGAAGTCTATAGATAAATTTTCTTAAAGATAAGCATAATTGTTATAACTGATCAAAACAACAATGTTAAATATATAAGATAAAGTTTTTTATATATATAAGGAGTTTATATAATAAAAAACTTTTTTTTAAATTTTTTTAGAAAAGTAATAAAAAATTTAATTCTACCCCCCCCCCCCCCCATAAACATCTGTGGTAACTAGAAAAACAAATTAATTTATGAATGACTGATTAGATTTTATTTTCGTTCTGTTTTCTTTTTTTTTTAATTGGGTAAAAATGAGATGAAAAAATAAATAAAAATTGGCTATATTAATTAAAAGTTTAAACTCTTATTATTTATTATTACAAACTTTTTACTGCCCGTCTAGCACGTGGACCTGCAGAAAAGTTCCACGGCCCGGTGCCGGGCCGTGGACCAGGAGTTGAAGAACACTGGATTAAACTATCATAATATCAGTTCTCAAGATGCCATTAGTTATAATAATTTAGTCACTGTGATGATGAATTCCTTAAAAGTACAATTTTATAAGCTTTTATATATATAGGAAACTGAAATCTCCATCAGCTTTTGCAATTTTTTTCATTTCCAAAATGTGTAGGGAAGCCCTGCGACGATCTTATAATTATTAGTATCAAATACTATGTTGGGTGGGGTGTAAGATCTTTAATTCAAATGCATATTACAACAGTTATGGCCACTTGAATTCCCTATACCCTCACATTATACGATAGCAATCTATTAAGTGTGCATATTTGCATAGCGTCACGAAGCACATCAGTGGGTCACAATATTTGTGTGCAACACCATATGGGCCTGTAAGCGGCTAATATGAACAGGACTGTTCTATAGGCTATAAGTTTCTCTGAAAAAGCACAGAATATTGGGCTATGTAAATTGCATATTCCTGTGTTTTTAGTAGAGAAACAATGCCACCAAGTGGCTGGCCTGGCCTTCCGATTAGTGCCTAAATTGCAATAAAATTAAATTGAAATCTATTTAATTGAAGAATAAAGAAAATAATTTGCATACTTCTACTGAATATAGAATTATTCTAAGATTTCTGAATAACAGAAAACAACAATTAACCAAAGGCAAAACAAAAAAAGTGACAAAATAATAATTAGTAGAGTTATTCCAATTTTATAGTTAATTATTTCTAAACTCAGAATAATAGATAGAAGTGTTAAAGGCTTAAAAAATAACTTTAATCAAAAGAAAAATAAAGGATATCAAAACCTATTAGTATCTTTTCACAAAGCACACATTATAATTTTTTATCAAAAAGCTCAACAACTTATCCATTCAACGAAGGAAAAACATGATAGTGAAAATAATTATAAAAATAATAAATCACAAACAACTTTCATTACATCTAGTTAAATATAGTATTGTTTTATTTTTCTAAAAAAGCATGTAAAGTATTACATCTTTGGAAAATCTCCAGTGGATAAATTTTCCAGATCAGGTACCATCAAAATAGATTGGATAATAAAAACAAAATAAATTATTAATGAGAGTTAATCAAAAACTGACAATCTCAAAATAATTTACTAAATTTAATGTCAATCCAAACATGAATTCAAAAGTAAAATCAATTATCAACTGACCAGTAAGCTGGGTAATTTCTGGTGTATGATTTTCTCACAGAGTATTATAGCTACTGTTTGAATTTTTAGCCAAATAAAGCTTTGGTTACAATAGGATTGATAGTTATTCAATTTTAGAGTATGCAACATGAAGGCTTCTCAAGATAATCATAAATGACAACTTTTGCACCAAAGAGCTTTGTTGCCATGGTATTTTCAAAAAGAAAAAAGCAGTGGGAAAAGTCCTCAATAAGGCACTGATCGCAAAAGAAGTTTCTTAGCATTGGTAGTAAGACCCAATTCATCAAAGTATAAAATGATACTAAATATTTCTTATGCTATACCTATTAATGCTCTGAAGATGATGAAAAATAGTGTCCATATAAAAGACATCCCTATATTACAAGGGGTAATTCAAGTATGCCATGATCCATTTTGCTTTAGGTGTGCCAAGTCATATTGGCATGTTTATAATTGTAATAAAATGAATAAACTTGTTCTATTTTCTCAAAAACATGACAAAGTAATGGATAGTAATTCATCTTCATTAGCAAGACTGACACAACTAATCCATCAATAGTTCATACTGACCATCTGCATTTATAGATTAATGTAATTATTCAATTCCCTTTCCATCTGAAATATTATCTCCTAAAGATAGTTTAAATAATTTTCTGGATAACCAACTTGACTCCTGTACGAGTGATACATATTTATCTTTAGTGCAAATCACTTTCAAAAATAATTCCGACTTAAATTTCCAACATTATAACACTCCAGTAGTTCAAGTTCAAACCCTAGACTGAGACCTTATACTAGAAACAACACTACATTCTTAAAAACACCACTATAAGCTATTTTTATAATTTGTCATAGTTACTGTTTATGATCTAAATTACCATAATAAAACAAAATACATTTCATTTAACCACTGATATTTACAGTGATTACAACTAAAATTTTATTTTCTACGTCAATATGTAACATTTGCAAGCCTAGCTTAGAATTATATTCTTCTATGTAAATATTTGTTATACAGCAGAAGTGGTGCTACTTATTGCTACAAAATTGCTTATTAGATCTACTCCTTAACTATCTATTATCTTATCAATATTTAATTCACCATTCAGTGTTTACGATGTTACGTTTACTTTCTATGTAAACAGAACAAAATTTTTAAAGCACTTGACACTATCTTTTTTAGTGACGAATTTAACTGAGATCAATTATTTGTGGTGCAGCTCCAACCAAACATAAAGTTTATTATAAGTTTAATGAAATGTTGCATTATTATCATTACATCCTAATGACATCAAAAATCTTTTCCATATAATCATGCCTGTGTTTTCAAGCTACATATATTCTTGCATGTTATTCTATAATTTTTTAAAAATTTTATTCCCAGATCCTCAATTACTTAATGACAAATGCCGTAAATCCAATTATATCCAATTATCAATCTTCACCACTGTTCGTGTTTGCAAAATATAGTTACTATCCTGGCTTAAATTCAAGCAATTATTTAAACATAGAACTCTCAACTCTTGAAGCATAAATTTGAAAATCAAAAATTTATATAATATATCCATATATACATATTACAATTAGCATTCAGTGGGAATTCTGGTCAAACATTATAAGTACCATTTTCTTACATTAGGCCAACCTTCTGTGATCGTGACATTGCTCATACAGATTTATTATATGACTCGAATATTATCCTTTTATCCAAGTATCTTTCTCATCATCTATATTCTAAACTATTGATTGCAAAACTATTTCTAAAAATTGTATGTACTGTAAAATATATTTAAAATATTTCTTTAATTTACTTTACATGATTTGCACTAAAGATTATCAAATTCAGATTTGGTTTCAATGCTATTTGTCAGCTATGTGATGATCCAAATGAAAATATCCTCCAAATGTAATTAAAATTGTCTAACATATTTCATTATTTATTTTTATATATCTGTATTTAGGGGATTTGAACTCAGACTTTCAAGCAATCTTCAACGATCCACCCTATCTCATGCCACTGATACACATGACCACACACATGTAGAAAAGAAAAATAATTACCAATATATGTATTTTGTGCTGAACCAGCATTCATCAGTTAGTCCAGATTATCATCTCCCCCACACACACACAAATATATAATCAGTGCTCAGTTTATATTAAGACAGCAAATCTTTATACTTTAATGGACAGGCTTCAATACACTCCAACCTCTAATTCTTCAGCCATCCATACCATTGAAAATCTGATGATGGAAAGCCCAAATCCCATGCTGATGCCAACTTTAATCAAGTAATAGCACTAGATCACCAGCTCTAATAGTTTGCCATTACATGCAATTTATCCTAGTGTCTGGATTTTAGAGTTATCATAATCTTTAATGAGCCCTTTACTGCATAGAAATGGAAAATGAATAAAATGTTAAAACATTCCGATTGCTTTTTCGCTGTATTTAATTACATGATTAAAAATGTACAGTTATACAAATTTTTGAATTGATAAAACAATAGATTAACCTAACCTAAAAACATACAAGTGCTGTATATAAACTTTCTTTGATTACATCTTTCAATTTTGAAATACGATCTGGTGTGTAGTCTAAGATTTTAATTTCATTTTATATTTTTTTTTTACATAAAAAATGTTCTAATTTATTTTACTAATTTATCTAAAAAAAATTTTTTTAAAGTATTTATATTAGTTTATATGTAATTACTTAAAGGTTTTAACCTTTGACACTGCACTCTAAATATATTTTTAAGCTACAGGGACCTCGCCAAATCCTGACACAAGATTACAACTTTATAAAGATAAGAACAGCCATCTTATCTTTAACCTAACTTTCTAATTAAATAGGCAAATCTGAAGCATCTTGGTTTGAGATCGTGAAGCTGTAAATTTCTTCACTATTAAGTCCGCTATTTCTTTTACCTCTTGCGATTTATAATGAAGTAGCTTATAAGATCTTTATTCTTAGAAATCTGTAAGTTAATTAAAGTTGTAATTATATATTTTTATCATTATTTGTTTTGTTTTTTTATACTCTGAAATGTCTTAAAAGTAGTTACATATTATGTAACAATAAATAACAAATAAATTATTTTTAATATTTTGATCAAAATATTGGACTGCACTCAATTTGAAAAAAAATACAGAGATTTCTTTGAAGATTACTAGAAATGATTATAGCCTGTGTATTTTCATGATTATCTGTTTTTTCCATGCAATTGCAAATCTATACAATATGTTAATTGATTTCTTTCTACAGAGATCTAGTGTCTGAACCTACCCTGGCACCTCTCCGAGGAGTGTCAAAGCACGAAACCATGGTCAGGGGTTGGGGGGGGGTTCCTGACAGAGATATTCTAAATGCTGGCTCTGGCTATACATTTATCACAAAGCTTGTTGAGGAATTGGCAATCCTCTTTGTTCATTGCTACAATATTTCTATGATTATCTTAAAACAAAAAAAAATTCTAGTTGCAATCAAAAATTTGACATGGTCATGTTGCAACTCACATGATGCAGTTGGAACATCATTTGGATATTTTGAATACTCTAATGGTCTTTACATTAAATGTCTACATTTTTTGCCTAGTAGATAAAAGCTTTGAATTTATGAGTGAATTTGACCAAATAATATACCCAAATTTTCAAAAAATCATTATATATATATATATAATCTGTTGTAAAGTAATTTGTGTATACATTTTATAATAATAGATAATATGTAAGCAAAAAATATTAACAAGTTATAAGGACAACAAAAAAGCATGTTTTTTAAACACAAAACAAACGAACAAGATGAATTTATATATAATAAATCTGAGATACTATAATTATCTTTTTTTCATCTATTAATTATGCATTGCAGATACCTATACTTTTAATTTTTCTCCCTTTAACAATTTTTAAAAGTCCATATCTTTATTCTTTATTGCTTTGACCATACTTCCATTGTGTTTGTTTCTATTTTACAGGCTGTCCTTGATTTAAATAAATGATTCATTTATAACTTTTCATTTAAATTTTATTTAAAATTGAATTTTTCTTCAGATGGTTTTTAAAAAACAAAATTACAATATATCACTACGAGTTACAAAAAAATCAAATCAGATATCATGTGACCTAATGTTGTTTACACATGATATAAACGAGAATTGAGGGCCGAATTGATTTATATAACTCACTTTTAAAATAATTTTAAATTTTATATATGCCAAAAATTGTAAATCAGATTTATATAAATAAATGACTAAATGCATCTATTTACTTTTTCTTTATACCTTGCTATTAATATCTATATTGGACAGAATAAAAATGGGCTACAGTCTATCAACGGTAAAAAAAATTCTAACTGCAAAAATTTAAGTAATCGTAGACTGACTTGCACAACATGCTAAAAAAAAAAATTTACGGCGCAGGAAACAAAACCACTTGTGAAATTGCAAAGTATTAGTATTACGTGCTAATATAATAATATAACATCTAAGAATATTGTCAGATTAAAATCTAATAAATAAGCAATGGGAACTGCACACAACACAATTAGCAGAATAATGATGAATCTAAAATACAACAGAATTTCGGATATCATTGCCTTTTTTGGAAATACATACAAAAATATAAGTAAATGTCAAAATTAATACAATCATATATATTAATCCCCATAACAATGAATATATTAAATCTCAAGAGATAGAAATAAGTTGTTGAGTATAAGTTTGTGATGTGCTGGAAAAGAAACAAATGAATTACTATTGGGAAGAAAAATAATATTTCCAATTTTCTTAATGAACAATCTAGATATGTAAGACTACAGTGGCTTCATAGTAGTATTTTTAATAATTCTTTTTGTACGTGACATTGTCTTATGTTAGCAATGTCAACAGAAATGTATACAAAGAAACATAGTTTGCAATATGTGATAATTTACTTTAGCAATCAGAAATGTGATAAATATCCCTGCTTTACTAAAAATGCTTATAAAGATTACATTATAAAAATATAGCTATTTTTCATTTGCATCAATTCATCAAAAACAATGACTTTGATAATGGAATCAAAGTCATTCATTATGTAAAATATTTAAAAAAAATGAAAAACTAGATTTATTCTCATTAAAATCAGTTCAAAATTATCCACAAATATTACTTTAAAATATCAAATCATATTAAATGGGACATTTTAAATAATAACATTTTGGGTGTAACTTGAGAAGGTGAAAAGCCACGTATGTGTGTGTGTGTAAAAAATCAAATATAATAATCTTTAACTTGGATTAAAGTTTATATCTGTGCTAGAGAAAAACTCTAGTTTAATAAATGAGTAATGATAAACGTAGTTAGGTTTATCAAAAGTGTACGAAGTTCGAGGTTGTGAGTGGAGCAAGTTTGGCAGTTGTAAATAAAAATGTGACAATTCGCAATAGATAAATACTCTTCATGTAATAAAGATATATATGAGAGCTAGTGATCGGGGTCAACTGATGAATGCTGGTTCAGCATGAAATGCATCTTGGGGGTCATTTTTCCTTTATTGTATCTTTATTTATATAAAGAATAAAAAAGAAAAAAGTAGTATGGAAATTATTAAAATAATTGACCAAATTATGTTATAAACTTTATTAATTTTTCTATTATGAGTAAAAAATTCTTAGAAATATTGGAGGTAAAATGAACATGTCCAGGTTGAGAATCTCTTAAATGAGCATAACAAACTTACACATCTTTGAATTGAAAATGTTGTGGATATTAGCATTCAATATAAAGCAATTACATAATCAAATGAATTTCTTAATAAGGAACTAACATTTGTTTATGGTCAAAACTTATACTTAATTTTTTTTTCTTTATAAAAAAAAAATTGTTTTTAAAAATAAAAAGATCTAAGTTTGAATTTAGTTCACATTAAACGTATATCATTTACCGTTATGATCTTAGCTAAAAAATAAAAAAATTCATGAACTTACAACTAGATAAAAACCGAATATTTATAAGTAAAATTTTAATTTTTTAAAGATTATTTCCTATTTTGAAAAACGTACAGAATACAGAAGTAAATACATTAATATTTTTTGTAATAGTAGCTTTAAACAGGTCACCATATTTGTTTCACAATGGGAATAAAAGATAATGCATATGATGGTCGAAGGATGGAAACTTCTCTGGAGATTTAATTGGCATTATAATCTGATATCTAAAGAATACTCTAGTTTATAGAGAAAGCTTAAAACCAGAGTGAAATGAAACAGCTTAATGTTTACTAATAAAATGCAATTTACAGAAGGCTTTGTTTAACTTAGAAACTTTGTTTATACCCTTCTATCAAATAGGTTTCTTTCAAATTTTGTACATATGTTAGAAATTGATGGTAATCTAATATGATAATAAAATATTTCAGGGTGGTTCCCTGGTTCATTTATTGTGGAACTCTGATTTTTATTTTTGGTATCAATCATTAAAACTTACTTGATACCACCGCCACTCCTAAATATTGCATATATTTTTAATGTATCCATTTGTATATTCAAAGAATTATTTATTATTTAACATATTGATTTTCAATTTATCTTAACCACATTGAACACATAAAAAGTTTTTTGCTAAAAAGTGTTCAAAGTTCATTTGGAGAAATTGGATTTATACAAATTAAAGCAAAAATAAAGAAAAGGGTGATTTTGATAGTATTGATTTTCAATTATTTGTTTTAAGATATACAATAAGTGACTGATTTAGTAATATATTTATTTAAAAAAATGGACTATAATGGTTAAAACATTATCAAAGCATTTTAATTATCAATGGCCTTAAACTTACACCACAAACTTTCTATATGTTTTTTTTCTTTTTATACTAATAAAAAACAATATTTATTAATATAACATATATAGATATGCATCTTTTCAAAATCATCATTTTCACCCAAAATCAATGTTTTGAAGGATGAATACGTTTCCAAGTTTTTATCCCATTCCTCCAGGCTATAGCTTTTTTTATCCAAGCATTTTAACAAACTTCCTTATCTCAACCATCCATCTTACATATGATTTCTTCTAAGTCCTTTACAAGCTGTTGGGACCTTGTCTAACTCTTATCACTTTTTTCAATTACATCAATGATATATTTGTTCTTTAACTCTTGTATTTCATCTTCAATCCTTTCTTGTTTCTCCCAACATACATCTCTTTATCTTCACTAAATAATCTGAAGACTCCGTATTATTATTCTGTTAAGCAATATAACCAAGTTTTTAATTCTATGTTTAATTTCATACATTATGTTTCCATCAATATTAAAAATCCAACCAAGATAATTATAGCTGTTCACTTCTAATTCATTATTTTCTCCTTATATATATATATATAAAACCATTGAACATTACTTTAAACTTTTTTTAGTATTTATCTTTAGTCTTTTTATTTTCTTGCTTTCATATGATAATTATTGAAAATTTTACTAAATAATTATTTCATCTACAAAATCTAGAAGATTTAAATAATCTTTATTTATTTTTATTTCCTCAGCTTTCCATTTTAATCTATAAATTATTGCTGTAAAACTACTGTAAAATGTTTTGGGGATATATAATCACCCTCTCATACATCCATATCAATGTTAATTTTCTTAGTGTCACTATGTAACCTAATCCCTGCTAATGCAATTTGATAAAATATTCTTAAAACAATGTCAAACTTTCCATGCAGTGGTGCCACCCAGTGCAAGCCATAGTAATCAAGAGATGCAAGAAGCTTTGTGCATAAAAATCCCTATCTATTGCTTATTCATCCAATATCCCCAGACTAGTTGCTAGCTTGTCACTTTCATTAATGAGCACCTTGGATCTGAGACACTGCACCTAGATTTTAGGATCTAATGCAAACCTCCATCAGCCACCTTTCACCTTTTTAATTAAGTATTTAAAGCTGTTAATCCAAAATGAAAACATGTTTTTAATCCAACATCAGTTGCTTGTATAGCCATATAGATCTGAACCCAGTTCAGTACCTATATATAGGTGTCTGGTTCTTTAACAACCATGGTAACCTTTGTCCCATGGGCTGGAATGGTATTAAACCATTAAACATCAACACGATCACCATTTCCTGAGTTTACACAAGCTGTTATAACAGTGACACTCTCCATCCAGTAGTGTCACCCAGTGCAAGCCATAGTAATCAATGGGTGCAAAAAGGTTTGTGGATAAAATCCGTATCTAGTGCCTAATCATCCAATATACCCAGACTAGTTTCTAGCTTAGGGGTTTTCATTATTTAGAAGCCTTGAATTATTATGGCTTGCAATAGGTGTCACTACTTTATGGAGAGTTTGTTTCTGTTTTAACAGCTTGTGTAAGCATAGAAAATAGTGATCATGGGATGTTTAGTGTTCTTATTACAATCCCTGCCATGAGAAGATGGTGACTATAGTTATTAAAGAACAAAATATATCAATATATAGAGATACTGAATTGAGTTCAGATCTATATGATTATACAAGCAAATGAGAATGGATTGAAAACATTTTTTGTCATTATGGATTCATAGCTTTATAATTACTTTAAAAGGTAAAAGATGGCTGCTGAAGGCTTGCATTAGATTCTAAGATCCAAGTTTATTGCTCTAAGATCCAAGGCTCCTCACTGTTGAAAGTCACAAATGGGAAATTAGTTTGGGGATATTGGATGAATAGGCACTAGATAGGGATTTTATGCACAAACCTTCCTGCATCCATTGATTACTATGGCTTGCAGTGCATCCGGTGGCACTACTTTATAGAGACTTTTGCCTCTGTTTTAACAGTTTGAGAAAACATAAGAAATGTGGATCGTGTGATATTTAGTGGTTCAATAAATATTCTTCAGAATTTGGCAATAATGTGTTTACAGGCTGATATGCCAATGCTTTAACATTGTAGAAAAGTTTATAAAGACAAATAGTTTCTATAAATTCATGTTATAATGGCAAATGATATTCTACTATTCCCCTTAACACTTGGATGTTCTCTACTCCGCTAAAACATTTTTTAAATCCAACTTGGTCTTTTGCTTGGTTTGAATCTAAAGTTATTCATAGTTAAGTTATAGTAAAGATTTTGTAACAGAACTAATAAAAAAGACGATGGGTCACAATATCTTTTTTTTTCCACTTTTCTATAATATAAATTTAATTATTGCATTCTTCAAATCATCAGTTCAAATTTTATACTTAAGGCAATTGGTTTACAGCTTTACAAATTATTTCTTTGAGATCACACAACATTTTAACTCTTTTTGTATAAAGTATATATTATTTAAAATTTCGTATAGCAGACATTTCAAATATTTAAAGTTGATTGAATAATGTAAAAATATTAAAAATGTGTGTTTACATATCTAAAATAAAATCCTAGCTAGTATAACTTTAGAAAATTACTATCATTATTTTTTAAAAACATACAATTTTTAATACTTATAATACTTTAATAAATTGCTCAATAAAAATGTCCATCATTGATTGATTTTGATACTTTAACCAATCTAATTTCATATATTGTTAAATTAATTCGTTTACAGCTGTTTTCCGAGTGTCTCAATTCTTGAAATGTGTCTTAAGTTCTAAGTGAGATGTAAGTAGTACACTATTGGTTATTATTTATAAACTATTTCCTAAATTAATTAATTTTTGTGTGAATTATTTGCTCAAATTTTTTATTGAATGTATACTTATCTAAAGTTGGAGATTTATTCTCTATTCTGAATGAATAGATTGTCTAATGATATGTTATTATTAAATTTTATTAAAAAATTAAGGCATATGAATTTAGGATTAACTTGCAAATAACAATCATCCACATGATGAAAATTGGCTTGACTATTATATCAACAATAAACTAGTTAATTCACTAGAATATCGCAGATTTGTTCTGACAATTATTCTGGAGCTATATTTGAGCAAATGTATGATGAAGTCTTAGCACATAGCCTCAAATACTACTTTTAATTTATAGTAAGGACTTAGTAATGAGTTTCTTTTCTGTAAGCGTGAAATTTTTACATAATGATTATAAGAATTGAATAATAATTCATCAAACTATATATCACATTTCTTTAGATGACTATAAGTATAAAATGCATATGCTCAAATATGAACTGCATTTATGATAATATGGAGATTTAAGTCAAGAATATTATTTCATAATAATGTTAAACCAGATTATCAGACCCTCCATCTAATTCTTGGTGTAAATCATCAGATTTTAATCTAAGTTTATTGCCATCATTCGTTGACTATCAAGTGATCTTTTAAGATAATTGCTCGACTATGAAAACGCTTTTACCTTATTCAAACTATTCTGTATGATCATCATCAAATCAATCTCAGATACTTAACTTTCATTCTGTATATAATATATTCAATATTATAATTTTTAATTAAAAAAAAAATCTATCTAAATTTGTAAACTATTAATTTAAAAATGTAAAAAAAAGTGATTAGTAACATGTATAGTAAATTTATATTATATAATAAATTTGTTTCAAACAAACTGTCCCGAAAGCGCTTGGCGGTAACTTTTGATAATTTTACTTATGTTTTAATAGCTTCATTATCTGTGCGCAGAGCACATTTATATATTAATTGATTTAAACTTTATTGTGAATTTAAAGGCATTAATTTATTTCAAATTCTGATTATTAACAAGAATTACTTCATAAATAGATGTGATGAATTAAAGAGAAAATAGTTTGAATATTATCCGGTATAAAAAAAATGAATCAGTTTATCAATTATATATCACTATTTATCTGAAGCAAATTAAAATTATTTTTTTATTTAATCTGATAAATTTTCATATAACAAAAGGCATATCTAATGTAATGTTATCACAATTTCAAATCAGTGCTTTAAGGAAGTTAAAATTCTCTCCTAAATAATAGATAAATTAATATGCTTTAACTAAACTGATATAACAACAGAGATCAGAGACAGATTGACATCATTCTATCCTTTCATAGTTGCTGATATTACATAACTCAGTGGGAAATAGTTACTTTTTTTTTCATGTGTCATAACATCGGCCGGGAAGCGAACCCACTAACCCGGGACAACTGCTGTAAGGCTGCGGTGCTGACCACCAACGCTTGACGAAGTAGTTACTACTGTTTCAATTACATACTCAAAGTTATTATTATATGCTTTAACTAAAGTTTTTTAAAGTTAACTTTGATGTGATAAATTATAATTGAATGGTTTGTAAATATTTATTTTTATTTTTGAAGAGATGCTTTTATAGAAGCATTAATTTACAAACAATGTAATAATCTATATAAGCAATTGATTAACAATATGAGTTTTATTATAAACAATATAATAATATGATAATATTAAATCGTGCTATCACACTTCCAACGTAAAGCTGTCAACAAATAGAAAACTAAATTAAATGGCTGAGCTCTTTCAAGATGTACTTCTCATATTCATAGCCAGTTATGATTCTTTCTTTGAAATCATTATATAAATAAATACCATATGCAAATGAGTAACTAAGACCATTTTTTAGATATAGCAAAACAAGCAAAGTGTGCAGAAATAGTAAAAACAAAGAAAAAAATTAAATTTAATTAACATCAGAATATATTGAAAGAAGTATAGAAGTAACATCATATTCAAATCATCAAGCAATAATTCGGTGCTTCAGGAATTAAAAGTAGAATATCTTATTGATTAACATAGCTTCACTATCATAATGCATCACATCAATCAATAACTATGCAAATTATGGAATTATGCTTTTAAAATAAAAAAAAGTATTTAAACACAACATTAAGTGTATTATAGTTGAAAGATATCTTTTCAATTATTTTTATATCTTCGTTTACATCAGACAAATGAATTGGGTGAAACTTTCCTCATCTTAACATTTACACTTCTCAAAGATTAAGATGAGAAATGGCTTAGCATAAGTTATGGCAAGGTGAAAAAGAAAGAAGCAGAAAAGAAAAGACCATCTAACTTATCAGTATTAAAATATTTGAATAGTTAACAATCTGCTAATCTTGAGAAAGAAAAATATTAGCATTGATAAACAAGACACAAAGCTTAAGAGTAAACGAGATCTGGTCTTTTAAAACATCTATACTTTCTAAAAATAGTAATATGAAGATAATGTATTGCTTATATTAAAACTACTATTTTAAAGAGCTTATTGATTTTTAACAAATGATAAATTCATTCTTTCTACTTAAATTTTTCTGAAATACAGTGATTAATGAGCTCAAACTGCAACTAAGAAAATTGATTTATTGCTCAAGTTTAATTGTGATAAATTGCGGCAACGCTCAAAATTTAATCAATGTAACACAAATCAATGCAAATAATAGGAAAGTAAACAATGTACAATGTCTTTTATACTGTGAAAGAAAACTTTTAAACAGTTCATTTAAGATAAATGATATAAGGACAAAATGAGGATTTAGAAAACAAAAAAATTAAATTTACTGTTTAAATATTTTTGATAATTCAATTACTAAGATATAAAAATTAGTATAATTTGGACATTTTTCCCCTCCCATCAAAATAAAATTCAGAAATGGGTATAAAAGTTGTAGGTTTCTATACTTTGAAGCGTTAACTTCATTTTTGTTAAATACTTTTTGTTAAACGAGATTTAAATCTAATTTTATCTTTTTAATTCTGTTTTTATTCAGTCATTTTTATCACAATAATTTTGTTTTGTTGAACTAAACATTATACTGAAAGGTTTAGATGTAATCACATTTAACATTTTCCAATTGTTTTAAAGAAATTAATTTTGGTTTTGTAATTTATAAATTCTCGTTTTCATAGTTATTCTACTTGATATGCCAATTTCCTTAATTTTTTACTATATTTTAAATCTAAAAATGTCAATTAAAATCTCAAAAATATCATTATCAAAAATCTTTAAATATAAATACTTTTAAATCACTCTATTAATAATATATTTGAAAAGTAGATAAATAATTTTAAAGTCATATAAATATAGTTTTTCAAATATATTGTTTAAATAAATTGTTTACAGAAATCTGTATGCAAGCTTATAATAATATTTAAAAAACTATAAAAGCATTCACTCTGGTAACATAAAGTATCCATAAAAAAAAGGAACTTCAATCAATAGTAAATACACAGAATAACTTTAAAGTCATTGTGCAAAACAAAGAAGAAAATGTAAAAATATTGATGACAATTTTATTTTTAACAAAATCTTTTTCTTTACTATCATTCATGTCATTTTTTTTAATATGATTCATGTAATCAAGAGGAGGGGAAAAAACAAGAAGTTCTTATAGAAATAAATGTTAACCAATTAGAAAAAGTATTCGTAGCATACATTTTTCTTACTGATGAAAAGCCACAAGCTGGAGATAAGGAATAAGGCTGCTAAAACAGTAATATGTACGTGGGACTCGTGTAATATTTTATTGGTTTAGAAAAAGGTTTTTTAAGTTACAACTAAATGGGAAAAAAAAAAAATTTATGATGTACGTGATAATTTCTTGGACAATTATAAATAAGTAATTATTAAAATTAATTAATAAAGAAGGGACAATAAATTGAAAATATTACGTTTATAATAAGAGTGGAATTGACTACAAATAAAAGATTGAAGACTGATATTGGCAACATTGACAGTAATATCAATAGATTAACACGATTAGCTATTAGCCAGTAAAATGTCACAATTCCAACTTCCATATTGCTGTTTTAGCAACATATTGTTTCACCACTTGCTTTAAACTTTAGTAAGTAATAGTAGATATTGAATAGGACAGCATAGAATACGAATTTATCATCTGGATATATTATTATTTATTAAAACTTATCCTAAGTGACAGCTATGATGGTAAAAAAGTTTTTCTGCTAAAACTAGTAATTACATATAAGATATTAAATGCAGATCATTGAGATATATGCCCCAACAAGTTCTCATTTTGATAGAGAAGTGCTCAGAATTCTATAACTTCTTTCTTTCTTTTTTTGGAAAAAATACAAAAGAAATGGGCATATAAATATTCCAATGAAGAATCAGCAGAATAGAATTATATTTTAGTTAAAATATATATACATTTCAAGACTAAATATATTTAATATATTCAAAACAAAACGAGATCAGTGAATTGAAAAGATACGTGATAATGTAATACTAGAGAGACAAAAACTTAAAAATAATAATATAATAGTTGCCACTGTAAATTTCTGAAAGAATTTGATGATTTTAACTTAGAATTTATAAATCATTTAAAAATTCTCAAACTCTGAAAATGATTTGAACTTGAATGGAATCAATAAAAAGATGAGATTTTATTAAAAACAGTTATAACAGATAACATGAATAAAAATGGTAACAGTTTAATGGTACATTTTTTTTGTCAGTTAGGTAATATGTACAAAAATGTTAAGAATATGAAAAAAAATATTCATATTGATAAACTGAATGGAATTTATCAGAATAATATATAAAAGAGACAACAATAACATTAAAAAATATATAATTAAAATTGCAAGTAAAGCTGGAAAAGAATAAGTCTCAAAAATATACAACATTATCTTAATGTTGGGAGAAAAATTATTTCAGTATTAAAATGATAGCAGTTATTACAAACAGGAATATTATTATAAAAAGTGTAGAAAAATTCTACAAAAAAAAAAGTAATATAGTAACAAATCATAACTCAAGAACACTCATATAGTAACATCATCGTTAGCAGCTATTTGTAAATGAATATGGCTTTTCTAACTCCAGACAAAAAAAAAGTAAATTTTTAAATGATAAAACAAATCAATGCGAACACTCATACTCGTATATATATATCACTCGCTGCCTCTTTAATCTACTTTGAGTTCTTTCGATGCCATATTTTCTCTTCTTTTGCATCAAACCTTTCTTACTAAAAGATTTAAACACTATGTCTAATTGTAACTCTAATGTATTCTGTTCTCAATCATTTACAATGAACATAATCATCCGTATATATATTTAGAATATTTTTGAAATAACATTTATAACATAAATAGAGTCTACTTCTCTCACAAAACCTATGTTTGAGTTACAAAATATTTTTTAAGAAAATTTATTACTACTCGTTTGCTTTGCATGCTGACAAAAATATGCTCTTATGTAATAGATCTAATATCATCGTTACTTCCATTAAGATGAAGGTCTTTGACTTTGTCATCTCATTTTCAAAATATTCATAAATAAAACATTTCTCATATCTTTATGTTCTGACAATACAGTGTTTATTTACTGCAAAAAAGAAGTGCAACAGGACAGAATTACTGAAACAGGCAAGTGAACTTTCTAAACTGGATCCCAAAAATTTAAAAGACGTAATAGAAAAAATATGATAAGGATTGAAAGAATAGAATAAACTACAATGGATAAATAAGATTTTGAAAATGATATGCAAATAAAATGTTTATGTAAATGTAAATTTATGTATACATCTACATTAAACCATTAGAAACCAATCAACACTTAGACAATCCCAATATAGACAACAATCAACAATTTCAAACTGTTGTCAAGGCAATCTCCTTTTAACAATAAAGATGGAATCCCACCTTTATTAATGGTCTAATATACTTATATAGACACTAAAGACTGCAATTTGACCACAGAGATTGAAACTATTGATACAAAGAAGTTTAAATAAACCTCCTTAAATAGATATAAATGAATACACCAAACTTTTCTTTAGAACTTGTTTTTATATGACTATTACAAAAATTAAACAACACATCAATGTTTCTACTATTTTATAATATAGTCTTTTTCAAGGGAGACTAAAAAATTAAAATACAAATAAATAATAATAAATATAAAATATCACATATTCCACACAAATCCAAAAACATTAAAAAAATACTAAAAAATTCTCTTTATTTCAACACCTTTTCCATTACAAACAATTTCAAAACATTATCAAATTTTTTACATTTAGATACCCATCCAAAAATACCCTAAAAATATTTAATTAACAAATCTATTATTTTATTTTCTCTTAATATTCTATTTAATTCAGGTTTGATTTCACTAATATAAGTTCCTTCCTTTATTATTCTTTCATGGTATGACTTTATATATTCTAAAGGTTTTATTTCAAAATCTTTATGTTTAAATTTATTCATATGATTATAAATAGTAGAATTTTTATCACTTAACTGCTGTTTTAATTAATAATTAAGTTTTTTAATTAATAATAATAGGAAATGTAATAATTTAAAGATTATGAATTCAATTTACATAATAAAATGTTTGAATTGTATTAAAAATAATATAGAGATGTCATATGTTGGAACTACAAAAATAAATTAGAAATGATAAAAATTCTGTTATTTATAATCATATGAATAAATTTAAACATAAAAATTTTGAAATAAAATCTTTAGAATCTATAAAGTCATACTATGAAAGAAGAATAAAGAAAGGAATTTTCATTAGTGAAATGAAATCTGAATTAAATAGAATGTTAATAGAAAAGAAAAAAGAAAATAATAGATTGGTTAATTAAATATTTTAGGGTATTTTTGGATGGGTATATATAAAAATAAAAAAATTGATGTTTTGAAATTATTTGTAATAGAAAAGGTGTTGAGATAAAGAGAAATTTTTAGTACTTTTTAATGTTTTTGGATTTGTTTGGAATATATGACATTTTATATTTATTATATATTTGTATTTTTATTTTTTAGTGTTCCTTGAAAAAGACTATATTATAGAATAATAGAAACGTTGGTGTGTTATTTTATTTTTATTTTGAAAAGAAAAACCGTGTAGATGATATTTTAAAATTCGTACTTAAATAGGTAAATATACCTTGTTCTGAACGCAGACTAATAAATAGAATTATAACATTACAAATTGCAATTATAATTTTCAAATTGCACCCAAAGTATTACTTAAATAATAAGTATAATAATGCATCACATGATCACTATCTCTTATACTAGCACATATTTGTTTATAAACAAAGCAAAACTCTCTCATTGATTACTCTGGTTGGCACAGGGTGGCAATACTATATGGAGAGTTTTGCTTTGTTTATAAACAAATATGTGCTAGTATAAGAGATAGTGATCATGTGATGCTTAATGGTTTAACACCAATCCTGCCTAATAGGATAGTGGTGGCTATGGTTGTTAAAGAGCCAAAGACACCAAAATGTATGGGTGATGAACTGAGTTCAGACCCATATGACTATATAAGCTATTGAGCTTAGATTGAAAACATTTTTGTGTTTTTAAGCTCTTCACAGACGATGGCCACAAGCCAGAAACTAGTCTGGGGATATTGAATGAGTAGGCATTAGATAGGGATTTTATGCACAAGCCTTCTGGCATTCATTGATTATTCTGGTTGGCACAGGGTGGCAAAACTGTATGGAGAGTTTTGCTTTGTTTAAAACAAATATGTGCTAGTATAAGAGATAGTGATCATGTGATGCTTAATGGTTTAACACCAATCCTGCCTAATAGGATAGTGGTGGCTATGGTTGTTAAAGAGCCAAAGACACCAAAATGTATGGGTGATGAACTGAGTTCAGACCCATATGACTATATAAGCTATTGAGCTTAGATTGAAAACATTTTTGTGTTTTTAAGCTCTTCACAGACGATGGCCACAAGCCAGAAACTAGTCTGGGGATATTGAATGAGTAGGCATTAGATAGGGATTTTATGCACAAGCCTTCTGGCATTCATTGATTATTCTGGTTGGCACAGGGTGGCAAAACTGTATGGAGAGTTTTGCTTTGTTTAAAACAAATATGTGCTAGTATAAGAGATAGTGATCATGTGATGCTTAATGGTTTAACACCAATCCTGCCTAATAGGATAGTGGTGGCTATGGTTGTTAAAGAACCAAAGACATCAAAATGTATGGTTGATGAACTGAGTTCAGACCCATATGACTATATAAGCTATGAGCTTAGATTGAAAACATTTTTGTGTTTTTCAATTTCATTCTCATAGTTTTGTAGTTAAGTAGAGATAAAAGGTGGGTGCTGGAGGGTTGCATTAGATCCTAAAATCTAGGTGCAGTGCTCTCAGATCCAAAGCTCTTCACTGACGATGGCCACAAGCCAGAAACTAGTCTGGGGATATTGGATGAGTAGGCATTAGATAGGGATTTTATGCACAAGCCTTCTGGCATTCATTGATTACTCTGGTTGGCACAGGGTGGCAATACTGTATGGAGAGTTTTGCTTTGTTTATAAAGTATAATAATGCTCAAGACTAATCATTAGAAACCAGTCAACACAGACAATCCCAATATAGATAACAATCAACAATTTTACACTGTTGTCAAGGCAACCTCCTTTTAACAGTAAAGATGAAATCCAACCTTTATTAATGGTCTAATATACTTATATGGACATTAAAGGCTGCAACTTGACCACAGAGATTGAAATTATTGATAGAAATTTAAATAAACCTCCTTAAATAGGTAAATAAAACCTGTTCTGAAGGCAGATTAATAAATAGTCATTATAATATTGAAACTGCAATTATAATTTTCAAATTGCACCCAAAGTATTACTTAAATAAGAGGTGTAATAATGCTCAAGGCTAAATGGGTATATAAGTAATCATTAGAAACTAATCAACATTTAGACAATCTCAATATAGATAACAATCAACAATTTCAAACTATTGTCAATCTTTAGTGTCTATATAAGTATATTAGACCATTAATAAAGGTGGGAGTCCTTTATTGTTAAAAGGTGGTTGCCTTGACAACAGTTTGAAATTGTTGATTGTTATCTATATTGGAATTGTCCAAGTGTTGACTGGTTTCTAATGGTTACTTATAAACCCATTTAATGTTGAGCATTATTACACTTAATATTTAAGTGATCTATATTAAAGTGTAGATGTACAATAAATAAAAAAATAAAACCATTAATCAATTTTTTTTTTACAAAAAAAAAAGAATATTATTGTGGTATTTTTTAAATTTTGCATAATTCTGTTGTATTTTCACCTCATTATTAAAACAAGTTTGAATACTTCGAAATATTAATATATAACTTGATTTAAAAGTAAACAATCATTAAAACAGTATAAATATTATAACGACTTGAAGTTTAAATCAATTTAATTACAAAAGATATTGCTAAAATGTTGAAAAAATTCCAATATTTTTTTTTAAATTTATATAAAAATTAAACAGTTTGCATTAATATATTGGATTGTTTTTTTTGATTTTCTTCTCAATCTACAGATTTTTATTGACTTAAAAGTTATATTTCTTGAAATTTTTAGTTTTCTTTGGCGCGTGTTTATATATATCTACTTAAACTTAACATTTATTTATGTACACTATACAATTCTTTAATAGTTTGAATAATAATAATTATTATTAGTTGCAGATAGTCAATAAATGATATTAAGTAAATATTTAAGAAAAAAAATTGCTAACAATTTTGGAAATAACGACGAAATTATAAAGTTTCTTATATACAGAAGATAACAATAATACAGTTTTGGTACAGTTTTCATTTATTAAAAAAAAAAGGGGAGGGGGGTATTCCAATGAAATGCGAGGCTTTGGTCATTATTTCCAAGTTATGAAAGATAGATAAAAAAAAACAATTCCGCAATCTCTTTTGGGACATAAAATTTAGAACATGTTTTCACTATCGCGATTGATGTAAATTATTTTTTAAAATAATTTCTCGTTTTTTTTTAATTAATCAATATTTTAATGTATTCTATCATTATATATATTTTATTTATTTCTGCAATTATAGTTTACTTCATTTATTTTAATTTCTCTCGAAGCCTTTTCTCTTTTTAAAATTTTAAAAATTCCAAGAAGAAACTCATTAAGCGTTTAATTTATTTGTTAAAAAAAAATTATTAAAGTACACAAAATAATAATTAAATTTCATTTACATAGTAGAATCAAAAAGTAATAAAACAGAAACGATAACGTGAACACAGAAGTTACTTCGATATTTAAAGGTACCGCCATAAGGTTAGATTTTCTTCCCCGAGCTTAACGTTATATATAGATATAGAGGCAAACAACAATAAAAAAATGAAAAATAAAATTTTAAAAAGTAACAAATTACTTTATTAATAAACATTTATTAAATGTATAGTCAATTAAAGTAATATATGAAATAGGATCTCGCTTAAAATTCATTTGTTTCATTTCGTTAGTCGAGAATTCTGGGATCTTTGCTGATGGCAATAAACAGCACGCACGCTATAATATAATTGGAGGCCTACATTGTAATCAACATCCTCCGTTTCCAGAGGTTAAAAACAAAACGAAAAAATAAATATATATAAAATATAATTTTATAAAGTTATAAATAAATGTAAAAATAAATAATATTTGCCATAAAATAATGAAGAGAACTAATTTTTAGTAGACTAAATGCGCCTGGGACAGTAAACAAAACTCTAAACAAGAAGTGGGCTAGCCCCATCTTCCACTTGCTAATTAAGCTTCATTTATAATAAAAATAGCAATAATTTATTAAATTTCTGCTGCTAAAGTATGTACTTGTAACTGGATAGGTACTCGCATAATATAATTCCTACCTTTCTTTTTACACTCTTGTTTTCAACATAGTGAAAAAATGAAAATTATCCAAGCTGATCCGCATCCCATTTTGTTCTTTCAAACGAGAGCAAAACGAGATGATGCTGCCCTCTGGAATGATTTACGATAAAATTGTAATGGATTTATTGTACAATTTATTTACAAGAACTGCTTGTGATTGACACCAAACTGCTGTTTACAATGAAGATGCTATCTTTAACATACGCCATTTTTACCAATGGTCAGAGAGCGTAAGTCCGGCCTTTCGACCGCACGTGAATACATTTACTTTTCCTAGCACTAGATAGCAGCACTAAGAACATTCCCGTAACCATTAACGAGATTAAATATGGCTTCCGAGATTGTTGAATGAAAATTTTTGATTGTAATAACGTGTGACATTCAAATCTTTATTAGTCATGTTATAAGCAATTTCAAAAATAATAAAACTTTAACAATTAGAAGAGAATTTAATAATTTATAACAATAATGTTCTTTTATTTAAAAAAGTATTCGTCTACGCATTAATCATATGTTTCGGATTGAAGCTAAAATAATAAAAAAATCTTATTTATTAATGTTTTTGTATGAAATTGATATAATTTATTACTTTACCATCACTCTACGTAATCATATGATACTGTTACGCATTTTGTAATTATATTATTTTGATAAAGTTTTTTTTTTTTCGCAATTTACTTTTTATAATTTATTATTATCCATTATCTATATATATATAGGAAAAAAACATTAACTTTGAAGGGGAAAAAAAAACATTTCGGTTTTATGTTTAATCGACGTCATAATCACCCTATTTCTATTTGCCATTTTATAACTCATTAATTTAAAATGGGAAAATAAATGACGTAGAGTAACGTTTTAAAATTTAGTACGCTTTTCTTTCTTTAGAAATATCAAAATCATGCTTTTTAATTGAATTTTATAAATTTTTAAGTTAAAATTATTGTATTTTAAAAATGAAAACTTAATGTATAGTATTTATTTCAAAATTTCATTTTGTGAAATTTAATAATATATATGCACACATTATCTGAGCTTATCAATTAATAAAGATTTTTTAAAAAACTGTTAAAATATTAATATAATAAAGATAGAATTCATTAAGATTAAATTCAAAAATGTTTAATGATTTGTTTTGTAAAATCTGTAGCCGATAGTAATTTTAAAATTGTTTAATAAAAAGTAAAACTTTATTTATTTCGAATTAAAAAAATACTCTACAAAATTTGTGAATATCTTTGTTTTTTTAGCTATGAATATAAAAATAGATAGTCACTTTAGATACATTTTCAGAGGATAAAGAGAAAATTTTAAATGGGGATATTCAATAAAATTAAACTCAATGATAGCTCAAATATTACTCTTAAGATTATATACTTTCGAAATAATCATTAAGTTGAATAAAGCATAGCATATAGTAAGAAACAGAAACTGAAAATTTGGTTTAATCAATAATTGAAAGAACTAAAATGGTTTTTTAAAAAGTATAAACAAAGCAAAAGTACATAGTTTAAAAGTATATATATAAGAAGCTTTATTATTTTATGACGTAGCTCTAAATTTCAGTGGCTAAAACAATTTATTTTAAGAAGATGGAAAACATTGGCAAATTAAACTGATAGCAAAACTACACTGATAATTAAATATTTAATTATAATACCCTTTTGTATAATTAGTCAGTTTTGGGCAGAGAATTTGACATATATAGTTTATAAAGCAATTAGAAAGTTGTATGACTAAAAGAATGGAAAAAAATTAAAATTATAAAGATTCAATGTGACTGTTATGATTGTACTATACTAATAAAGCTTTATAAAAATGAAATAGGAATTAAATAAATATGAAACTCACAATAAGGAAAAATTACAACACTAAGAATTTCAGATAAAAAAATTTCCATAGTCATTACACAACTTAAAGTTTTAAAAAGAATTATTAAAAATAGCAGTATAGTTTGTAAAAAAACAACATTGAAACTATTCATTTACCAATTAATAAAATGAAAATAAATGTGGGAACATATTTGTATATACTGTACCTACACAGATTTGAACTGTATATTACAGTATATAAAAAGGGAAATATATTAATGTTATTTAATTTCATTTGACTTAATTTATGGATAATGGAGGTGTTGAATTATAAAGGTTAACTATGAGCTATGGCAACCATAATATTAAAATAACGTTCTTTATTATTATTATTGTTATCTAACAATAAACTGGTTGTAGTCAGTTTTAAAAAAATAATTAAGTGAATCATTAAATGAATCGCTTGGATAAAATCATTATTATTAATTATTAGTATCCGTTTTGTTACTACATTCACTATCCGTATAGCAACACCCAGCAAGCTAGAGTAATCAATGGATGCCAGAAGGCTTGTGCATAAGCATAAGAAGTGGTGGTCATGTGATATATTCACCATAACAACTTACTTATTACAAAATTAAATATTTGATTTTTCTATGTGTTTGTTTATTTATTAGTTTAATGGGATATATATTTTTAAAAAAATGTGTATTAAAAATATATATTTATTAGAAGATATAGAAAATGTCATGTGAATTATTTGTTTTTGGTTAAAAATGAAAAATAATATTGAAATTGTAAAACTAAAATTTTTTTTTACTGTATTCAATATTTTTTTAAAATCTTCATTTTTATTTATTCAATGGAGGCAAATTTTATTAGGCTGAATTAAGTTCAATTGAACAGTTGTCTTATTAACATTAACATTGGCAAAAAGATGTTATAAATAGAAGTGAAACACTTAAATTCTTATAACTTTTGTCATTGTCCAGAATGGACGCTTTTACATTCGTCTTTAAAAATTATCAGTTTTATTTTAAATGAGATTAATTTCTAAAACCATGGAAAAATAAAGAATTAAACTGTCTGTCCATTCAGTTGAGAGCAGTTCGTAGATAAAATTTCAGGAAAAAATGGCAGAATGTATTATAAAAGAAGAAAGAAAAACTATCAACATTCATTGTATTACACTTAAGCTATAAAATATCCCATTGTTAAAATCTGGAATTTCATCTATATATTTGTGATAAATACAAACCCCATGATGTATATATGGATATTGTATTTTTGATCAAGGAATTTTACAAGATTGATTAATTTAATTTCTGTGTGATATTAAGTAATTGAAATTTCACCTTATTGACTTGGAAAAATGCTAGCATTTATTAGTCATTTGGATTGTAACTGAATTTTGTCAATGGACAAATGTTTTCATATATCTGCAAATAAAAGTGGAATACCAGTGGTGTATAGTGTTGCCTCATCAAACTAACTACTTTTTATAAAATAAATTGGGCATGTATTTGAATGAAATGGAAAGGTGTTGGAATAAAAGATCCTCAATTATTATTATTTATATTTGTCTCTTCTTCACTTCAAAAAGAATCATTTCTCTGCATTTAAATCAGAAATTAGGAGCTATAATGGAACAGTGGGTTAAAGGAAAAATGAGACTTTTCACTTATATGGCATGATATCTGTATATATATATTTTTGTTAAAAAATATGTTTGTTCATATTTCTATTTTAAAATCCATGATCAAATAACGTGTATATCCACACAATAAAAGGTTGGAGAGATTTTTATTTTTTTTAGTTTAAACTCTTATCCGGTGATATAAATTAATTCCTGACTTAATATTTTCAAATATTCATTTTCTTTTAATTTAAAATTTAACGTAGGGATATTTGCATAGAAGAGTCTAAATACAATCAATTTTCTGCTAGTTCGCTTATTTACAACTCATATCAATAGATGAATAAAGTCAATTTTATTTAGTCATATTTTTATTATATATATTTTATTTAAAGACTAGGGAAGATATCTTAAAGTCCAACAGTTTATATTGTCCATTATCCTACAAACATATTTTGTGATCCATATATATTTATTTGTTATTAATTTTATAGAGTAATAGATAATCCAATTTATTATATATTAAAGAGAAATAGTATTTATACTTCTTAACTGGCTACGATTTTAATCAATTGCATACATCATTTGTTTTGTTTTTTAATTATTATCATTAATTCTTATTATAAATCAATAAATTTAAAGTTAATTGAAATCTAATAGAATTATCTAATTGTTTTATAAATATGCAAACCAATTTATAACAATAAATTTATAGAAGATAAGATGAGCTGTCATCTATAAGAAAAACTTCATTTTTCTTTTGATCACTGAATCATAATCTAAAAGTGATGAAACATGGAATTGAACTGGGATGATGGCAAAATCATCATCAACCCCAGTCCATTTAATGAAATACAAAATGAAATATCAATAATTTATAAAAAGTATGATATTTAAGGATATAAGAGTATGAGATTAGAGAATCTCTGAGAGCATTGAGAGATCAGCCAGCTAACTCAGAAGAGCAACTACAATAATTAATCATCAACCAGCATTATAAAATAAATATCAGTATAAGTAAATACTCGAGAGACATAACCATCCATCATCATCATTGATGGTAATAAACAAATCAGTACAATAAATCAGCAGTCCATCTTGTGACTGGATTTGAACAATAAAAATATAAATCAACAGTCAACCTTGTGACTGGGTTGAAAATGGGTCTTTTGTAAACCAGGCTAACTATTGAGCCTTTGCCAGCTTAGGCAATTATTTAAACATAACTTGGATGTACCAGCTTAGTGCCCATCCATTAGAATACATAAGAATCAGAAATCAAAACAATGCTGGGGCATTTAAAACATGCTGATCATCATCAATGCTCTGGGCACTTAGTACCATTAATGTACTAGCCAACTATAAACTTAAATTTGTAATAAGACTAAAGTAAAAATTAAATATAGTGCATGGGCTTTAAAAGAGTATCTTTTGCACCAACCAGGATGATGATTGATCATCTCTGGATGCCCAAAGCACTAAGTATACATCCCCATTTATCCGTGCATCAATCTAGCTCAAAGAACATGGGCTCTATTACTGTATGTGAACAAGAGATGATGGAATACAATTTTTAACAATTAAAATTAAGTATTAATAACAAAGAAATAAATGATTAAGGTCTTATGAGGGTTCTGATTTTGAAAAATATACAAATTAATTACATAACTAAAGTTATTACATTGTTTTACAATATTTCTCAATTAGATTCTATAAACGCATATATATCATATGATGCCATAGAGCTTTGAAAGCGCTAAGCTTTAAATAAATTTAATAACATATAACTTCTTTAATGAGCGTTATAAGTGCATAAGTATTGATAACATATGATGAAGACATTTCAATTAAACATAAAATAATTATTGCATTGGTAATTTATATAATTACTATTCAAAATTTAAATTGTTACATTAATTTACAAAAAGTATAATAAAATATATTCAAATTATTACTATGGTTTACATATATATGCACACAGACACGCAATTTGTAATATATAATGAATATTCAATAACGTAAATGATTAAAATTTGCATGTATGTCCTATTTGACAAGCATTGACATATATGTGTGCACAGATTATTTATAAATCTAATTTGTCAAACAATAAATAACAACACTTCCACAATTAATCATTTCATTTTGAATATACATAAAATTTACATTTATACGTGTGTATCGATATTTAAAAAAATCAGTTTATCAAATTCTATTACGGCTTTCTTTTATTCTTTTAAAAAAATATATAGTCAATTTTCCAGATGTTAGAAAGCTTTTTTATTAGGTTACCTCTTAACTAATTATAAATGTCTTTAAATTTTAAAATATAGATTTAAAATGTCTATCAAATGAATTATTGAAAAACAACTCACTTTTGTATGCAATTTTATCTGTGTCCTGCATACAGACACAGCAGCATATGTATAAACTGCTTCTTTATTCAACTGGTGTTTCTTTTTGATCAAGCTGTTTTTTGATCAATCCAGCCAATTGTCATTATTAGGTAAAAGTACATAATTCAGATATGGTTGGCTTTTTTCATTCTGTAGTCAGTTCCACTTATACTTGGATTTTATAAGATTCAGGTCAGCAAGCTGTTTTCCAGAACACTTTTAAGGCTAAGAATTACAAAGAATCTTGACCTGTTTCCTCCATGTAAATTCAAACTCCCCCAGTGAACTGTAGAGTAGCCACTTCCTTGCATTCTTAAATCATGGCAGTTTTCTTGATAATTATTCTAGCTATCTTTGCAGCTAGCTTTACTGTGGTCATTTTCTGCTACAGTTACCAACTCTTCACAAAATATTTCAGCCAACTTTACAGCTAGCTCTTCTGCTAAATCTTACAAAACTATTATCCAGACTGACTGATATTTTTTATCAGCTCTTTATAAAATCATCTGAAGTGTTATAACAACACCTTGATTAAAAACAATTTTATTTTTATCCCTCTAATCCCTTGGAATCTATGTACATGTTTTTACTTAGGGGATTTTTAATAGATAAAAAATTTGTTTAATTAATTAAAAAATTCCAAAAATAAGTGGTATTTTTACATTTCAAAATCAGAATAATAATACATTATTTATATTTATTCAGACCTTTTAAAAGTTTAATTTATAAAACAATATTTTAAATCAGAGTTATTATTTATTTATTTCTATTTCAGTAAATATAGAAAATATCTATAATTTTTGTCTGTGTTTATTTCTACTTTTTTTTATTTTACATATATATATATTCACATACACTATATTAGTGTGTGTGATGTAACCCAACTGGTTACAATATATATATGTTCATTATTCATATAAGAAAATAAAGTTTTTGGAAAGAAAAAAACGAGAGGATTGTGAATATGTTCATTATTAATATATGAAAATAAAGTTGTTGGGAAAGAAAAAAGGAGAGGATTGTGCATTTGTTAATATTATTGGAGAACAGATATTTTAAAAGAAAAAGTGATTGTACATTTATTGTGCTATAATATATGATAAAACTGATTAATTGTTTATTTTATTTAAACATTATAGATATCATAGGTTTATAAAACATTCTTAGAATGTTATAACTATTTATGAACAAGTTTATTTGGGTAGGGAATATTATTAGATTTTAGCATAAATTTACATTACTATATGTAATATTTGATTAGTAATGTACACCTGGGTCTCGTTTTACGCGATAGATAGGTTCCTCAGAAAACACGTGCAAACGAAATCATTCAAAAATAGATGTAACTTACATTAAAAAAGGGGGGATGCGGTCTGTGATTTTTCAAAATTCGCATAAAAGCAAAGCACCAACGTAAAATTACTTTAAAATTCGCGCAAAAAAAAAAAAATTAAGGAAATAAAATATGACTAATAAAAAATTTCAAATTTGAAAAAAATTGATACAAGACAAACTTTTTTTAACTATAATATTTAATTTTATTCAAAATAATATATTTTTATGCATAATTTACGATACAATAATTTACATTTTTTTATACACGTTTTAATTATCGCTATTTCGAAAAACACGTTCGTTTGCAAACTAGTAAAAAA
Organism: Epiperipatus broadwayi; assembly: GCA_028023455.1. Taxonomy (NCBI): domain Eukaryota; kingdom Metazoa; phylum Onychophora; class Udeonychophora; order Euonychophora; family Peripatidae; genus Epiperipatus; species Epiperipatus broadwayi. The sequence goes on along the minus strand of JAQFVV010000030.1, from coordinate 1,162,227 downwards.
TCAGATTCTCATGTGATATGATGTGATGTATTTGGCTTCTCCTTAAACGAAGTCAAGAATATCTCAGCAATTATTCTCACAAGAGGAAATACAACTAGCGCCAAGTTCACTCTCATGTTGTGTTAATGGTTTTCTGTTGACGACGACGATGATTTTATTAATTGTGCATGAACTTAGACTTATGATAATAAAAAGACATTTATTCACCACTGCTGGGAAAAATTTAATTAAAACTAACAACTAAAAATTAAATTCTTATTTTTGTCTTTAATTTTCAATTCCGTTTAAAAATCAAATTTCATTTTACATCACATTAATTTCAAGTCGCCCTAAGTAATTTTTAAATTGTTAATTACAATTAAAAATCAGATTTTAATTTTTAATTGTGCCCACTGCTATTACTGACCTTTTAAGAATAAACTTGTGGACACTAAATGATTAATAATTGATTACGTTCTTTTTTAAAAAGCAAAAACAGAATGTGATTTAAAATGAAAAATTAACATGCACAATGTTTGAACAAATTTACATTATAATCTTGTAAAATTTAATGTGTGTATACATAAAATGTGGAAATCATGATTTTAATTTCATTATTGCATAAAATCTTACTATTATAAAGCACTGAAAATATTGAAATTACTAAGATGAAAGTAGAATTCCAATAATGTGCTATTACTTTCAATATAACGTAAGTGCGCAAAATTTATTATTTAAAGTAATAGCGCATTATCGGAGGTCGACTTCTGGTGAAACACGAATCGCGTAACTTCAAAATCGTGTTAAATAAGTCTGTGTAAAAAGAGACTCAGGTGTATATCAAAACTTAATTATTTATTGATTTAATTTTTGTTTTATTCAGTTATAAATGAAATGAATATCTTAGGCATATATCATTGTTTAGGAGAATGATATCTTATTGCAGTTTATTTTGGGTAATGAATAGATTTGGTGATATTTGAAGTGAAGGTCTTGCTTGTTTTCTTTTGTCTTAAATGCTACCTGAATAAATTAGGTTTTAAATAAAGATTGCCATCAGTATTTTATTTTATTGTAGCGGACAATCTAAATAATTATGTTATTGCATAGTGTGACTAATGACTGAACTAGTTAATCTTATACAGGTTATAATAGTGTTATTATTTATTGATACATGTTTTGCTCTGTTGTAAATAATATTTATACCAGAAGGGCATTTTTTCATTATTCTTTATTTAATTTTGTGTCAATAATAAATGGTTGTGTAAAAACCTACAGGGCAATTTCTTTTGTTTCATTACAAATGTGGACCAAACCAGTGGAAAGATAATGAAGTAGAAAATCAATTATCTTGTTACAATACATTTAGAAAAAAAGTTAATTTTCAAGATATAAAGCTGTTTTTATAAATGTAATGTTTTTTTTCTCATGTGTCAAAGCATCAGCCGGGAAGCAAACTCGTTAATCAGGAACAATTGCTTGTAAAGCAGCTGTCACGGACCTCTCGACCACCAATGCTTGACAAGTGTAATGTTATAGGAACATTTTGGACATACAAAAGAAAACAGTTCAAATTTCACAAAAGAAATCAATTGGAAATCATTGTTGCACTTTACTAAGAAACTTGACAACTTGAATATTAAGCCAATAAACATCACATGACCACCACCTCATGCTTGTGTAACTGTTGTTAAAACAGGCAATACTCACTATACATATGCCACACACAACAAGCTAGAGTTAAATGGAGATAAAAGGTGGCTGCTGGAGGGTTGCATTAGATCCTAAGATCTAGGTGCAGTGCTCTCAGATCCAAGACTCCTCACTGATGAAGGCCACAAGCCAGAAACTAGTCTGGGGATATTGGATAAGTAGGCATTAGATGGGGATTTTATGCACAAGCCTTCTGGCATCCATTGATTACTCTAGCTTGCTGTGTATGCATACGTATAGTGAGTATTGCCTGTTTTAACTTGAATATTAACAAAATGAAAAGAATTGGATTGGAAGATATAAGTAAATAAGCCAGCTACTGTTCATATATCTGTTTTTTTAAATAATTTAAATGTGAAAATAAATCACCTTGATTACTTTCTATAGAAATGTTTAAATCTGTTTTCTAATTAAATTATAAATTTAATACTTAAAATTACATATTTAAAAATAAATATTTAATTTACTGTGTAATATTTTAAAGTTTCATTTTGTGAGATATAAAAAAATTATATTAAATAAATTAAAAATTTTTTAAATTGTACACCTAAACCTCACTTAGCGATTGGCTACTTAGCGATATTTCACAATAGCGATCATCATCAATTTGTACCCACTACTTCGATTTACAATCGATTATTTACTATAATGATTGGGAAATTTTATTTTATTTTTAATTTAGAACTTATAACTTAAAATATATATGATTAATGAATCTATAATATTATATATTGTACATATAAGTGCTGAATGCCTTTAGAAAAATTAAATTTTATTTAAATATAATATCTTAAAATATATATAATTAATGAATCTATAATGCTATATACTATACATATAAGTGTTGAATGTCTTTAGAAAAATTTAAACTTTATTTAAATATAATGTACAGTACTTGGATTATTTAAATATAGTTTAATTTTTCTAAAGACATTCGACACTTATATTAAATGATGAAATAGTCCAATATATAAATATGGTACAGTATTATATAAAAATAGTTATTGATTTTGTAACTTCGTTAAAAAATGTTGTTTATAACCAAGTAGGTTCAACTCAAAAGAAAAACATTTTAAACGCCAATGTTGAATTAGAAAAAAATATTAAAAAAAAAAACTGAGTGCATTTAAAATAAGTCTTAATGAATATTTTTTTAATATGTACTTTATTCCTAAGTTAGTGTAATTTTTTAGCTTTAGGAACCAACCAATTTTTTTCCCATAGACCCCCATTATAAATATGTATTCTGTATACGATATGCTTAACAATGAGTTTTGGAGAACCAATTGCCATCACTAAGGGGGGTAAAGGTGTATAAGCATGTGTATTTTTCTAATGTTTCTATTTTTTATCTTCATTTTATTATTTAGCTGATAAATGAATATGGTTTCATTGTAATTTCAAATTATACTATCTTTTTTATAAATATTATTCATTTTTATTAAAATGTTATTTTAGGAATTGAGAAGTTTTTCAATGATTACTGAATCTTTTTTTTTTTACTTGAAATTTTCAGTAGTCCTATATTATGAAGACAATCATTTGGATATAATCTTATAAATGATCAATTAATATGACTAATTTTCAATATGATTTTATGGACAGTTTTTTTGAAAATTGCAGATTTATACCCAACAATTCAAGTAGATTTAAAAATTGAAAAACTGATAATAGTTAAAATTCAAGTGAAAGGAATTACAAAGAAATCAAGTCAGATGTCACGTAACCTGATTTAATAAGCTTGTATTACAAATGTTATATAAAGAACTCGCAAATAATCTAATGCTCACTGAGAAAGCCAGTAGCAGAAACCGGTCTGGGATTGGGGATATTATGCAAAGCTTGTTAAAAGCTTATTTGCGAGTTCTTTATATAACAAGTGAAAGGAAATGGCCAATAGCAAACTCTCCATATGAAATGGTGATCACATAATGAAAAGGAAGTACGATTGTGTAATACAAAGTTGGGGAACAAAGCCGAGCAGAAAAATTATTAATATGTTTATTAATTAGTAATCTTACTATTTTTTAAAACAAAGTATCATCATCACGTATAAAAATTAGTAGAAGAATTTCAAAAACATTAAATTGATCGTATTAATGCTGCTAAGTAAACAAAAAACTTCTGAAAAGAAATAAAATAAATACTGAAAATATTTTTAATTTATGATATTATTGATAGAGAACTAGGTGAAGTATAAACAAAAAAGAAATTTGACACAATGAAACAGCTAAAGAAATCAAAATTGCATCAGTAAAGAAAAAGCTCTGCCAAGAAATATAATCTTCCAAGCCATTGTACATGGAAACAACTTTTTTCAAGAGATTTATGAGATCGATATAAGTTTAAGGCTTAAATAGTGATACGTACTGATGCCAGTGGATTTATTATAACCAACATAATCAAATTCAGAGATGGTGGGAAATGTATATCATCATCATCAACCATTATCAATCCACTGCAGGATGAAGATCCCTCTAAGTTCAATTCATACTCTCCGATCTTTAGCTTCTCTTCTCCACATCACCCCTGCACACTTTCTTATCTCATCCATCCATCTCACATGTGGTCTGGGAAATGTAAATACTAATAGGAAAGTTTTTTCTAATACTTTTGCATATGTATTTCTTTCAAGATTTTGATCTTATCACCTCATCTCAAATTAGATTTTCTTCCAGAATATTTTTTTATTTTCTAATATTATGAAGTAACAAAGTATTCCAACCTAAACTCCATTTGAATGGACCGTTAATGTAAATTAGGGCTTGAATTCTTTTTTTTTTTTTTGCTGTTATTTGCAACATATTGCCTTTTTTTAAATACAAATCCATACTTCATATTTTACAATCAAAAATGATTATAATTTATTTATAAATAGTAAGTTTGCTTGAAATGTATGAAACAGTTCTACAAAGAATTATATAATAAAAAAAAAAACAAGAAACTAAATTAACCAGTACAGTTGCTACAACTGAATTACTTAACATTTTAAATGAAAAGGTGAGGCACAGAAATATAGGAAGAATATATAAGCTCCAGCAAATAATAAAGTAAAACAGTTGTTGGTAAAACTATATATAAAATGTTTAAATGATAAAGATATATCAGTTGATTGGAAGAATATTGATATTTAAGAAAGATGGAAATATTAAAAATGTCAGTCCTACCAGACTTCTATTAATTCCATACAAAATCTTTACAAAGATAATTAACATGTTTATACTGAACTGTGAATTCAAATCAAATAAAAGAAAAAGTTTGATTTAAAAGTGGTTTTAGCACAATAGATAATGTTAAAATATTGAGAAGATAGAAAGGAACCAATGAGTATGAGTTCACTGATTTGTAGATTACGAAAAGGCATTGGTTCTATAAATATTTCCACAGTGAATCATCAAGATAAATATTCAATTACTACCACATCCTGAAGAATATTTATCAAACTGGAACAGCAATAATTAAATTATTTGATGGTACTAAGAAGACTAACATTGAGAAAGTTATATGACAGGACAATTCCTTAAATTCAAAACTTTTTACAACTGTTTTACAAAAAGTATTTTATGAATCACAAATGGAGAGCTAATAGAGTAAAAATACATAGTGAGTGTTTAAGTAATTTATATTTTATAGGTGATATGGTTATTTTTGTCAGTAATGTTGCAGAAGTTCAGAAAATGTCGCCAGAGTTATATAAAAATAAGACTAAAGATTAATAGTCAAGAATCTAATACAATGTTCTGTGAATTTCTCAGAAGAAGATAATAGAGATCAATGATAATGAATTAAATGAAGTTAACAACTACAAATATCTTGATCAGATTTGGATGGAGGACTTTAGTAGAAATAATTTAATGTTAAAAGGAAACATACACAGAAAAACAATTCAGAGATTTCAAATCATTCTATGAAGTATGGAGAGATGTATATTGGGAATAACAAGAATGGATTAAAAATGAAATATTTGATTGAGAAAACAAACAGATATCATTGAAAGATTTAAGAAATGGAATTGTTAGAAGAGATGATAATAGCTGGAGAGATGAAAAAGATGCCAAGAGAGAATAAAAGATCTGGAAAAAGACCATAAGTAAAATAGATGAATTAATGCAATTTTTTGGAATGATTGGAAAAGAGAGGCTATGGATTGGAGGTTTTATACTTGAAGAGACATTCCTTCGGCAGTGAATTGATAATGGTCGAAATTGATGGTAATGAAGTCTGGCAAATTCTTGCTTATTGTTAGCATTTTATTTGCTTATTTTTCCCATTTTATTCAATTTAATTGATATAAACTATCTTAAATAAGTAAAAGTAGCATATATTCTCATACTTGTTTGTGCAGTTTTTGTGAGAGTAAAAAATGTATATTGGTGATTATTTATCTTTTTGACATATATGTGTTCAAGTGTATCAGTGATATGAGATGGAGTGGTGAGTGGTGGGTCGTGTGAAAGTCTGTGCTCATATACTCTATACATTACATATATTAATGCTGGTATATAATAAGCCTATATTTCAGTTATTATATAGTAGAGATGTCTGCCCATCCTTTGTATATGTATTAAATGGATTATGTCCTGTACATGAGGGGTCAGATTGACTTTAGGTAAACATGGGTGTGACAAGAATCTTGGCCTTAGGGTGGCCATTGAGTGTTCCATCATCAGATTTTCAATTGGATGGACAGTTGAAGAGTTGGAGTGTGGAGCGGGTTGAAGCCTGTCCATTAAAGTGTGAAGATTGGCTATCTTAATATAAATCTGAGCACTTATTGCATATATGTGTAGAGATGGTAATCTGGACCAACTGATGATTACTGGTTTAGCATGAAATATGTATATTGGAGATTATTTATCTTTTTGACATATATGTGTTCAAGCGTATCAATGATATGAGATGGAGTGGTGGGTCGTGTGAAAGTCTGTACTCATATACCCTATATATTATTAAGATAATAAAATAAAATATTGAAAAATAAAAAAAAGCTGAAGAGAATTTATATATTCACAAGAAAAAATAAGACCATCATAAATAAAAGTAATTTTGATGCCATATTTGACAATGTAATTTGCATACAGGAAATAAATATTTCAACTGAAATTTTATAGGATTGCAATGACTTAAATATATTTATATGAAATTCCACAAAATGGAGTAACAAAAATTGTCTGACATTAAATACAATGTAAATATAAAAGTACTAATAACAATTTAATGTAAACATAAAAAAATATAATAATAATATAGCTATTGTTAACAAAAATAATTTAATAATAGCTATTGATGTTTATAATTACAAATAAATGTGTTAATTGCAGAAAAACAAAAGAAAATAACAAACACTTAAAACCAAAAGTTATGAAAAATCCAGTTTATCTGAACAAAAACGTGCTTTAAAAATGAGGTGCTGCAAAATCTCTAAAACAAATGATTTCTTATCGATGTATCCCAATCGCCCTCATATAGCTAATTCAGCTCTATTATGTAGTTAGTGTTAACATTCGTTAAAAATCTGCTACATGCTCAAATGTGATGTCATAGAATGTTGCAAAGTAATGCGATCTTATTTTCAAACCTCTTTTTATCACACCACATAAAACTCGTTATTTAAAAAAATCAAATAGTTAGTTGGGAGTCTAAGAACTGGAAGGGACAGCTGGATCACATTGCAAAACTCTATGAATTCTGGATTAAGGTATGATATTCTGATCTTTAGCCTTATTGAAGATATTTCTTAATCTTAATTCAAAAATCACAAAACTTAACCCGTACTTCATTATCAAAAAGTTAATCCTCTGATGGCAGGATTCTGTATACATCTTTCACATTTAACAAATCTTCCCAAAACAGAAAGTGATGGAACATATTAAAAGTAATAATAAACAATGTATTAAACCACCAAACATCACATGATCATCATTTCTCATGCTTGCTCTTAACTGTTATTAAAACAGGCAAAACTCTCCATACAGAACTCCCACTCAGTGCAAGCCTGAATAATCAATGGATGCCAGAAGGCTTGTGCATACAATCCCTATCTAGTGCCTACTCATCCAATATCTCCAAACTAGTTTCTGGCTTGTGGCCTTCATCAGTGAGGAGGCTTGGATCTGAGAGCACTGCACCTAGATCTTAGGATCTAATGCAACCATCCTGCAACCATCTTTTATCTCTACATAACTACAAAACTATGAGAATAAAATTGGAAAACACAAATATTTTCAATCTAGGCTCAATAGCTTATATAGTCATATGGGTCTGAACTCAGTTCAGCACCCATATATTTTGGTGACTGGTTTTTTATAACCATTAGCCACCACCTTCCTATTAGGCAGGATTGGTATTAAACCTTTAAACATCACAGGTTCACTATCTACTATGCTTGCTCATAACTTGTTAAAATAGGCAAAACTCTATCCATACAGTAGTGCCACTCAAAGCAAGATGGAGTAATCAATGGATACCAAAAGGTTTGTGCATAAAATCCTAAGATCTAGGTGCGGTGCTCTCAGATCCAAGGCTCCTCACTGATGAAGGCCACAATGCAGAAACTAGTTTGGGGATATTGGATCAGAAGGCACTAGATAGGGATTTTATGCACAAGTCTTCTGGCATCCATTGATTTCTCTGTCTTGCTTTGAGTGGCACTACTGTATGGAGAGGGTTTTGCCTATTAATATCACAGATTAGTATACAATACAAAGTTTTGAGTGACATTAATCTCTTTTTTAGTTATTGTTGGCCAATTAATGACAATACTAGCAGCATAGGAATCAAACCTGGGTTCTTTTGATTAATGAATACTGAATTTATGATGATATTCTAATTAACTAGGCTATTCTATCAAAGACAGCAATAAGAAATTTAATATGCTTATTTATGCAGATTTTCCTGATTTCTCCATTTCTTAAGGATAAAGTTAATGAATGACTTCCAAACACTATGAATTATCACCTTAGGGTGATTTGTGAAGTATTTGCCAGATCATGTTTTAATTTATTTATTTTTTTAATTTTTCTTCTATATCCAACATTCATGTCTTTTCCCAATTAATTATGTTTATTCATTGATATGTTCATGGTCTGCTATATTAGAAATATATGGGGTGTTTTCATTTGATTATTGATACATTTAACAGTTCTGGATGATGCAAACAGACCAGAAATGCAGTTATCAGGAATTCATATCACTAAAGTTAATTAAAATACTTCCCATTAAACATTACTATCTCATCAAGATTGAACAACTTAAAACGTTTTATTGGATTATTTTTTCACACTTATTAGCTGTTGTATTGCTAATAACAAAGCATTATCTAATAGACTTAAGCATCATTAGCTAAATTGATCCAAGATAAAGAATCAAAAATATAAAACACGCAATCTCCTTTACATGATTACTTTGAGAAATATAGTTACTATCTTGAATTAATTTGATAATGAACTTCCTCATTGTACATTGTATATACTTCCCCTCCAAGCTAAAGTAACAAAAATGTAAACATTTTTTTTCAATACGGAACAAAGTTTCATTAAAAAAATAATTTCCCAACTATTTATACTTGAGAAATGCAGCAGATTAAAGTTTAACATCATTCAAAATGTTTTTTCAGATGAACAGTCAGCCTTTGGTAAATGTGCTTTCTAAGAGTTTTGCAAAATTAAATGCATATGGAGAAAGGATATTTAAATCTTTTAAAAAATTAACACATATCAATAACCAGTTGTACTTTTATATTGGACTATTTCCATCATCTAATATGTGTATTGAATGTCTTTAGAAAAATTTAATTTTATTTAAATATTCCAAATACAGTAAACTGTTAGTAATAGCTCATCAAACAGGTTAGTATATGCACAACATTTCAAGAGGTATTATTCTTCCCTCTTCTTCCGGTGTTGCTGGCTTGACCAATGACAGTACTAGCATGGCATTCGAACCTGGACCCTTAGATTCTTGAGTATTGAATTTTAAAGTAACACTCTAACCAATTGAGCCATACTGCCAAAGGCAACACTCTAAAAATTTTATATTATCTATGAGGTTCCTCCTGATTTCTCCACTTTTTCCTAAGAGCAAAGTTGATTAGTGGTTTCCATACATTATGTATAGTCAGACTGGTTGGCTTATGGTATTTATGCCATTGTCATGTGAGCAGCTTTTTTAAATTTTCTTCTTTGTACCTTTTCTTCTTTATCCAATATTTTTGTATTTTCCCAATTGAACATATGCTTGTTGGGCCATACATGGTCTGCTACTTTAGACCTCTTTTTTCTCTTCTAATCATCAGTTTGTGTTTTTACAAGCGCTTTTCAATGGGATGACTGTTCTTATCAATATATATTCTTCCAAATTCACATGGTATTTCACAGATGCAGTTTTTTCTTTTCAGTATTTCAAGTTTAGGCTTTATAGATGTTAGGATTCCTCATAGTGTGGTATGGCTCTGGAAAGCTGTTCTGATGTTATACTGATTGCAGATTTTCCTTAATTTGTCTGCTATTTTTGGAATGTATGAGTACACTACATTACCGATAATTGTCTTTTCTCTTGATGGTTCTTTTTGTTGTCTATTTAAAATTATCTTAATAACAGCTGATGGATAACACTTTTTCATAAAAGTTTGTTCTATATAGAAAACATTAAATAGACAACAAAAAAACCATCAAGAGAAAAGACAATTATTGGTACTGTAGTGTACCCATACATTCCAAAAATAGACAAATTAAGGGAAATGTGCAATCAGTATAACATCAGAATAGCTTTCCAGAGCCATACCACACTACGAGGAATTCTAACATATACAAAGCCTAAACTTGAAATAAAAAAACTGCATCTACAAAATACCATGTGAATGTGGAAGAACATATATTGGTGAGACCAGTCATCCCATTGAAAAGCACTTGCAAGAACACAAACTAATGATTAGAAGAGAGAAAACATTAGCAGACCATGGATGTGCCAATGAACATATGTTCAATTGGGAAAATACAAAAGTATTGGATAGAGAACAAAAGATAGAAGAAAATTTAAAGAAGTTGCTCACATAACAATGGCAAAAAATCCCATAAGCCAACCTAGTGTGATTACACATAATGTAAACCACTAATCAACTTTTCTCTTAGGAAAAAGTGGAGAAATCAGTTGGAACCTCATAGATAAATCTTTTGGCAGAATGGTTCAGTTGGTTAAAGCATTACCTTAAATTCAATAATCAAGAATCTAAGGGTCCAGGGTTGAATCCCATGCTAACACTGTCACTGGTAAAGCCAGCAACACTTGAAGAAGAGGGGAGAATAATACCTTTCAAAATGTTGTGCATATACTAACCTATTTGATGTGCTATTACTAACAGTTGAATGTATTTGAAATATTTAAATAAAGTTAAATTTTTCTAAAGACATTCAATACGCATGCACATATTAGATGGTGGAAATAGTCCAATATAAAAATACAACTAGAACACCATCATCAGAAACCTTCAGGAAAATAATATCAATAACCAGTCTATCAAATGCATGAATCCGAGAAATAGTCAATTTATTCTATTTTGTCTTCTATTTTTTCATATGTCATAGCATCGGCCGGAACACAAATCCACAACCATCTGCAACCAACTACTTGCTTGCAAAGCGGTTGCAATGACCTCTCAGCTAACAACACTAGATAAATTAAATATATTATTCAATATATAAAAACATTTTCTGAGAAGGCTTATTTTTTACAGAATAAAATTTGCTATTTAAATATATATATTGTACATTAAAAATATAATGTTGTTTTAAGAAATAATTATATAGATATCCATTGAATAAACAACTTTCATAAAAGTGGTAATCAATTAAACAGAACCAATTATCATAATATATAAATTAATTTCTGTTGAAATATAAGATGTAGTATATAACTTATGGAGATTTAACATTAAGATTGCAAAAGGTAAATCAGTTGATGATATACCTATTACTAGTATAATTAATAGGAAATCAAATTATTATGTTTTATATACTGTCAAACAAGCATAATAAAATTTATAACCATTGTATCTTTGAATTGCATTAACTATTTATTAATGGTATATAATATAAAATTAACTTGCTGTCTATAGGTTTATAGTTTTCTAAATTTTCATTTTGCATAAAGAAAAGTTTATAGAAAAATGATAAGATGTAATAGATCTGTTAATATTGGAGTTATTAAAGAGTATGGGAATTACTGAATATATACCTACAAAACTAGAACATTAAAAAAAAAAGTTTTCTACATCTTTATGACAAATTCAGCATTGGTCATCAAACATTCACACATTATCTTTGGAAACATAATGTGGGCAGAGACTTCAATTTTAATTTGATGAGAAAGTCAAAAAATTTCATCTCAAATGAGGAGACTGAATTTTCAAACAAGCTGTTTATTATTCAAATTTAGCATCAATTTTTATTCAGTATTCAAAGGCAGAGAATGTAGCAATAAATAAATCTCCCAATAATTATATCTATTCTTGGATGAACAAAAAAATAAAATTGGGAATGGATAGCAGTGGAGTGATAAGGTATTTCCACTATCCAGTTACTTCTGGAGATTTATCTGTAGGAATAATGTTGAACAAAGTGAAAATAGTTTAGCATAAGTTGTGATTAAGTTAAACATTTTTTGAATTTTGAATCTATTTATCATAAGTGAGCCTACCCGTCATTCACATAATAATTTTCTACACAAAAAATAAATGTGTGTGGAAAAAGCTTTTTGTGCAAATTATTATTAAAAATAATAATATGTAATCTGGGTAATATTTAGTAAGTTAAATAAAAATACTTGTGAATAAAGAGAGATACCTTTCAAAATGTAATTAATAAGATTTTCAATTTTATTTCTTAAGTTTTTCCTATATTAAAATAAGAAAACTTTCATTTTAATCGAAAACCCAAGAATGGACTTGACTTTTATGTTTTTTCCCTATTGAACTCTAATTTATATTCCAATGTATAGTCTTATAAAATCTGTTGCAATGCTGGAATTTGTTTTTATGATGTTAGAAAGGCTGAGATGCCATTCATATAAGTCATGCAAATAATATTAGCTTTTATTTCTGATATGTGTATTCCAGGTAATTCCTTTTCAATTGTTTTAAGTCGGTATCTCCTAGGTCTATGCCATGGTTGATTATGTCATTGTGAAAGAATTAAAAGGCTAAAATAGAGGTGGACTGGATATATTGCTAGAAGAGATAATAATAGGTGGACAGTTGAAATCTTAAACTGGATTCCAAGAGATTGTAAAAGACCTAGAAAGAGACCACGTGTGTGATGGATGGATGGAATAAGAAAGTGTGCTGGATAATGTGAAGGAGAGAAGCTAGATATCAGAGAAAATGTATTGAACTTGGATAGACTTTCATCCTGCAGTGGATTGATAATGTTTGAAAATGATGATGACGATATTAAAAAGCTGTAGTATTTTCATATTATTATTAATGACAGAATACCAAGATATTATATATGTACATAATTCCGTTCTGATGTTTAGATTTCCTATTTGATTGCCTTAAGAAAGAATTGATCATATACAGATTAATGTTCTAAAGTTTTTCATATATCTTATATTTCCATACTTAGAAGATCAGAAGAAATTTCTGTTTGTTTAGAAATATGAACAATTAAGTGCGTGAAGAACTCATATTTTCTTAATGAGTGAATTTGCTAAAAAAAATTGAAAATAACATTAATATGAGGTATTTTTATGCAATAATTGTAAATTTAATCTTTTTTAAAAAATACAAATCTAGAAGGTAAGATAAACAAAATAATTTTTGTATTGTCCAAACTTGTTGAAGGTATTTAGAATCAAAAGATTCACTGCCATTGACGCCATCTATCAAGCATTATTTTAATTTAGTTTTTCTTTTAAGTATTTTTGACCAATCTCAGTAAAAAGTTTAGGTAGAGTTACTTCATAATAAGGAATGTTCCCTAAATTAAAGAAGTTACTAACTTGAAATAAATTATTGTCTTCGCACTTTTGAAATCTTTGCAACAACAGGCGCTGCTCTTGATGAAAAAGTTTTGATAGGTGAGAATTTTTCAGCATTTCTTTGTTTTAATAAATTAATCCCAGAAACTGGAGTTTGAGATTAGTTATTTACATAAACAGTATCACTTAATAAAAACTGTACAATAGGATAATCCTGGTTATAAATAATTTTTGAAAAATTTCCATTATTTTTATACCAGACTGGAAAAGCTCATTGAATAAAAACAAAAGAACCATTAAATACTTATGAAGAACTATTATTAGAATAATAAACTGTAAATCTACACTACTATTTAATAAACCCTATTGCTAAGTTTTTTGAAGTTTAATAAATACTTTAAAATAATAAGACTTACAGACACCAACAAATTTTAGATAATAATTGCAAACATCAAAGTGAGCAAAAAAACAATTTTTATTTTAAGTTAAAAATATGAATTTTTTCTACAGTACAGGCTTTTCATACCTGCAGTTATATATGTAATATATAGGGGTTTGAACTCAGACTTTCACACGACTCTCAACCATCCATGCTAACTCATACCGCTGATACACTTGATCACACACACGTCGAAAAGACAAACAATCACCAAGGTACGTATAAGCTACAAAGTGAATTAGAAATTTAACATATTGAAATTAAATGATTTTAATTATTAAAGACAAAAAGTAAATAACAACAGTGTTATAAGGTGTTGCTGTCCACCAATGAATAAATAGCATCCCAGCGACATTAAATTAGTTGATGAAAAGTTGCATAAAGCAAAATATAAATAGGTAGAACAGCGTTAAATATTCCACTGCACAGGAAAGGCTTTTTCGTAGACAAAATTAGCTGGTAAGGATTTCATCCGTTTTTTATTCTTATTCTATTCTTCAACAAAGAATAGCTAGAGATTCATTTTATTGGTCAATTTCTGAAGAAAAATTAAAAGCCTGTTTTCGAAACTGAAAAAATCCAAATCTTACCCAGTCTGAATTCAAACAAGGCATTTTAGGTATTATTAACTTTTTAGTTTTGAAGCTTCTATAAAAATTTCGCACTAATTCTGTGATTCAGTACTATATTCAAAAAATTGAAAGAGTTTAAGGATTTAAAAAAATTTCTTTTAACTTTGTAGTTTAAATATTATATATTTTTTTCTTTTTGTTGGATTTTTTAAAACAAAAAGTAGCCGAGTGGTTAGCACAGCTGCCTTACAAGCAGAATCCCGGGTTCGCTTCCCGGCCTATGCTTTGACACATGAGGAAAAAAAGTGATATATTTATATTTTACTGTGACTGTCACACACACACACACACACACATGTGAAACCAAACAGATTCATACTTTTATAAAGTAAATTATCTATTTTTTTTTTATCATAATAGTATGTATACATACATATGAGAATATATAAAAAAATCATATTAATAGTAACTATATAACAATATATATATATATATATTGATAAATGCAGCTGGAATATACGTCAAAATTCTTCTAAAAACGTATGTATATTGTTTAAATTTAAAATAAAACGATTCAGTACGTAGATATCCAATCCTTTAATTATTGCTGCAATAAAAACTGATTTTTCAAAACTGTAAAATAGATTTATTACAAACTCAGTTTGAGGTCATAATTAAACTAATCCACTAATAATAATAAAAAAAAGTTACATTACCATTTTTTGCTTTTGTTTATTCGATACGTTTTTAACCTATTTCGATGTAAATACTAAAATAAATTGCATATAAGCTAAATTTTATTAAAAATATATATATTCATTTTTAGATGTTTTTAAAAAAACAATCTTTTTTTTCTTTTTTCCCCATATGTCATAGCATCGGCCGGGAGGCGAATCCGCAACAACCGTCTGCAACCAATTGCTTGCTTGCAAGGTTGCTGCGCTGACCTCTCGGCTAACAACGCTTGACGAAAAAAAAAAACAACAATCTTTTGTAGTCTTATAATTAGTTTTATTTTTTATAAAAATAAAAAAGAGATCGGATTTTTATTAATTTATTTAAATCTTATCAAATAAGATATATCATTTTCTACAATTATCGATTCATCACAGAATGAAGGTTTCTCCAAATTTAATCCGGTTTCTTCGATTCATTCTCTCTTTTTTCCTCAACACACTAGCAAACTTCATCCACTCATTTATCTCATGTGTGGCCTCTTTCTAGATTTTTAAATATCTTGGTACCCAATTTGAAACTTCAATATCTCTTCTGGTAATATGGCTAGCCCAGTTCTATTTCAATCTTTTATTTATTTAATAATGTCGGTGATTGTTTGATATCTCAACCATATATTTCACTTTTGATCTCTTCTTATTACTCCTTACATACATCTCTCAATTATTTTGTTGAATAAAGTCCCTGTACTTTTCTTTTGTTAAACATTCAAACTTCAGGACCATAAGTAAAAAATTGGTAAAACACAAGTATTAAAAAACATCCTTTTAAAACACTTGGCAAAAGCACTCCACCCAAGTTTATTTCTATGATTAATATCAACCATTGTCTTTCTATATGCATTAATAATCTGACCAAGGTATCTATAGTTGTTAACTTCTTCTCAGTCATGATTATGGCTCATGGCCATCTTGAATTCTACGAACTGCCCAAAACCACCGCTGACACATCCATGCAGTAAATGACATCAATTAATATTCATGAGGTTGTAATATGACCATTAAAAAATTTCAATTTACATCAATAATTTAAAAAAGTGCAAATTTTATACAGTTATGCTTGATCAAATCATGTGACTAAAAAAGATATAAAGAATGGGATGAACAAATAAATTTCAAAAAACTATAAGCTTATTAAATACGAATTACCATATCCTTTACAACCTTCTTAAACAATTTATCAATACTCTTTATTTACATCAAAACTAACAGTTTCAACTGTCTTGCAGTCATTATCAGAGCTCTTTAAAATCCTCTGATGAAGACTGCAGGACAGTCGAAACTGTTAGTTTTGATATAAATAAAGAGTATTGATAAAGTGTTTAAGAAAGTTGTATGTAAATGGTATGATATGTTAAAGTAGAAATCAATACATAAAAAAAGGAAGAAGAAGAAAATTAAATACAAATTATATTATTATATATGTCAAATCACTGCTATGTATTCTAAAATGAATTTATATGAATACCAACAAGTTAAAAGAAAGAATTAACGATAGTAATAATTAATTATCAATAAAATCTTCTCTTCCACTTATTAGTATTTTCCATTTTTACTAATGTTCATCATTAACTATATTCTAACTCAATCGAATATTATTTCTAAATCTAGTTTACAATTTCACAAGTTGATTGATACTCTGTATTCACTATTTATACGTACACATTTTTTTATATCTGGTAATACTGATCTGATTAGTGATCATAATCTTCTTCAACATATTTTTATTTGCACAGCTGTTTCTCCTTTTACCACAATTAGTTCTTTTGCTCTCCTTTGTAGCACAAAAATTTTTCTTTATCATTTCATTTAATCAGTTTTACACATATGCTCTCTGCTTTATAAATACAATACTAGCCTTTTCACAAATATTTTAATACAACATATGTTTGCTAGTTTAATTATCATTTCACATTTACTTTATCTTTAAGCAATCTATTTTTAATTAAACTTTCTATGTGTTTTCTTCTCTTTTGATTGAAAAAATTAAAAACCTGGAGTTGGGCTAGACATATTGCTAGAAGAGATGATAATAGATGGACAACTGAAATCTTAAACTGGATTCCAAGAGATTGTAAAAGACCCAGAAAGAGATCATATGTGAGATGGATGGACGAAATAAGAAAGTGTGCAGGGGTGATGTGGAGAAGAGAAGCTAAAGATCAGAGAAGATGGATTGAACTTGGAGAGACCTTCATTCTGCAGTGGATTCATAATGGTTGTTGATGATGATGATGATGTTTTAGTTATGTGATTTGATCAAGCATAATTGTACAAAATTTGGTTTTAATTTTTGTAATTATTGATGGAAATTGTGACTTTGTGATGAATAGTCATATCACAATCAAATGTGGTTTAATCTATGTCATTTATCACTTGGATGTGTCAGGTGGTTTGGGCAGTTCTTAGATTTAAAAATGGCCATGAGAGCATACTAAATCAGTATCCTTTTTTCTTTCTTCTAAGAAAATCCATTGAACTTTGATCTGTTTCACAATAATATTTAGTCTTACTTTCTTGTTTTCATCTGATAAATCTTACAACATTTATTTCCTGAAGCCCTCAAGCATTATTTGCAAAAACAATTACATCATCTTCAAAATTTAGATGACTTAAAATAATGTGCATTTATTTTTACATCCTGAGCTTATCACAAAATATTCTTTTAAAACTGCCATAAAAAACTTTGGAGATATCAAATCACACTGATATACACCTTTCTTAATGTTGATCTTCTTAGTACCATCATGTAATCTAATCACTGCTGCTGTATTTTGATAAGTATTCTCTAAAATATGACAATAATCTGGACTTGATGATCCAATGCTTCAATCACCATAAGAACTGCTTACAAAATCAGTTGCCTTTTCTTAGTCTACATATCCAAGGTATAATGACAACCATAATTATGGGTCCTTTCTATAATTTTTTTTCAATACTTGAATATGGTAAACTATTGCTAAAAACATTTTTAAATTCAGCTTGATATTTTGCTTAGTTTGAATCCAAAAGTCACAACAGATGTGCAGTAGTTATCTTGATAGAGATTGTGTTTAGAACTGATAGGTTTACAATTTCTTATATCCTCTGTATCATCTTTTTAAATACCAATATTTTTCCAAACCCTTGGCATATCTTTATCAGTTAAACTTTACAGATTGTTTCTGTAAATTGCTATTATATTTTTAAGAAAAACTGGAAAAAATATTATAGGCTTTATTTTTATAGTTAAGCAAATATATTTATCATTGTCATTGGTTGTGCAGCATAGAATATAATCAATATCATATTTAAAAGTCTCTCATACTAATTCTTAAGAGAAAATATAATTTTATAAAGCTTTTTTTTTTTAAAAAAAAAAAGTTTCTCAAACAGGGTTTGCGATCAACATTTGTATTAAAATACATATACTTATATTTTTGACATTATTCTTATTAAAAATAAAGCTATCAAATTGTATAAATAAGCTGAAGTGAACACACATATAAAACAAATAATTTAATATAGAAATATAGAATATAATTATAAATTTAACATTACAACATTAAAATATTTTAAAATAAGGCAGTCATATTTCAGATTACATTTTTATTTACATGGGGAACAAACAGTTCTTACATTTTATATTTTGTGTGCGAGAGAGTTTATGTGCTTAGATTTAGTAAAATTAGTTTGAATTGATTTAGTTGACTAAGATATTTGTTAGTTAATATTATTTATTAAGAGATCAATTTAAAATTAATTTAATTAAATACCTGAGAACTATTAAGTTTGTTAAAACAGACAAAACTCATTATACGTATTACCACACATAGCAAGCTAGAGTAATCAATGGATGCCAGAAGACTTGTGCATAAAATCCCCATCTAGTGCCTACTCATCCAATATCCCCAGACTAGTTTCTGGCTTGTGACCTTCATCAGTGAGGAGCCTTGGATCTGAGAGCACTGCACCTAGATCTTAGGATCTAATGCAACCCTCCAGCAGCCACCTTTTATCTCCACTTAACTACAAAACTATGAGTCTTAAACTGAAAACACCTTAATGTTTTCAATTCAAGTCCATTAGCTTATATAGTCATATTAAAGAACCAAAGACACCAAAATGTATGGGTGCTGAATAGGGTTCAGACCTATGACTATATAAGCTAATGGGCTTGGATTGAAAACATTAAGGTGTTTTCATTTTAAGACTCAATAGTTTTGTAGTTAAGTGGAAATAAAAGGTGGCTGATGGAGGGATGCATTAGATCCTAAGATCTAGGTGCAGTGCTCTCAGATCCAAGGCTCCTTACTGATGAAGGCCACAAGCCAGAAACTAGTCTGGAGATATTGGATGAGTAGGCACTAGATAGGGATTTTATGCACAAGCCTTCTGGCATCCATTGATTAGTCTAGCTTGCTGTATGTGGCAATAAGTATAGTGAGTTTTGCCTGTTTTAACAACAGTTATACACAGGCATAAGAAGTGGAGGTCATGTGATGTTTATTAACTATTAAGTTTTATGATTTATTTATTTTAAGGTAATTTTTGTAATATTATGTTCAAAATAGGAAATAAAAACGAAGCCATTGAAAAATACTGAAATTATTATTTTCTTCATTTTGAATGGTATTCATAAAACGTTTCCACATTGATTTAAAAATCATAGTGGCTATCATTTTGCCCGTAGTAACCTTGACGATTTCTCCCAAATTTTTCTGGAAAAACCAAGAAAACCCACTGCATAATGAAAAATATATCAAACCCAAACATTAGTTGATCAAATGGGTATAAAGGCTGAGTTTTGAAAAAACCAGTCTTCACAAATTTTTATTGCAATCAGGTCTTAAGCACGTTAAAACTTTTGAATAGACATTTTGTTTGTCACCAACATGGCTGAGTCAGCCAACTAGTTTAGGCATGTTGCCTTTGCTAGGTAAAGTGACTTCTTATTATACTAGGAAAAAGATGAACAACGATAGATAAACCAGAAATCGTCATTAATTAATTAATTCTTTATTTCAAGAAATCTCATTTATTACAATCAACTGTTACTGGGAAATGGTAGTAAACAACTGATATGCTTGGAAAAGTTATATTTATTAACTTCAAATAAGTTGCTGATGTTTATTTTCAAAATATTGTAAAATAATTATTCTCTTCACTTCAAGAGAATGTCCATGTTAAGTCTCAATATTATGAATTTATCTCGTCTTTAATTATGGAAAGAAAAACTTTAAATAATGATTGTTCAACTCAAACATGCCTTCATAAAGTTTATTCCTTGGAGAAACAGCTTTCATTCAAAAATTAACGGAAATCACACTATTTATGAATGAAAAAATATTTGTTTGATTGGATATATGATCAGAACTATTAGCATCATGGATTAAAGATCTATAAATCAATGCTAATTCTTTGGATAAAATTATATCTTTTCAGATGGATTAAATTGCTGTGTATAATAAACAACGAATTTGTGTCCAATGCTTTATGGATTATCAATGTTAAATATTTAAATACAATTAAATGGATAATAGATTATAAAATCTAAATATTTAAATGCCACTCCTGAATTATGGATTATCAAAGCAAATATTAAATATAATAAATGTCGAAGTTATAAGCAATCTTAAAATGAATTAATGTGTTAAATATAGCTTAATTTGGATTAACAAGTATGGTAAATGAATTTATTAATCTTGATATTTCTCCAGAAAAGATTATATTACAAAATAAAATTAATTGTACTTTACATCATCTTTGATGTGGTTATTTTAAAAGTCTTTATAAATTCCCAATACTTTGGAATATTTTTCAAGTACCAATATTTAATTGGGACAAATTTTAAATCATCATAACCGTTAGAAGTTTATTTAATGCACTTTCTTATAATTTCTTTTTTTTTAGTTAGTTAATAATAATATTATTATTAATGCAATAAAGTTTTCTTAGATATTACTATGTAATAGGGTAGGTAATATTTTTATTTAATATTATTATAGGTGATATTGAATGGGATTAAATGTGGTATAACTTAGGTTTAGAGCGTAAGTAACTAATTAACTTATAATAGCTGAAATACACAGGCTTATATATACCTGTGTCTATATATGTAATAGACAGGGTATGAGTACAGACTTTCACATGACCCACCACTCTCCACACTATCTCATAACACTGATACACTTGAACACACATATGTTGAAAAGATAAACAATCACCAATATATGCACTTCATGCCAAACCAGCAACCACCAGTTGGTCCAGACCACCATCTCCACACACACATGCCACAAGTGCTCAGATATATATTAAGATAGCAAATCCTCCTACTTTAATGGACAGGCTTCAATCCACTCCACACTGCAACTCTTCAACCGTCCATCCAATTGAAAATCCGATGATGGAATGCTGAAAGGCCACCCTGAGGCCGAGATTATTGTCACACCCATGTTGACCTAAGGTCAAAACTGTGCTATATTGCAGTAATAATACGTTTAATGGGTTCTTACGTTTCTAACTTAAAGCTAAATGAAGTTAATCATCCTTATTTAGATACATAGATGCATCACTCATATGTAAGTATTAATATTTTAAATGTTAATAGTATGTAACAAGACCTCCTAATGATCTGGTTACATATTTTGTTAGTAGAGTATCATTCCTAATGTTAAAGTTTGCAAATGAATTCAGTAAAGAATCTTGAGGTGGAAATAAATAAGCTTTTTGTAATAAATATCATTTAGGTATGCTAAGCAATAAGTGCACTTGATTCTTTTAAAAAGAGTGAAAACTTCTCCAGCATTATCAAGTGAGGTTGATCAACAATTGATTAGTTAGTGAAACAAACTAATTAAGAACTACATAGAGCATTTATTATGATGATGATTATTATTATCCTCCAGTATTTGAATTGAGAATTATTTTTTGAAATAATAGACAACCTATTCCTATTTAATGTTAGTGTCTTCACAACACTGCCTGATAACACACTTTTCATATCCCAAATTCAAATTAAAATTAGGAAATAAATATTCATATTTGTTAGACGTATAATTTTCTTATTGCTATTATTCGTTTTTATCATTTATTTTATAAAGTAATAAAATAATTTTTTTTAAATATTTCTCTTTTGTCGTTATTAGAGAAACATCGTCATTGCATAATCGCAATATAAAAGATCATATATGAGATATTAGATAATATCTATGTGGTTTAAACCCATCCTTATTGTACTGATGCTATCTGAGATAAAAAAAAAAAGTATTGGGTAAGATGATGCATATAAAATCCTTTTTACGTTGTCATATTCAAAAATGCATAAACACACCCTACATCCATACATTTATTTTCTTATAACCATGAGTAAACAAGACATTTATTTGATATAGCGCAATGTTTTATAAACTGTAATACCAATAAGCCAATAAGCTAATGCACACGCACTTTGTAGATGTCACTGTATAAATGAATACTCCCACTTTTTCAAACACAAGATAAAGTCTTTGGGAAAAGATAAAATGAATCCATCTATCTTTTCGACCCAAACGTATATGTATGGGCAAATCTTAGGTGTTTGAAAATGAGAGCGTGAAGTTGTTAATTGATCACTTTATCATGAGTCAAATTTATATTTCAAACTGCTAGCCTTAGTTTTGAACACAGATTAAGTTACTCTTGATTAGTTCTTATAGTAAGAAACATTATATTTGCAAAAGATTATTCATTAAAATATAATAAGACTAAGAATATTGAATAGCCCTGAAAAAAATCTTTATTATTTTATAAAATTTGAATCTATTATTAAAGTATAGAATAGTTTATTTTAGGCAGAAATCTAAAACTTGTATGTTTTATCATTGAGTTACATTAGGGATAGTTGCACTTCTCCACATTACTGACACACCAAACCGGGCTTCTCTTGATGGTTTCAGTATATAACTTTACCAACAATTTTTCTATGTATTCACTTGCTTGTTTAAAAATATCAATAATAATTTCATCACTTCCTGGAGCTTTTCCAATCTTCATAAATTTAATTGAATGTCTCATTTTTTTTATTTCAAATGCTAGCCAATTTAGAAAAAATAATAACTGTAGGAATACTTTTGTTATGATTATTTATTGCTAAATAATTCTTTACAGAACTCTTTTATACATTTTTTGATATGTATCTATCTTTTTAATAATAATTTCATCAGAGAGTAGGCTCCCCATATTAGTAGCACCACCACTCAATGCAAGCCAGATTTATCAATGAATTCAAGGCTCCTCACTGATTAAAGCCACAGGCTAGAAACTAGTCTGGGAATATTGGATGAGTAAGCACTAGATGGGGATTTTATGCACAAGCCTTCTGGTATCCATTGATTACTCTGGTTAGCACAAGGTGGCACTACTATATGGGGAGTTTTGCTTCTGTGTTAACAGTTTGTGTAAGCATAAAGAATGATGATGCTGTGATGTTTAATGGTTAATACAAATCCTGCCCAATAGGATTATGGTGATTATGGTTATTAAAGAATCAAAGACACCATAATGTATAGATTCTGAATTGAGTTCAGATCTATACGACTGTATAAGCAAATAAGCTTGAATTAAAAACATTAAATGGGTTTTCATTTTGGACTCAACACTTTATAGTTAACTATTAATTAAAAAGGTAAATGTTTGGCTGCTGAAGGATTGCATTAGATCCTCAGACCTAGGTGCAATGCTCTCAGATTCAAGGCTCTTCACTGATGAAAGCTACAATCTAGACACTAGTCTGAAGATAATGGATAAGTAGGCATTAGATGGGGATTTTATGCACAACCTTCTTGCATCCATAGATTACTCTGGCTTGCACTAAGTGGAGCTACTAAATGGAGAGTTTTACCTCTGTGTTAACAGCTTGTGTAAGCATAAAAAATGGTGATCAATATGATGTTTAGTGATATAATAATTCCATCTTTTCTTCTTATTGAAGAAACAACTTTCTTTCCAAGACTAAAAAGTGTTTTTTTTTTTACATTTTTGAAACTTTTATTTTATTCTACAACTTTCCTTGCCAATTCATAGTTATGTTTCTTATATAATTATTAATTCTTTTTTGTACCAGTTTACAAAACTCTAGATATTCATTGTTCTTAAATGGATTGTTTTTCAAACTTTTCATATTCTTTGTATTCTTTATACATTGCCTTGTCTCACTAGATAATTTACTGGTGAAATATTGCTTTTTTGTATTATAAACATAAACATCACGCTATATAAAAAAAAATGTCTTGTTTACATATGTTTAATTATAAGAATGATGTATCGTAAATTCTAGAAATTTCATTGGCGTCATTCATTTATGATGTAGAAAAGTAATTTAAAGTGATCAATTAATAACTTCACGCTCTTCATTTCAAACACTTCAGATTTGCCCATACATATACGGTTGGGTCGAAAATATAGGTGGATTCATTCTATATTTTCTTAAAGACTTTATCTTGGGTTTGAAAAAGTGGGAGTTTTCATTTATATAGTGACATCTGCAAAGTGCATGTGTATCAGCTTATTGGCTTATTAATATTATAGATTATAAATCTTTCTTGCAATTCTTAATTGAATGTCAATTATCTTCTTATTGATTTCAGTCAAGTCTAAACCATCTTCAAAGTCTGTTAATATTTTAAAATGATTGGAACATTTTAATTTAAATACAATGGAATGTTTCTGAAGGTTCAAAATAGCAATGATTAATATTATTTTTGAGTTGGATAGCTGGACTTGAAGACATGTAGGTGTCTGAAAATTTCAGATTTTCCACTCAATAGATAACTTTTAGATAAATGTTGGCTTTGGATTTGTATTTTTAGATCTAGTATCTGAAGCTATCCTAGCGCCTCTCTGAGGAGTGCCAAAGCACAAAACATGGTCAGAGGTTGGAGAAGGGATTCCTGACAGAGATATTTTAAATGCTTTCTCTGGCTAAGCATTTATCACAAAGCTTGTTGAGTAATTGGCAATGCTCATTGTTAATATTATTTGTCTTAATAATTTTCAGTTCTCTAGTTTTGCATTAATATACATTTTTGTTGAATCTATTAAAAACATTACAATCTTGAAATACAAAATTTCTGTTCATCAACATGTAAAACAATTCTGCTATACCTTTGCCATATTTATCTTCATTTAGCACTTTTCTCAAAGAACAATTTATAATAAATATTCTTTCTTTAAAAACTCCATAAGTCTGTGATATCTTTTATTTCTATTATCATAACAAATTTACCAACACCACTTTCATTTTTCACTTGTTTGTAAGTTCCAGTATTAAAATATCCTATGACAATTTTAGTAATGTTGTCTGATCTGATTAAAAGCATTTTGTGCATCTATATAAAAATGTTTTATTTCTTTATTACAGTGAGAACTTGCTAGGGCATAAACCTGAATTATCTGCACTGCATATCTTCCATTAATTTGAATAAATAATCTTACCACTCTGTCTGATATACCAACAATCTCCATAATGTTATTTTTCCATTTTTTATTTATAATAAATCCCATTACATTTGTCTTTCCAATATTTGTGCTTTATAACTAAATTAAATATCCACTTTTTAAAGCAATTTTCTCTTCATCTTTTTTTCTAACTTCCTGAAGTCCAACAACATCCCATTTAACATTAGACAGTTATTCTTTCAATTCATGTATTATTCCTTCACTTGAAAATGATCTGCAATTGTAAGTAGCTAAATAAAACATCATCTTATGGTAGCTTTAATGTGCAATTATCACCCTCGTCTTCTTCCACCAACAACTACTTTGATGATGACTGTATCCTCTACTAACAATAAAAGCCATAACTTAGTTTTATCTATCATGATTGTAAATATCTAATAAAATTATACCCACATTCATTATGCATTCATGAAAACACAACTGATAAAAGTTATTAGACAACTGAAAAGAAAGATTTATGTTTCTTGATCTTAAACTCAAAATTAAGAAGTCTGTAAACTCATCACATTAGTTAATGTATTTTGATGAGCAGCCCATCCATGCCCATTTCCTATATGATAACCACTTAGTAATAACAACTGCAATGACAGGAACACATGAAATAGATATTAGGATGTTGCCCTGCTTTGTTCCTTAAGGTTTCAAAAAAAGAATGAAAGAATCTACTTTCACATCAGCAAACTCTTTTCTGTGGCCATTTGTCTCTTAAAAAAGTTTAATAATGGTAATTCACTTTAAATTTGTGGATTAAATCTGATATCTATAGATTAGCTATGTTATGTCTATATTTTCTCTCAATCTGTGATTAAGACTCTACGTTGAAAATACTATTTGTGCTTGCATTTTGTCCACAATCTTTTTGTTTTCAGAAAAAACATCCATAAATTATAGATAGAATGATGATGCAAGCATTCTAATTTATTCAACATTAAAACAAAAATTGTTTAAGAAATACCCAAATATCCTTTTTATCAATATGCAGAACAACATTATAGTATAAATAATTATACAATATAACATATGCAAAAAACCAATCTTTAAACTGAACCATTTTCAGAATGAAGCAACAATGAAAAATGACACCAGTAATATTATCCAAAGTAGATTTGAAGATGAATAAATAACATGGACAAATACTGTTATCCATTAAATGTTCAGTGATTAAATATGAGCAAAAACATTAATCTTAAAATAATCTACTGCAGAATGAAGACCCCTGAAGTAAGCATTAGTCTTAAATATAGATATCTTTTGTATATATTAAGTGGAAATTTTTATTTATTTCACAATTTAGCTAAAAATAGCTAGATACCTTTTATTGATCAATACTGAATGATTAGCTAGGTTAATTATGTACCAGATATCTTCAGAATAACTATCCATTATTTGGAAATGTTTCACTTACCTCAAAAATTCTAGCTTTATTCTAGATTATGGAAATTGCAAAGTAACATTGTAAGTGTGCCCATAATTTATAATTGAGAAGAAATCTTTAGGTAGTTAAAAAGTTCTTAAATAAGCTCAGAATGTTTTCAGATAATCAATCCAAGAAGTAAAAATTAGCATCTTAAAAAGCTCACTGCATACTTAAGACTTCTCCAACATCTCTTCAAAGACAAATAGACAAAGATATGATTCACGACTTTAATATTGTTTTCTTTTTTCTTTTAACTAAAGATATGTTACCTGGGTTGGCTAAGAGCCAACTTCCTAACAAAAAATTAAGATTTGATTTGTTTCTCAGTTAGCTAAAAAACTTCAAAATTTCACTCAGAATCAAACTCCAGATTATATATATATAATAAGTGAATGTACTACCCATTATACCATGAACTTAGATATGAAATTTTAAAAAAATAATTCTAAAACATAAAAATAATGAAATCCAAAGTATGAATAATTCAGGTGACAGCTTTACTAGTTAATTTGCTTTATAGGTCAAAAATTAATTATTTTCTTATAGATAATTTATGGTACATATTTTGGGCATGGAGTAAAATTCCATGGATCTCAAAATAAGATGTTAATATAATGTCAACATTATATATATATTTTCACATGTCAAATGCGTATTGACCGGGAAGCGAACCCGGGCCAGCTGCTTGGAAGGCAGCTATGCTAACCACTAGGCCCCAATGCTTGACATGTCAGCATTATATTTGCTATTGATGTACCTTTCTTCATTTATTACAAATTTGCATTCAGCGTAAGCTTCCATTTTTTTTGAAAAGCGATTTAGAATCTTCTAAAGTAAATCTGATATTGAGTATACTAAAAACAAAGCAGGAAATTACTCCAAGTTGTCGTAAAAAAAAAAAAAAGAAGGCAAAAAGTAGAAGAAAACATGGGAATAGCATAATTACTATACTTTTTTTATACTCGGAAGCTGTGATTTATTTAATATATTACTGCAGAAATATTTAACGTAATCTGCATAAATACAGTTAAAAATATTTACTCAGATCTGAGTACGTATATACAAAGAATGGTTATAAAATTGTTTTAAGTTTATTCATTACTAGTAAATTCAGAAACCGAGATGTTTTGATATTATTAGCAGCGTACGTTAATAACCTATCAAGATAAATTTAATATTACTGCAAAAGGCTATTTATGATTATTTAATGCATTTACTTTTTGGAACAAAAAAAAAAAAAAATTAGAAGAAAATTTTCAATGTCGAATTAAAATTGGATGAATAACATTTTCTTTCTTTAAAAAGAAAATTCAAAAATATAGACACATCCTGGGTTACCTTAAATGATTATCAGCATATATATAATTTTTTGAGCTCTTCAAATATATACACATATAATGTAACCTGCCAAACGGTCACAGTACATGGTCACTGAAAAGGCGTTGGCCCATGGAATCAAATAATAGGTCACATGTCACCATAATACCTAAGGATTTCCCACGAAATACGAGGCCTCTTATAGATAACATAATAATTAATTATAATTACTACTATACAAGGTTCGTATACTACTTTAAATCTTATTTCAGGTTTTATTTTACTTTATTTAAAATAATATTTACTGAGGCTGTAAAATTTTAACAATTTTAAAATCTCATCTTAGATTCTAAAATGTTTTTATCTCAGTATTTGTCTGAAGGTTTTTGATGATGGTATATCATTAGATGTGATATGCTGGACTATTCCATCATCTATGAGTGGATGTTGAATGTCTAGAAACATTTAAACTTTCAAATACAAACAACTTGTTAGTAATAACACACAAATAGACAGCACAGGTTAGAAATTACTCAACGTTTGTAGTATTATTCTCCACTCTACTTCAGATGTTGCTGGCCTATATGCACAGTGACAATATTCGCTTAGAAGTTGAACTCGCACCTTTAGATTTTTTAATGTCTAATTTAAACAAATGTTCTAACCAACTGAGCTATTCTGTCTTAGGCTCAATTGGTTAGAGCATTTGTCTTAAAATCAATATTCAAGAATCTAAAGGTGCGAGTTCAACTTCTAAGCGAATATTGTCACTGTGCATATAGACCAGCAACATCTGAAGAAGAGTGGAGAATAATACTACTCGAAACGTTGTGTAATTACTAACCTGTGTTGTCTATTTGTGTGTTATTACTAACAAGTTGTTTGTATTTGGAAAGTTTAAATAAAAATTAATTTTTTTTTATACATTCAACATTCATTTATATCTAATAAATAATCATTTAAAAACAAATTTCATAAGCTTCCTGGTACCAATAAATAGTAGCAATATACTCAGCAGTGGGTGCAACAAATAAGATTAAAAAAAGGATGAAAGTATGTTCTTTTGGGAGGCTGACAATATGTATATAGTGCAGATTTCTCCTGAATTAGATCACGCACATTCCTTTTGAATGAGATTTAATATCTACACATTTCTTTATTAACAAAAAATATTTCTTTTCTTAATAAATGTAATTAAAACAATTATTAATGTTAATATTCAAGTATAAATCTTGGTCATCAGTAATATTGAATTCTACTTGCAAAAGTATTTAATTTTAAAGTGCGTAAATAATAATATTATTATTTCTGCTCAGCGATCCAGCAAGTAAAATTTCATTCTAAATCTTCTCTAATTATGATTTACTCTGAATGTCCTCAATCAATGAGCAATATCAGTTAATGTATTGAATGAGAAGACTTTAGATGTAAAATTAAATGTTTGAAATGTAAAATTCAAAAAGCACTTTTATAATAGAATCATATAATAAAAAAGAGAGATGAGACATAATCCATTTTTAAATGCAAAATATTTTGAAAGATAATTCACTTGATTAAAAAAAAGATAAATGATAAAAATAATGCTATAACTATAATTTTAAGGAATGGGTCTTACATATTAATGTACCTTTATTTTTGTTATAATATTTCTGCATAAATAATATTATTTAAACTTTTACTAACATAAACTATAATCAATAGCAATTATTATCTGCTAAAATTATTTATTTCTTACCTAGAATGAATAGGTAAAATAAATAAATAGTTTTCCAGTTGGACACACATATAAATTATTAGTAAAAAAGAGATTACTCAAATTAATATTTTTAATATATGAATTTTTTCTACAGTACAGGCTTGTTCATACCTGCACTTATATATGTAATATATAGATGGCTTGAACCCAGACTTTCACATGACCCTCAACTATCCACACTATCTCATACTGCTGATACACTTGATCACACCCATGTCAAAAACATAAATAATCACCAGTATATGTATTTCATGCTAAACCATCACTCATCAGTTGGTCCAGATTATCATCTCCACAAATATATACAATCAATGCTCAGCTTATATTAAAATAGTCAATCTTCATACTTTAATGGACAGGCTTCAATCCACTCCACCCCACAACTCTCTTAATATAAGCTGAGCATTGATTATATATATGTGTAGAGATGATAATCTGGACCAACTGATGAGTGCTGGCTTAGCATGAAATACATATACTGGTGTTTATCTTTTTGACATTATGTCATCAAATGTATCAGCAATATGAGATAGCATGAATAGTTGAGGATCATGTGAAAGTCTGAGTTCAAACCCCCTATACATTACATATTGAGTGCAGGTATGAAAAAGCCTGTATTGTAGAAAAATTTATATATTAAAAATACAGTGGTCTTCCCGTCGCTCATATATGTATAGAAATGGATTATGTCCTGTACATGAGGGATCAGAATAACTTATGGTCAACATGGGTAGGATGAGAAGGTTGACACCAATGTGGGCTTTGAGCATTCCATCATCAGATTTTTAATAAAATGGATAGTTGAAGAATTGTAGAGTGGAGTGTATTGAAGCCTGTCCATTAAAGTATGAATATTGGCTATCTTAATATAAGTTGAGCATTGATTGTGTGTGTATATATATATAAAATACATATTTTGCGGGTTCATCCGTGTTAAAAACTTTTAATATTAATATACTGACGTTTCGACTTGGTCACACAAGCCTCTGTGGATGGCTTGTGTGACCAAGTCGAAACGTCAGTATATTAATATTAAAAGTTTTTAACACGGATGAACCCGCAAAATATGTATTTTATATATTTAACCCGTGCAAATCTTCGTTTTAACATATATATATGGGGATGATAATCTGGACCAACTGACGAGTGCTGGTTTATCATAAAATACGTATATTGGTGATTATTTATCTTTTCAACTTGTGTGTGATCAAGGGTATCAGCAGTATGAGATAACGTGGACATTTGATGGTCATGTAAAAGTCTGAGTTCAAACCCCCTATATATTATATATTTGAATGCAGGTATAAAAAAGCTTGTACTGCAGAAAAAAATTCATATATTAAAAATATAGTGCTGTAAGATCCGCCCATCTTTTGTATATGTATGTAAATGGATCACATTCTATACATGAGGGTCAGAGTGATTTACAATCAACATGGGTAGAATGAAAAGGTTGGCACCAATGTGGCCTTTGATCATTCCATCAGCAGATTTTCAATGAAATGGATGGCTGAAGAGTTGTGGCGCAGAGTAGATTGAAGCCTGTTTATTATGGTATGAAAATTGGTTATCTTAATATAAGCTCCAGCCTTGATTGGATATATGTGTAGAGATGATAATCTGGACCAACTGAAAATTGCCAGTTTAGCATGAAATGTGTATATTGGTGATTATTTAACCTTTCAACATGTGTGTGATCAAGTGTATCAGCAGTATGAGATAGCATGAAAAGTTGAGGGTTGTGTGAAAGTCTGAGTTCAAACTTTCTATATATTAAATTAATATTAAAATCTCATATACAAGCATGTTTATTCCATTATTCATTTCTTATAATCAATCTTTTCTTATTAAAATAAGTTCAAATTATATAAAAACTATCAATAATGTTATTTTTCCTCAGTGCATTTCATTAATATTTTTTATAATAATACAAATTTAAATATAATTATACATTGTTTTATAGAATTATTATACGAAAATAATAAATGAGAATATTACATTTTTTCTTTTTTTGACATTTCAAACAGCAATATAGTTTATGAGACGCTTCTTTAATTATTAATATCATCTGAAAAACCTCCATTGAAATGAAAGAATTTAAATATAAGCAATAATCATTGAAAATTCATTGAAGTAAAATTATTTTTACAGCTTTTCAGAATTTTTAATATGAAATATTTCTTTATATCTTCCATTGAAAATCTTTTTGGTTCCACTATTTTTATTATTCCCCATATAGTCAAATTAAAACAGGGAAAACTCTCCATATAGTAGTGCCACTCAGTACAAGCCAGAGTAATCGATGGATGCCAGAAGGCTTGTGCATCAAGTTCCTATCTAGTGTCCACTCATCCAGTATTCCCAGACTAGTTTCTAGCTTGTGGCTTTCATCAGTGAGGAGACTTAAATCTGAGAGCACTGCACAAGCCTTCTGGCATCCATTGATTACTCTGACTTAGACTGAGTGGCACTACTGTATGGATAGTTTTGCCTGTTTTAATAACAGTTATGAGCAAGCATAAGAAATGGTCATCAAGTGATGTTTAGTATAGTCAAATGTAAGATTCCTTAAAGTATATTATTTTTGTCTAGCTGATATTTAACATTAATTGCAACATTTGAAACTAACATTTTCTTTAAAAAGAATTATAATGGATTATCCAACTATGCATTAATCATCATAATTCTCCCTTTTAGCTCAAATTGTTTTTAAGATAACTATTTCAGATATGACAATTTTTAAAGCAAAATTAAAAATAGCAGACCTTTATTTCTATGAGAGTAAAATTCTTCTTGGATTTTTTTTTAAATTAGCATTTTGTTCCAAATGTTATTCACATTATTAATTAAATTGGATGACTTATCAGGTTTTCAAAAGTAAAAGATTTTTTAAAAGTAAAAGACTATACTAGCATTAAGAGAAATTGTTTATGCTATCAATGCAGGGAGAGAAGATCATATGAACATCAATATCAACAGGATCCTTTGGCAAAAAAGTTATGTATTGCAGCTGAGTTTGGCAAAAGAGTAGACATAAATCTATTGCTCCTGAAAAGCAATATTGTGAGACCTCATTTGCATATGACATGAAAATGTCTAAATATGGGAATTATGTTTTGGTGCTAAAATATTGTGAGGTATATTTCACAGCTTGAGGTATATTTCACAGCTTTAGATATGCAACTATCTGATGTTTTCTCTATAGAGAAATCCAATTGTGAGTGATCTAGATTTATTTTACATAGCTGGGCTAAAAACAGCTCATGATGAATACGTTCCAGTTATCATCTCTTCAGGTAAGTTGATAGTCAATGGGGAAGAGTCCAATATTAATGGAATTCTTAAATAGATTTTATAAAGGGAAATAGAAATAGCCCAAAAATTAATGCAATAATGCCAGGTAGTATTGATGATGTTCCAAAATTACCACCAACTCAAGTTGAACACACAAGGAAAATGACAATAAATAAGATAATACAGAAGTGAAAAAGAGCCAAATTAGAAAAAGTCCTATAAAGCATCTGGATAATCTAGAAAGTTGTTTTTTCTGAAATAGGATGGAGTACCTCAAAATGGCTTTGGCCTATGCTCACTTTAAGAAATCAGTAGAATACTAGTGGAAATCATTATCCAAATAATGAATAGATTTTCCAAGAATATAAAAGTGTAGTATTGTATGAATATTGAACAGAAAAGCATGAGGATGATGTCCAATACCAGGCATCACAAGAAAGATACAATGTAGGAAATGGGGAAACCTGTACTCAGTTATTTTGATGCCAGTTTTCACAATTGTAAGCTCTGGCTGCTGGTACTCTGTTAGATGGTTAAATATGAATTTATCAAGCATAACCTGTATATATGGTAGAACAAATGGTTACGTGAGCTGATAAAAAAGTATTGATTAAGTAGCAGAATTGCTATTTAGAATTGACTAAAATATAATTATATATATATATTGACTAAAATATAATTATATATATATATGAAGAACATATAGAGAAAAGCTTTCACAAAATATATCTTTAAACAGTATGTGCCCAGCTGGCCTTCAACTATTACTTTTTAAAAGAAATGCATAAGAAATAATGTTTTAACATTTTTGTTAAAACATGTTTTTAATTAATTAATTATTTTCTTTTCTCTTAATCTTTTTAAAAAATATGTCTTTCAAGGTAAAATATAATTAAAAAATTATCTACTTTTGGTAATGAAGAAGAAAAAATAACTACAAAAAATGTTTCAATGATTAAGATTGGAATTTCTTAATTATGTAAAAAAGGGAGGGAAATAATCTTTTTGTAAAAATAGAATTTATTGGTTAGGGTTTAATGTTATCATTTCTGATATAGTGTAAGATTGGATGAATAACAAGATTGTTTTAAAATATAAAATAGGGAGTAAGTTAAAGCAGTAGACTTCAGTATCTAATGATTTTTAATAGTCAGTTTTGATTCAACTCTTGAGAGGAAAACAGTGAGAAGTTATATTTGTAATCTAAAGTAAAACTAATGGATTTGAAGAAATGTGTTAAGATTTAGTTAAGAATTGAGCATCACCAATATAACATGTAACCTGTTTCATTAAATGACAATGTAGATGCATACTCCTAGGAGAAATTTTCAACAATCATTGTGTGTCCATCCAAAATCATGACTGTCTCAACCTGTGATAACATGACTTGGAAACATGTGTTAATATGATATTGTACAATAGATTTCTATAGTAGTAATCTGGAAATTATTATTACCCTTTATATATTAAAAACTTGAAACTACAAAAGAAGTTAATGGAAGAACTTTTAAAGATAATAGTGGATCAATTCAACTTGTGTCAATCTATACTGGAAATTAATATATACCTTTACTCTGCTTAGCAAAGGCAAATGGTTTCCTAAAATTCATCATTATAGTTGTTTATGGGTAAAAAGTTGGCCAGTTACTCCAACTAAAAAATTACATTATAAGTTGGGAATATTACATTAAAAATAATTTATGAGTAAATATAAAAATTTTAAAAACCTTTAATATATGTTGTATACTTGTGTAAACTGTGCTATGTGTATTATGCATGTATTTATTAAAATATGCATTTATGTATGAATGATAATGCAACTTAAATCTATGTTAAAAACCATGTAGCTTAAACTTGTTACTTTCTGTGATCCATTCACCCACCAATCATCATTATCCAGTTTGATTTCCAAGTGCAAGAATTTTTTTAATTTTGTCATGGTCATATTAGTAAGCAGAATCTCTAAAAAAGTTTAATATTGCTAGATAAAATATATGTGTTTTCACTGTCCAAAGTGTACAGCAAAATAGACCAAGGAAGTGAAAACATTTAACATTTTTTTGTGTTTTTCTGTACAACATTATGGTGGGAAAAAGTTCCATACTGAAGATTCAATTTTTTTAAATTTGTACTACAGTATTATACTTTATTATTTACATGGAGTTATTAAAATTAAAAAACCAATGTTTAATAACAAACCATTTGATTGACCATAAATACTTTCTTATTCATCATTAGTGTAACAAGAGTCAAATAAACATACAGTACATTACAGAAACTTAATCTCAGTCAACTTTAAAAAAAAAAATTAGCAGATTGATAAAAAACGAAAAATCTAACACATTCCGAGTTTGCATACTGAAATCAAAATTTAAGGTTTTTGTTACAATATGCACTGTGTAGATCTAAATAAACAAATGTGATAGGTATAATGGGCTTTGGGCATGACTTGTCATTATTTTATCAAGTGTGGTAGCCATGTTTTTGCAAGGACACAGTAATTTGCCAAATAGTGCAATATGTTTTGAAGGCAGAATTATGGGCTATTTAAGTAAAAAATTAAAGGCGTTAATCATGTTTATTTTATTCATATTGCATTTTTATCATAGACAATTTATTGTTAATTGCATAAAATCACATTTTTTTCCCAAAAATACAATTCAAATACGATTGATAGCAGTTTCGATTTGATTAAAATTAGCATCTGTAAAGATTTTAATCCAAAATTGATTGTCCAAAATCTTAGCTAATATGTACACAATGTAAAATTTAATATTGATAGTACATTCAAAAATTATTTTTAGTCTTATGCCAAATAAAATTTATACATTTTTCTCTGTACTGCTTTTTTTTTTACATGTGAGATAATGTCTCTATTGCTTTAAATATCTAAAAAGAATTAAAATTGAGGAAGCAGCGTAAATGTTATTTTTAAATTTTATTTAGTAATTTTTGATATTAATTGTATAAATCTGAAATCATTTTACCCTCTTTGCTCTCTTCCTTTTTTTACTGAAAATATTTTAGATTAGTAATGATAGCAGTTTTGATTTGGCAGAAAAATTTTAATTCAAAATTAATTGGCTGCATATTTTAGCTAATGTATATACTGTACATTTTTAGTTTTTGAGGAAAAAGTGGAGAAATCAGGAGGAACCTCATAGATAAGTATATGAAATTCTTACATACTGTTGCCTTTGGCAGGATGGCTCAGTTGGTTAGAGTGTTATCTTAAAATTCAATAATCAAGAATCTAAGGACCAAGGTTCGAATCCCATGCTAGTTCTGTCACTGTTCAGGCCAACAACACCAGAAGAAGAGGGAAGAAAAATACCTCTCAAAACGTTGTGCATATACTAACCTGTTTGCTGTGATATTACTAACAATTGTTTGCTGTGATCTTACTAACTGTTGGTGCATATACTAACCTGTTTGCTGTGATATTACTAACAGTTGAATGCATTTGGAATATTTAACTAAAATTAAACTTTTCTAAAGACATTCAACACACATATTAGATGATGGAAATAGTCCAATATAAAAATACAGCTAGAACACCATCACCACAAACCTTCAGAAAAACACTAAGTATTTGGTATGGACCCGATACTATATCAAACTTTAGACATTATGAAAAACTATGTCTAAAGCTGGCCAAAGTAGAAAATCATTTAACTTTCCTAGGTAAATGTAAATCGGAAGGGATAATTCCTAAAGTTTGCAACTAAAACCTCCAATTTACTCTCAGAGAGCTGAGAAAATTACTCAGAGAGCAAGTGAAGCTCTGTTAAGAGAAAGAATAAATGCTCAAAGATTTTCTAAGTATCAAACAATGCATTCAATTAATAATGTAGAATGTCTTCTAAAAAATAAACTTGCTGATGATGACTACATGAGAGTTTTTCAAGCAGTAAGAAAATCATATTCTATATTACATGGAAAAATAAAAGAATGTCAAAAGAAGAAACTTGCTAACCTACATGGGCATATCAAAAATCATAATGTATCAAGCAATGTAACAGCTTCATCTGTTAAAAATCTAAGTTCTAAACATCTACCAGATATTCAAGAGGATTAAACTTTGCCATAACACCACCTAATATCCCCTTATTAGATATAATGGCAACCACCGAGAAAGTCATTCAAAAATTACCTTTAGAAGAAGCAGCAGAATTATGCTGGAGAATAAAAAGAACACTTGACAAGCAACAAAAATTGCAGTCAAACATATCCTATGGGGAGAGGAAAGCAATTAAATCTCTCAAAGCAGATAAATCTATAATTATTCTCCCTGCTGACAAAGGCAATGCAACAGTTGTAATGGATACAACTGATTATGACATCAAAATACAAGAACTCCTCAGAGCAGGCCAATATAGAGAAAGTGGCAAAAGATCTGATACCAAGTACGGAATCAAAGTTACAAGCATTACTCAGAAAGTATCGCAAGTACTTCACTGATTCAGAAAAGAGTAAAATAACATCATATTTCAGCAAAATCCTCATCTATGGTCTACCTAAAATCCATAAGGATCATGTTCCATTACGACCTATTGTTAGTTCTAGAGATTCACCTTGCCAGAATTTGGCAAGATTTCTTCTCAAAGTTCTAAGTCCTTTGGCATACCAGACCCAATCATTTGTCAGCGATTCTAGACACTTTGTAGAATTAATCAAGAACATGAAAATTGAAAGAACTGTCTTACAGGTAAGCTTTGATGTGGAAAGTTTATTCACAAATGTACCATGTGATGAAGCATTGTCTATTGTAAGGAAAAGATTAAATGATGATAATAGTTTAAAAAACCAGAACAGCTCTTCCTATTGATAGCATAATGGAACTATTAACATTCTATATAAAAACAACCTACTTTCAATATAACACAGAATTCTTCCAACAAAATCAAGAAATGGCTATGGGTTCACCATTGTCTCGCCTGATTAGCAATATTTATATGGAAGAACTTGAAACCACAGCCATAAAAACTACTCCTTATCCACCTAAAGTTTGGCTTTGGTATGTGGATGATACATTTGTTGTATGGTCACATGGTGAAGCATAGCTAAAAACTTTCTGGACACACATCAACAACATATCCCCTTCAATTAAATTCACAATAGAATCAGAACAAGAACAAAAATTGGCATTCTTAGATGTTCTTGTGACAAGACTCCCTCATGGCAAAATCAAAACTACAGTTTACCGAAAACCTACACATACAGGAAAATACCTAGCCTATACATCCAATCACACCAGAAAGACAAAACATGGAGTTATACTATCATTATGGAACAGAGCAAAAAAAGTTTGTTCAGAAACCAGCAATTTGGAAAAAGAAAAGATCTATATAGAACAAACTCTTATGAAAAATGGTTATCCATCAGCTGTTATTAAGAAAACATTAAATAGACAACAAAAAGAACCATCAAGAGAAAAGACAATTATTGGTACTGTAGTGTACCCATACATTCCAAAAATAGCAGACAAATTAAGGTAAATCTGTAATCAGTATAACATCAGAATAGCTTTCCAGAGCCATACTACCCTACGAGGAATTCTAACATCTACAAAGCCTAAACTTGAAATGCTGCAAAGAAAAAACTGTATCTATGAAATACCATGTGAATGTGGAAATTGGTGAGACCAGCCATCCCATTCAAAAGCACTCGCAAGAAAATAAACTGATGATTAGATGAGAGAAAACAGATGTGTCTAAGGTAGCAGACCATGTATGGACCAATGAACATACATTCGATTGGGAAAATACAAAAAATATTAGATAAAGAAGAAAAGTTACAAAGAAGAAAATTTAAAAAAGCTGCTCACATGACAATGATAAAAAATCCCATAAGCCAACCTAGTGTGACTATACATAATGTATGGAAATCACTAATCAACTTTGCTCTGAGGAAAAAGTGGAGAAATCAGGAGGAACCTCATAGATAAGTATATGAAATTACTACAAACT
The DNA here is from genome assembly GCA_028023455.1 of Epiperipatus broadwayi. Classification (NCBI taxonomy): domain Eukaryota; kingdom Metazoa; phylum Onychophora; class Udeonychophora; order Euonychophora; family Peripatidae; genus Epiperipatus; species Epiperipatus broadwayi. Next base: position 1,122,585 of record JAQFVV010000030.1, on the reverse strand, counting down.
GTTGCCTTTGGCAGGATGGTTCAGTTGGTTAGAGTGTTACCTTAAAATTCAATAATCAAGAATTTAAGGACCCAGGTTCGAATACCATGATAGTACTGTCACTGGTCAGGCCAGCAATGCCTGAAGAAGAGGGGAGAAAAATTGTCTCACAACGTTGTGCATATACTAACCTGTTTTGTGTGATATTACTAACAGTTAATGCATATACTAACTTGTTTGCTGTGATATTACTAACAGTTGTTTGTTGTAATATTACTAACAGTTGGTGCATATACTAACCTGTTTGCTGTGATATTACTAACAGTTGAATGCATTTGGAATGTTTAACTAAAATTAAATGTTTCTAAAGACATTCAACACACATATTAGATGATGGAAATAGTCCAATATAAAAATATAGCTAAAACACCATCATCATAAACCTTCAGAAAAATGTATTTATTGTGTCTGTATGTATATATGTGTGTATAGTTAGTTTATATGTGACAATATAGGTTAATTTGGTTATCAATTAGAGCTATATTAAAATGAGTTGGATTTAATGGTGGGAGTGACAAAGTTAGATTGTAAGCTACTCTTACAGTACATTTTTATATTAAAACCTGAATCATTTTTTTAAATAATTTATATTTTTACAAATATTTTTTGGAAAAAATAAATGTGTAAAAAAGATTCTAAAACATATTTTTTCATTTTAAAAATCAAAATGAATATATCAGAACTGTCAAAATCAGCAAATAAAAGATTCTAAAACATACATTTTCACTTAAAAAATCAAAACAAAGCTATTGAAACTCAAAATTTTGACAGACACTTTCTTGTGTAGAGAACAAGAAACAACCAATCAGCACCTTGGAAGGCAGGCTATTATCATATTGTTATATTGATTTGTTAGTTGTAAAAAATTCTAAAGGTTATTCAGTAAAGTTTTTTCAATAAAATGCCAATAAAATCAGTAAAATAAAGTTAACAGATTCTAAAACACATTTTCATCTTAAAATCAAAACAAAAATATTGGAACTGTCAAAATTGGCAAAATAATATTAAAAGATTCTAAAACATGTTTTCATCTTGAAAAACAAAACAAAGCTATCAAAATTGTCAACATTTTGACAGACACTCTCTTGTGTAGAGAACAAGAAACAACCAATCATTGCTTTGGAAGGCAGGCTCTTATTTCATTGTTATATTAATTTGTTAGGTGTAAAAAAATTCTAAAGGTTATTTGGTAGAGTTTTCTCTATAAAATAATGGAAAAGTCAGCTAAATGACATTAAAAGAAGCAGTTTTGAGGGAGTGTTCAAGCCATTTACAAAATTAATTCCAAAAGTATTGATTAAAAAAGATTTAACATGCTATTCTACACAAATAGCAAACATGTAAAGCAAAGGGTCATAGAAATATGATGTTAAAAATTTTTATTTAAAATTTAAAATGCACCTTTCTTTTATGGATTCAAAATTTGGAACAAAAGTGCATCTTATATTCAAAGTAATATGGTGATGAAATTCCAGATGAAAGTGAGAATATGTAAATTGTACAAAGAAAATGGAAAGGCTTTTAGTTTGTTAAGAAGCTATAAATCAGTAGCAAGTAATTTCATAGTTTACAAATTATTTACATATATCCTAATAAATAACAATGGGACATAGATGGAAAAAAATAAAATTTTGAGAAAATTTAGAATGGATTTTGTTCAGGGAGAAGAATATGGAATGCTTTAATTACTGCATCTGAGATGATTAAAATGCCTTATAAGGGAAATAAATCAATGTTTGTTGCATTTTTAGAGAAAGAAAAAATTTGTAATAGGATAAAATGAAATATATTGTAGAGAAGTTTTGAAAGTGTGATATTTAGAATTATTAAGAATAATTAAACTCCTTATAAGAATACTTTTTATAAATATCAATTGAGTGATAGAAAATCAGTGGAAATTAATGTGAAATTGGGTTGAAACAGGCAAGTACAGTGTAAATTTTGTTTCTAAGAGAATTTAAAATTGAGATAGAGAGATTAGGAACAGTGCTGGGATTTTTACAGTTGGAATTCGTATAATATCACTTTTTGTATGGATGACATTGCATTTTTTTGCAAAGAGAGTAGAAGAATGTAATTATTAATTGTGAAGACATAAAAAGAAATATACAATCTAAGTTTGTATGGGTGGATAAAATTGAAGAATAAAAAATGAGAGATACTTGTTTTGAAAAATTGGAAGTGTAGCCATTTAATTGCTTTGTTGAGAAATAAAGCAAAAAACTTAATGAGATTGATTTTAGATAGAATTATTTGAAAGCTATGCACTTTATATTAGTTAAGAAACTCAGAATTTTTAGATAGAAATTTAAATAAAGTAGAAAGATATGCATTGAATGGTGAATTGTGGACATCAAATGAGGCTCTTCAATGTGAAATGGGGTGGACATTTTTTAAATGAAAGAAATCAAATGTAAATATAAATGTTTGGAAGTTTTCAATATACGAAAGAAATATTATTCAAGAGGATTATATGGAAAGAATAAAAAATACATTTGGAAACAAGGGTATTTACAATGTGCAAAATTAATAACTAGACAAGTTATTTTTATATATTTCCATAATAAATGAGATAAATATGTAGAGGATGTATTACATAATTATGAAGAGTGGGGAAAGAAGATAGATAAATTTATTGGAGAATTAAAGTAATAGAAAATGAATAGAAATAAAATAAACATTGGTAGTTATATAAAAATTGTTTGAAGTATAAAAGGATGTATAATGATAACAAAATGAGTTTACTACTATTTGGGCAAGGGATATTAAGCTTTGGATATTAGAGAAAAATGATAAAAATGGAATAAGAATTTTGACTGTAGGTGAAGTTTTTGTGAAGTTAGGACAAAGAATATTGATTAGGAGAAAGAATATTGAACATTACTTTTGGAGTGATGAATGCTAAAAGAGGATTAGGATACATTTTATAGAGGTTAGGGCAAATATGAAAATAAATAGAGTGAAAGAAATAGAGTTTCTATGATTTTTTTATTTAAATCTTTATAAGAAAATTGAAGAATATGAGCACAGAATAATATAACTATCAAAACATCTTTTTATTAAAATGAAATAGAAAAAAAAACAAAGAATAAACCAGGACTAGTGAAATGATTGGGCAATCAGGAGTTACAAGTTGGTGAGTTTATTGTGGGAGAAAGGAATGTTTAAATTGGTAACAAGCTTTCTGGCCATATAGTTTATGCACAGAAAAATTCTGACTTTATTTAACAAGAAACTATTTTCAATCACATTACAAAACATGTTTTAATGAAATTCTAATAATATTCATTTTTAAATATTATTGAAATGAACAATGTATTATTCATATCAGTGTCAGCCATGTTGTTTCTCATCTGGGTCAGATTTTTAAAAAAATATAAAATGTTTAAAAGTTTTTAAAAAAATAAAATAAATTCAGGCAATTAAAGTGACATGCAAATTAATAAAAAAAAAACTGGATTGGCTTTTAAAACAGAAAAAAGTAAAACATATAAAATCAATTTTTTTTTATGAGATTCAGACTTGATTCTCATTTCAAACCTCCATTATGGTTAGTGAGTAAAATATGAAAACTATCATCTGATAATCTAACCTGGACATCTGCAAAACTTGACATGCTATATTTGAGTAATTCTGGTAAAAATAAAGAAACAACACATTTTAAATATTAAAGCTAAGATTACTAAAGTATATTATGGTGCATATGAATTATTTAATACTTCCAATCAGGAAGACAACAAATTATAGTTATATTGCTTTGTGATTTTTATGTTTAAAATGATTATTTAGACTTTATCTTAAATTTTTTAAGTTTATATTTAATACTTATAGATGGTTTAAAAGAGGAAGCTAAAGTTTGAAAAATTTAAGTTAGTTGCATTTTAATGCAACTAAAATTTTAAAAAAAAGGAAATTTGCTCTGTATTATATATATATTATGTTAATATTTTATAAAAAACTTTTAGTATAGGTTAATCAATTTTTATTTTGTATAATAATAATAATGGAAAATGTAATATTTGTTTTAATTGTAATGTATCTACATATAAATTATACCAGTGTCAAATGATTAAAGTAAATAATTATTAATAGCTTTAATTTAATGATTTAGTTGGATCCAACAGGTTTGTTTTCTGATAGTTAATCTTGCATTTGATTGCTATGGATTAGATTTTGTATATGTGAACTTATATTATATATATGTGCAGTTGTTTGTTCTCTGTCAAATAGTTTAAATATATATGTATCCATATGGAAGGATTCTTTCATATTTTCTTTTAATAAATTAGAGAGCAGACTTAAAGTGAGCCATCCCTGTAGAAGTCATACTTTTATTAAATTGAGATTATGACCTAAAATGGCCATTCCTTATAGTTACTTTTATTGGAAAGTGTAATAGTTACATATCTGATATTAAGTATATGCATGTGTTTATACTAGGGAACTTTTGAATCCAATAATTATATTTATAGGTTTATTCATACATAGAATTATATTTTAGGTTTATTAAAGTCTGGGGTTCACTGTTTGGCAAATGTATTTGATTATATAATTGTATTAATATTATAGTGTAATTGAAGATTAAGACTAAATTTAGCAAAGAAATCTGAGACATTTTATAAGTAATTATTGTTTTCTTGCATGTATATGAAATAAAGCAATAATATAAAATAGATTGGGAAAAAGTCTTTGTTAAAAGAAAAGTATGTTACATGTTGACTGACAATTATATTTTGTAATTAAGCAATTATATGAATAATCTGAAATATATTAAAGAATAAATAAAATGATAAAAGTGCCACTATTAATAAATCAGAAATAGTATAAAAATTTTGCTGTGACTAAACGTTTGTATTACTATATGGTTTTTGAACAATTAGTTTCTCAAGAGATCATGTGACACATTCTAACAAAGTGATAGGCTGAACTTCTATAAAGAAACTTTTAATTCTCAATTCTATCACTGAGCTAAATTATACAAGGCAAAATTTATGTTGATGAATTAATATTTCCAAAACCAATTTTTAAGTGTAATACAGTATTCAATTGTTTTTAATATTTATTTATCGAGCATCTCCATAAACCTAAAAGATTTTGACTAATATAATCAAGAATAGCTTAAAGACAATACTTGCATTTTTTAACCTAGTCTCCGACTATTATCTTTATTCTCAAAAAAATAAATATCTAAGTCAAACACAATAAAATTTCAAACAGTCAACAACCCTAGGAATTTTAGTCTATGCCATCAAAATATTAACAAATGGACCTTAATCTGTTTCAAAATCTAAATATTTTAGTACTAGAATAACCAACAAAAAGACATTAATTGCTTTGCAAATATGACAACTCGTTTATCAAACTATTACATCTTTAATATCTTGCCTTAATTGTTTTAAAAAGTTTTTTGTTGTGAAAATAAAAGTTAAATTTAGGCCTGATTATGATTATGTACAATATTAATAATCATTATCATAAGTTTGCCTAATAAAATGTTAATAGTATAAGTCTGTCTCTGCCTTACACATTAGATGTTGAAAATCATATAATTACATTATTTCTACACCTATTGGCAAATTTCTTTATTACATAACGTGAGGGATGAATTTGCCAAGTATCATTTTATGTTATATCAAAATTCCCAGAATTAATCGTAATCAATGCTTGCATAATTTATCATGTATTTCTCTTCTATTTAGCATTGAGTGACTCGAATATGATTTAAAATAAAACTGCATTAGTCTTACATTCTGACTTCAAAATGCGGAAAGTAAATAATAAAATAATATTAGTAAAAAGTGTAAAATTAATTTCCAACGTAAAAAAATCATATTACTTGCGATATTGTATGTAAGAGAAGATAGTGACTACCACTTTCTGACACTGGAACTAATAAAATCGTATGGTAATCTTTTTGATATATATATATAAAAAAACGTCCTTAAAATAATCAAGCGTTGGTGGTCTAGTGGTTAGCATAGCTGCCTTCCAAGCACCATGGCCCGGGTTCGCTTCCCGGTCAACGCATTTGACATATGAAAAAAAATGTCCTTAAAATATAATATTGTTAAATATTTGCAGATCTTTATTCATTGAAATAAAGATGATCTATGCTCAAAATCTTAGTATATTTTATAATTACAGTATATCATTTTTAACACTATTTGCTTTCATATATTTAGTTATTTTAAAATTTGTTGAAGAAACATTTTTTTTTGTTCGGCAAATTAAATTATTTTATTAATTTATTTTGATTATTTATATTGACATTGTCAAAGATAAATTTGACAGGAAACATTTTAGACTTGTCTTTATTTTTAAATTAATTACAGTAAACTTTAATATGTGACATCTTTTAAATTGGAATGGTAAAGCTTTTATTTTGCTTCTATTATAATAATAAAATCTTCTTTACTTAAATTATATTGATACAGTAGAATTATTTATCTATACACATATATGTACAATGACAGGTAATCTGCATATACTCACCTATTCTCCATCTTTTATATTTTATCTTTACAATTATTATGCTCAAGTATTTAATAACAGGATGTTAAATTAGAGATAAATTAAGATTAGTAAGTTCAGTACAAATAGTTTACCAAATATTTATAACAAGATCACTCCCCTGGTATAGTTGATGATAAACTACTAAACATCACATGATCACCATTTCTTATGTTTGCACATAACTGTTATTAAAACAGGCAAAACTCTCCATACAATAATGCCACTCAGTGCAAGCCAGAGTAATCAATGGATGCCAGAAGGCTTATGCATAAAATCCCCATATAGTGCCTACTCATCCAAATCCACAGATTAGTTTCTGACTTGTGGCCTTTATCAGTGAGGGTTGCATTAGGTCCTAAGACCTAGGTGCAGTGCTCTCAGATCCAAGGCTTCTCACTGACGAAGGCCACAAGCCAGAATCTAGTCTGGGGATATTGGATGAGTAGGCACTACATGGGGATTTTATGCATAAGCCATCTGGCATCCATTGATTACTCTGTCTGGCACTGAGTGGCACTACTGTATGGAAAATTTTGCCTGTTTTAATATAGTTAATGATATTTGTAAAATAATTTTAAAACATTTGTAATAAATATTATTATATTTTTAGAAAGAGTAATTCATTATTTTTTTTATATTCCAGAGTCATCTTTTGTAATCTTGAATAACCAAGAATCACTAGATGGTAGAACCATACCCACATACCAAACTAGTTTCGGACTATAGTAGATCTTCAGATAATAAATGAATATAGCAATGTTGTCTAGTGCCTATTGATTATCCAAGATTATAATAAAGCATTCTGATATAAAGAAAATAATATGAATTACTTCTCCTAAAAGTATATGTTGAATGTAGGCAGGGAAGATGTAATATTTTGTTGGAATAAAACAGCATGGAACAAACTAGTATTAAGTGTATTTATATATTGGATTATTTTCGTGTCTTTAAAAAAAAAGAACTTTATTTAAATGTTTAAATTACAGTCAAGGATTAGTAATAGCATACGGTTACTATATGCACAACATTTTGAGAGGTATTATTCTCCTATCTTCTTCAGGTGTTGCTGACATGACCAATGACAGTACTAGCATGGGAATTGAACCTGGATCTTTAGATTCTTGATTATTGAATTTTAAGGTAACCTCAAAAATATGCATATAACAATGCGATAGTAGGGACCTCTACATGTCTTAAGCACAAGTTTACACTCTCTAACTAACAGACATCCTGCCAAAGGTGGCTAAAGGAGTATTTTAAAATTCAATACTCAAGAATCTAAGGGTCCGGGTTCGATTCCCATGCTAGCACTGTCATTGGTCATGCCAGCACCACCTGAAGAAGAGAAAGAACAATATTTCTAGAAATATTATGCTTACATGTGTGCCAATATTAATAGTTGAAGATAATTGGAAAAATTAAATATAGTTAAATTTTTCTAAAAACGTTCAATACTTAATATTAATCAATGGAAATAGAAGTAGTCCAATATATAAATACAACTAAAATACCACCATCACAAACCTTCAGGAAAATGCTATTAAGTGTCTTTGTTTGGCTACAATGTTCATTATTATCTATATATGTATTTCACTGTGTTTCAAATGCACTCCCCCTTCACTACATCCAGTTTTATTTAATTATAATTTAAAAAAAAAAGAAATTAAATACATATATATTTTAGTTCACATGTCACAAAATATTGCAAGCAAATAATTAATGTAATCTTTTTCAATAAAATATTTTGAATTTTCTTATTTAATATCATTTAGATTTTACATTTTATCATCACAGAAGAATGAAGAAGAAAAATATAAAAGTACTAATAGTAGATTGTTTTTTGATAGAATGTAAGTTATAAAAACATTTATCTAATTACTTTTATTAAATATATATATCTTATAATTTATTTATAATTGAAATAATAAATTTAATGGTTTACAAACTATTATACATAATTCTTAAATCCGCAGAAGTACTTTCTGTTAATTTTTTAAACCTGCCTCAACTGCCATTAAATTTTAAAACAAAAATCAAAGCGGAAGCAAACGTCATCAATTCAATAATTTATCTATAAAAAATATATAAATAAGATAAAGAAAAATTTATCTTGTTTTAAAACAAAAAAAATTAACTTTATTAATTATATAATTTCTAATTATAGTTAATTTATTTTTAGTTATTTATTTTTGTTATATAATTTGCTATAATCTGTGAATTTTAATATTTGCACCAAGGCCTGGAATCAAATGTTATTGTTTTGGAGATTACTGTACTAATCTTTAATCCATTTCTTTTAAAAGTAAACTATAACAAGGGCAAGTATAATAAAATTAAAGTATTTGTTAGGCTTTAATATTTTTTATAATAGTGACATTCGCTACGCGAATTGGCTTAGGATTTTTTGAAAAATTACCATTATGAGTTTTCTAACAAATTATTAAATATATAACAAAAATCAAATATTTTTTTATTAAAAAATAAACATACGTTATTTATTCATTAAAATATGTAATTTGAACTTTTATTATGACCTTACAAAAGAATTAAAGAGCTTTAATTACAATCTTCATTCAAATAAACAAAATTATAATAAAATACAATAAAATACTTGTCAAGCATTGTTAGCCGAGAGGTCAGCACAGCTGCCTTGCAAGCAAACAGTTGGTTGCAGACAGTTGTTGCAGGTTCACCTCCTGGCCGATGCTATGACATAAAGAAAAAAATACTTGTTGCCAATTGAAAAAAAATAGTGATAGTTTTTAAGAATATTAGAAAACCTATGCGATCACTCCATGCACATAAATCTTAACCCGTTTATATTCATTTCTCCATATTTCAGCTTTATAATCATTTTAGAAGATACCATTGATTTAAATAATGAAATATAAATTAAAACAGCATTAACTCTTTTATACATCAGCATAATACAAAATAAATTATAATAATGAATAGAGGCGGTCTCTATATAGAGCTGACCAAAACATATTATCATTTGCTGAAATAACACTCCTGTCTTAAATTTAATTCCAAAATAAAATATATTGTCTTGATATCACTACTAAGGACTCTCCCTACTGCCATCACTGATTTATTGTAATGGTCAGATTTATACATCCATGCAATGAAATCCAGAGTTTCGGCAAATTACGCCAAGGCTGATCTAGATGAAGGATTGAGACCTCGAATCAGATCGCACCTCAGTTCCTCCACCAACACTCTATGACTTACTACCCTATAAATGACATATATGAGGCTACACTCAGAGTTTCTTAATTCAAGTGCAAGTAATATCAAAGAGTGGAGCAAATAACTCAGACTCAGGGAATGAATGACTAAATTACTAATAGTTTAACTAAACACTCCCATCTATGGCTGGCTAGATAATGCATATATTAATAACTAGTACTAAATTAGAGTAGATTTGTATAAGATTTGGTAATGAATTATGAATAACACACTAAGCATTTATGAGTTTTAAATATTTAATTATGAAATTATAAGATAAATAATACAAATATGAAAAGTGCATTAGGATTTACACACACAGGTGTCATATTATGATAAGAGGATTACAATACAAGTTCTCAAATTTTACACACTTTAAAAGAGTTTATTACAATTTTAATCTACAATATATTCATGCTTTAATTATGGTATGCCATCCCTACAAGGTTTCCTAATAGTCAAATCATATGAGAATGATAACTAATATATTAATATTAAATAATGAGCAATAACTGTGCTCTTTATGCAGATTGCATTATATAAACTTGATATGAGGTTCAGATCAATGCTGAACAAATAATGTTATGGAGGGCAAACTGGTGATTTAACTTCTGAGACTACAGTGCTACATAAAATAAAGAAGAGATGCAGCCTGAATATGTAGTTACTCATGGGATTCAGTACCAAGTACTTGGTCCCTGTGGACCATATGACTTGCTATTATAAATACATGAACATTTAGTTCAAGTGATTGGAGCAGCTTATAAAACAATCTGGACCCTTGTGTTCCAGTTCTAAAAGAGTGAGCTGTCCAAACTAAGAATAATGGGGTGGCCCTCAAAACCAAAGCCCATTTCAATAAGAATATATATAGCAAGGTGTATATTGAATCTGTGTGCTTTATAAAGACACATTCATAACACTTTCTAAAAAATAAATATTAAAATTAATTAAGCGCTAAATCTATAGTTTCAATCTGCAAAACTGTTATGTGCTAATTCATAAATTAGTATACTTAAATCATGTTAAAAGGGATTAATTATGTGACCTAGTTTACCAAGTAATCCACATCATTTATAAGAATAAACTAAGGAGGATTAGAGCATATCTGGGGTTTAATTAACCAATTATTTATAATATGCTTTAAAATATCATTCTTGTTCTTACTTAACTAAATAGACATTAAATATACAAGCGAGTATTACACTAAACCAAAACATAGTAGCTTAACTAACATATATATATATATTCTAACCTGGTCTTGTGCATCCTCACTTCAGAATAGTATATGATATAAAATAAAACGGGTTCTAGCTCAGTTAATAATTAATAAATAAAATATTCAGCATTAAAATTAAAATATTTCACTAGCTCAAATTTAAAATACAATTAAGATTCAGTTTATAAAAATAAATTAAATAAATATTTAATATTTTCATGAGACTTGAAGTGAAAATACAGGTGACAAGATAGATTACATTGAGCCAATATCCTACAGGATACTACCTCAATGGCATAAGAACACAATCCCCCCTTTATTACTATTTCAAATAACAAACTCATAGTATTCTTATGACTTTAATAACTTCTACTCACTAAGATTAAGCTAATAATTACATCTTAATCTTCTATTTATAATAATCTAGCTCAATAAAAATCTCAGGTTCATAAAGTTTATTCTAAGTTAATAAAAAATACGGTAGTAAAATATGAGAAGGGATTTTATGTCATAATCTACTACACTGAAACTAATAATAATAAATAATAATAATAATATTCTTCATTGTTTAACTACTACTGGATATCTTTTCTTTTATTATAATTTTATTACCATAATAAAATAATACAATAATTTTATATAATCTTTTATCTTCATGTAATAATATAATAAATACGTGGTAGCATATGATAATCTGATAGACAAAGGATGTGTGGCAACTGATAGCATATAATTCAGTATACTATTGTGATAACTGATTTATGACCAATAAAACAATGTAAAATTATAATTATTTAATTAAAAGAATACCAATAAAATATTTAAATTCTTAAATAATTCTCTATTTATCTTTTGTGCAAAATTATATATTTGCTTCAATTGTTATGAATATATCGTGATTTCATGCAGTGGAGTGGAGAAATAAATAATCCAGACACAAAAATTTTGAAAACAAATTTTAACAAAGTTTATTAACAACAACAAATAAAATAAACAATTTATGTACATTATTTACAATGGATATCCTTATTTTATTCTTATATTTTTATCTACTAGGTTATAAAAATAATTTATAGTTTAGTTATATCTTTATTTAGACTTAAGACAAAATAATAAAAAAATGTTACCATTTGGTTTCTCGTTATGGTTAACTTATTACAAATATATTTACTTATTTTATTAGCAAAATATTTCATCCTTAATATTATTAAAACTAGCCTATTTTTAAAACATTCATAGGAAAACATTCTACAGAAAAACAAAATTAACTTTATAATGAGTATGGATTTTTCAAAATATTAAAAAAAATTTCATCTTGCAAAGTCAAAGATGTTACATAAAATATTCATCCAAAATTCAGTACTAGATTTTATTGTTTTATCATACGATGTTTACTAATCATAATATATTCTTATTTAGCCTTACTTTAGTATGATATAAGTGTAATAATCAATATATTCCTGTTATTCAATAAACAAAAAAAAAATACTATGCCTATTCCCTGCATTTATTGTATATTATTGTTTTTAAAAATATGCAATACTTATTTTTCCCAAAAAAATAATAATAAAGCATTTAAAAATAATTAACATTTCAAAGAAAATATCTTGTTTAAATACTCTATTCCAAAATTTATATTTCATTTCCGAAATAAATTCAAAAATATATTTTACGATTCTTTCCTTTCCTTTAGGATTCATTGGACCTTCAATTTTAAGTTATAAAATTCTGTTCCTTATAAGCAAATAAACCAATCTTATACAAAACGATAGCATAACCTAAGCTCTAAATTATTTACCATTTCTTTTCAAAATACCTTACTGAATGATGCAGTTACATGAAATAAAGATAGCGAAATAGATGCATAGGATTTAAGGAAGAAAGCTAGAGTATCACTCATAATATATCTCAAAATCATGGCACAGTGCAAAGAGGTATGACCTTTACCTGTCTAATAACCTCTAATACATGAACGATGTTAAAGCTATTTCTTCAGCTTTATTAGAACATCAAATATTTAAAGAAATATAAAACACTGTCCAAATAAAATGAGTACCAGTCATAGGGCTTTGTTAACTATGCTGATATCCACATAAAGACTAAGTATTATTTCTATTCCTTATCATATCCTATTTTTTAAAAAAACATCATCTTGGTTTCCTGTTCACTAAGTACTTCCAAGCCACTATCTCAACATTATTTCTCAAGATTTTCCACATCTTACATCGATAAATAACTATCTGCATTTACAAAACAATAAATAAAATTCATTGATAATTAAACAATCCCACTGTTCCACAAGAAAAGTTTGTCTACTTCATCATTCTGTATGTTTAATCATATACAATCTAACTAGACAATATTTGAATATCCAATAACATGAAAAGTTTTAAAAGAATCACATAATTATTTGTTATTATGTTGGATTATATCATTAATATAAAAAAAATCGCCATATGCATATTTTCAAATCAATCCTATCTCATAATGTTTTTTAAAATGTTGTATGAAATGCGTTACATATAATAAAAAAAAAACTTTTACACTTCATTCTTACGATTCATAGATGATCTAAAGAAAACAAAAATATACATTATAAATTATTAATAGTCATTATTATTACCAAAATAACCTTTATCTGGTCATCATATTCAGTAGGCTTCTTCATCCACTAGATACCGATCATTGCAAACATAAAGAAATATACATTCATACACTTTATTTTAAAATATATTCTTATCTAAATTATTAGATTATTCCATTATAAAATTTTATATCATCAACAAATTAATGTTTTATGTTTTCCTAATCTTATAAAAAAAAATTTAGATTTAAACTAGGTTAATAAAAATAAAAGGAATCAAAACTATAATTACATATTTTCTTGACAATAGTTCCTGATAAGTCCAAAATGTTTATTATTTTCTCTAGAGTTTTAAAATGTTCTCCTCCAAGCACATTAAAGTTTAAAAATAAAAATAAATATTAATCCATTTAGTAAAATTTATAGAAAATAATCCTTGGTTTTAGTATTTAGGACGATAATTATTAAATCATAATATTAATTAATCCCATGAAATTTCTTCAATATTCTCTGTCAATATTTTCTGTGGCATATCCGATGCATCACTCCATCTAATTTAACTTTAAAAATATTCAGTAAACTTTTTTTTTTATAATATTTCCATGGATCCATTTTTTATTCAACTATGTGTTCACTTTTTTTATATAAGTTTCCTTCTTAATACATTTAAACTTTTGTTTGATATTTTTTTATATATCACCTTTTTAAAAAAAATTTCAAGTACTTTTAAACAAATGTTTTCTAAATACATTTTAAACAATTCTAAGACTGGAGGTTTTAATATCAAAAAACGCTTCAGTAACATATTCTCCTGGGTTCTTTCTTTAACTCTTGAAAAATTTTTTTTTAAAAATGTTACCTTCAGAAAGGATATAACATTTTACTCCTTTTGATATAATATTATATAAAACGATTCATAAGATATAATTGTCTTATTACTATTTTTAAAAAAATAAATTTTGGATAAACTTATCTAAACAATAATGCGTCTCCATTTTTTTTCTTTTTAAACGGAAAATAACTTTCTACTGTATCAGTATAATGTCCGGGTTTTTATGCACCAAAACAGTTCTCTGGTGAATCACTAACAAAGCTGTATCAAAATATTCCAAAAACATTTTTATATTATTAGAATTTATATCCATTTTATTCCACAGTATATCCATCTTTTCATTGCAAAGTTTAGGTCAAATTTCAGATAAAATAATCCTGGCAAGTAACTTTTAAAAATTAGAAAATCATTTTCAAGAAGTTCCCAAATATATTTTATTTTAAACTCTCTTTTGCAAAATACTTTTAAAAATTATTAATTAGTTTCTGCAAATAAAACTATAAGAAAGTATTAAAAATTGACTAAAATAAAATTTTAAAAAAATACTATCTCTTTGATAGCTGTTAATATACCTTTCTCTGGTTTTAATACATTATTAATCTCCTCTGATACCCCCCGTGCAATTCATATTTATAGTCTGTAAGAATACCTCATTTGATTGGTTGATTCTCACTTTTAGCTTGAGAACAAATTTACATATTTTTAGTTTTTTACAGAATTGAATCTTTAAAATAAAAATTTATGACGTAATAACTCAAAAATATTATTTAAAATACTACTTTTAAATCAATTATTACTTTATCAAAATTATTTAAACATTTAAAATAACTTTTAAAATAATTTTAATAACCTATTCCATCTTTAATATTCAATTTATCTATTTTTATTTAACAAAATATTTAATTTTTTTATTAACTGTATTCGTCTTTATTACATTATTTAAAACATTACATATGATAGTTAACTTAATATTTATTATTATTTGCTTTTATGATAGGCAATAATTCTATCCAATTCTATAATATAACTTTTAAAATACTTTAAACTTTGTTATTAATTCAAACAAGCATGTGTGTGAAAGTATGTAGTATACAAGTCACATGATTAATAACTTTGACAGACGATTTTTAATCTATTTCTCTGCCTAGACTAATAAAATTGATACGCTTATTATATTCAATAAAATAATTATAAAAATTTGGAAAAATAATTTAAAATATAGAATTAAATACAATTCTCACCATCATAAAGTTTATTTTTAAAATATATTATATTAATTTTGATTATTAAACATAGTTTATAAATTTAAATACTGTATAACATTTATTTATCTATACGTTTAAGACTATTAAAATTGAACCTTTTAAATATACTTTTAATTATTTATAGCTGTGTTATTTAATATGGCCAGCTTTTACAACCATATGCAACAATATTTTAAGCTTTACTTAACTATTTTTTAAATAATTCGCTATAATTTTATATACCACATATTTTCTTTAGCTTTAAATTGTACTTTATAATATAATTAACTTAATACGATTACCATATTAAAAGAACATATTCTAAAATTTAAAATTTTTAGTAATTGACTGAGATGGACTATTACTGACCTATAGAAAAGGGCACAATATATATATATATAAGTAGGTTTTCAGATTGGAGATTTATAGGTGTGCTAAAAAGTAATATAAATTAGCTATGTGACAGCATCTCATCATCTCTCCAAAATTATTATTATCAATCTCTGCTCTGAATGGCATAACATAAATAGATAAATTAACAATATATAAAATGGGAAGTAGACATGACTGCAGATTAGAAAGATATATATAATAATAACCAATTACAGTTATTATGTTAAGAAAATTATCAATTACAAATATTCATTAAGCAGGCAAGATTCTTACAAAGATTATTATTATTAAATTTAAAGTTACAGAATTTACTTGTTAAAAGTTATTACAAGTTTTTAATTATGAACATTCAACATTTAGCCAGCTTTAGAATTACGAATAAATTTAATAGTTTAAGTTTTAATTTTATAGAGCTCTGCGGGAAGAAATTTTACCAATCTTTTTCTAGCTGAGGCATCACATGGCATTTATCACTGGCATTCTCCATTAGGCTGGCTTGTCCGATGTCTTCTTGGCAGGCTGTAGATCTTGAACTTCATCCCCATCCTGGACTAATTCTCTGAGTGGAAAACAGCAGCTGGTTGCTTCTTACCCCATGATTTTCATCATAGAAAAAGTGTGAACAAGTGAATCCTCATGTCTGAATTTTGGGTTTTTTTATTAACTTTTTCTCATCCCCCATCACAGGCCATTAAAAGTTGTTTATAACTTTTAATTTTCAATTTTAAGTTTTAATAGCCAGCATAAATTTTAACAACAACAAAAGATCTGGCTTGACTATTGACAAGTGGTACCGAGTTAACGATTTTGTCTTTGCCCTTTTCAACTTTATTTTTAAATATTTAAAATTCTTCAGTTCTTAGTTTACAATTTAATGAGAGGTATTTTTGAAAAACTGATGACTTTGATTCTCTCTTTTTTTAAGAGATTTAAGTTGTCAGCATTCTGCTATCTGTATAAAACAGACACCCCTGGATTTAAGATTTATATGCAAATACCAACAAATCTATAAATTAAATAACTTAAAAGATAACTTAGAAATAATTTAGAAAATCTGTAATGTTTATTATATCTATCATGTTATAGTTCTCTTCGCATATATACATAGGTGTGCTTAACAATGTTTACAACTTACTTTAATTTAATCATTTTAAAATTATAATGGTGTATACACTATATGCATACAAACATTAATATTACTATTAGATGTGTACACATATCCACACATACACATTAATATATGCTATTACATATCAAAATAAATTATTATAAGGTTATATACATTGATTGGGAGGGGTTTGAATTAGGAAAGAAGACTTCTATGGCACATAGTAGGTGAAACAGTATGATAGATAAATAATACTGTTTCATTATATGCATATATATAAATTCATTATTAAATAGTTCAAAACAATTGAATGATTGTAAATTTATTTCTGGGACAATTTATAGGCCTTCTTGCAGTTGTAATAAAATTTATGTAGATCAAAGTAAATTCAGTCTTAATGAAAAAATTAAAGTATTCATAAAAATAGATATCATAATTCAGGTTTGTATATTCATGAATTGAATATAGGTCATAAGATATTATTTGATAATACAGAAGTTATCTTTTATAAAAAGAATGAATTAAAAAGAAAAGTCAAAGAAACTTTGATGGTAATTCTTTTTGAATCTGAATCTGAAATTACCAATTTCATGAAAACTTCATTTGATATTAAGGTAATATTTAAAGTGATTTATGAGAAGGCCATTTTTGTTTTAAACATGTGTGTGTGTGTGTGCGTTTGTTGATATCTAGTTGATTTTCACTTGAGGTCTATTTGTTAATAGACTAAACCATGGTCATAAAAGAATTTTAGTATAAATTTATTTTTTAGCTAGTATTTTAATGTTACATGATTTTCTACTACATATATATTATAAATTAATAATTTTTAACAAATGTTGTTATTAAAATGTTTTAATATTGAAAATATGTCATATTTTCTTATTAGAATAATTATCGTCAGATATTAATAGATAGTTATCAATGAAAATAGTAAAGTGTAACCACTTTTTGATTGCAAAAAGGATTTACAATTTACTATTTTCATTGATTACTATCTACTGACACCTGATTGTAATTATTCTACTATGAAAATATAACACGTGTCAAGTATTGGTGGCCTAGTGGTTAGCATAGCTGCCTTCCAAGCAGCTGGCCCGGGTTCACTTCCTGGTCAACACTTTGATATATGAAAAAATATATATATATACGTGGAGAATCTTGTAGACGAAAAAAAATGAAAGGATTAATATTATATAAAGTAAAATGATAACTCTAATTATAATTTTATAAACACATAAATGATTTGATAATTTGCAATATTAAAAAAAATATTAAAAAGTAGTGGTAGTTATAATAATAGAAATAAAGAATTTAATCATTACTATAAATTATGAAAAGAAGACAATACTAGAATTTAAATACATTTATAATTTATTATTTCTTTTCACAATTTCAAAATCTTATTTTAGAGAATGTAATGAAAAAACAATGGGATTTGGATCAGGTTTTAATGAAGACTTTCTACTGACTTGAGATTTCAATGACGACTTTTTTTCTGAGATGAATCACTTCTGAATGTCCATTGATTCATAAATATTAATATCAAGATATTAAATGTAAAAAGAAGGAACATAGTACTGCATATTAATGAGAACTAACATTCAATTTATATAAATAAGAATGAGCCTGATATCTGTTCTATAAAGTCTAAAATATGCTTTCAACTTTGAACTCTAAGCTATCTATTTCAGAACTTTTGAATCCTGAGTTTCAAGACTGTTTTTTATTTTTATTTGAAATAATCAATTTAAATTTTAAAAAAATTATATAATGGAAAATGAAAACTTGATAGTAAATTGAAACTCACAATATTTATAATAAATCTAACATTTATAAAAGTCAAATCTACTAATGAAAAGACCAAGAACCTTACCACTATATACAGCTCTCAATTCTGCTGAAGAATAGAAAATATCCAAAGACTATCATGTATCAAATGAAGCCTTATGTTGATAAATTTGGGAAAATATATATTTATCATTTTAAACTAGCTGTAAATTTGAATCTGATTCTATCTCTATAATAAAAGACATCCAAATTTTAGGATTGTATTTAAATTTTTATTTAGCAAGACATATATAAAAGTAAATTAATGTAAGTCATTTATTTTAATTTCTTTTTAAAATATTTTTCAAATTTATTTAAAAAAATAATTCACTCAAAGATAAGGTTTCAATTATATTTCGGAGATCAATTATTGATTTTTATATTTAAAACTCTTGTTAAAATTGTTATGATTTAACTTAAATTTGTTTAGAAACACTACTATTTCATTTATTAAAACAGGCAAAACATTAGATGGCGATTTTACACACAAGCCTTCTTGGATCCATTGATTACTCCCGCTTGCACTGAGTGGCAATACGTATAGAGAGTTTTGCCTGTTTTAATAACAGTTAAGAGCAAGCATAATAAATAGTAATTACATGATGTTTATTGGCTTAAGACCAATCCTGCCTAATAGGATAGTGGTGTCTATGTTTATTAAAGAACCAAAGACATCAAAATGTATAGGTACTGATCTGAGTTCAAACCTATATGACTCTATAAGCTGATGAGCTTGGATTGAAAATATTATGGTGTTTTTAATTTAAGTCTCATAGTTTTGTAGTTAAGTAGAGATAAAAGGTGGCTGCTGGAGGGTAGCATTAGATCCTAAGATCTAGGTGCAGTGCTCTCATATCCAAGGCTTTTCACTGACTAAGGCCACAAGCCAGAAACAAGTCTGGGGATATTGGATGAGTAGGCACTAGAAAGGGATTTTATGCACAAGCCTTCTGGCATACATTGATTACTCTGGCTTGCACTGAGTGGCAATATGTATAGAGGGTTTTGCCTGTTTTAATAACAGTTAAGAGCAAGCATAAGAAATAGTGATCACATAATATTTCATTTATTTTTGTATTTCCATTTCTTATCATTATAATAATTAATACAAATTATTTGATTAATTTAATTTAATTAAATTTTATCTAATTTAAAACTATCAAAATCTGAGATTATATTTTATTATAAGAATATTTGAGTACAGCATATATCTTTAACAATGGTCAAATATAATTAATGTCATATATTTGTCCATAATGTTGCTGTATGGATATTATATATTTTTTTATTTCAGGTTATAAAACATGAATAAATAGATTCTCCTATGTTAAAAACTCCAGGATCACAACCATTTTAAAGAATCTTTCTTTATAAAACATGGTCATAATGTAATGGTGTTTAATTACAGAAACTAATAGCATAGTCTTGGAGTAATTTAATGCTTTGAAAACTTCCCAAATACTGCATCAAGAACAAGAATAAATTTCAGTAACTTCACTGCTTCAATATTCTCAAATTCATGTAATTCTGAAGGTAATCATAATGCCTAACTGTAAAAATAATATTTCCTTTAGAAATTGGAATGAAAAGAGACTGTTGGGTACTAAAATATCACATGACCACCATTTCTAATGCTTGCTCATAACTATTATTAAAACAGAGTAAAACTCTCCATACAGTTGTGCCACTCAGTGCAAGCCAGAGTAATCAATGGATGCCAAAAGGCTAGTGGATAAAATCCCTATCTAATGTGTATTCATACAATATCCCTAGACTAGTTTCTAGCTTATGGCTTTCATCAGTAAGTGCAGTGCTCTCAGATCCAAGGCTCTTTACTGATGAAAGCCACAAGCTAAAATCTAGTTTGGGGATATTGAATGACTAGGCACTAGATAGGGATTTTATGCACAAGCCTTCTGGCATCCATTGATTACTCTGGCTTGCACTGAGTGAAACTACTATATGAAGAATTTTGCCTGTTTTGTACTAAAATATAAATATTGAGTCTAAAATGTAAAAATGTCACTATATGTTAATAACATGTACAATAATGATGACTCCATTTTTTTGTAAATATGCAAACAATAATATTTTAATTACAATGAGTATATTGATAAGACTGAGAGTTTTTGATTGTGATCTTGAGAAAAGTAAGAAATGAGCCATCTTGAAACTAGATTTGGGGCTTACGTGTCTATGTAGAGATCCTTTCTTTACCCTACCCTAATGTGAAAGGTCTTAAAAATTTTTGATCCAAAAATAGCCTGAATGTCACAAAATATGGCTAATTTACCATCTCTGGGGAACCAATATTAGTAATAATTGTAATATCATCAATGGAAATGGTGACAAAACAGGAAGTAATGGTGATATGTTTATAAGTATTTAATTTTTTTTTCTAAATATAAGTATCTTAATACCAAAGATTTTTTTTCGCCTTTCTGGATAATTGTAATATTTTTAAAAGATAGTATATATTTTTTTAAATTTAGCTTTTATTTATGCTTTAGCATGCTTTTGATATATAACAATATTGTAATCATAGCACTTTGGTCATGATGTTATTATATACTGAAAGCATGCTAAGCATGAATGCATGCTAAGCATGAATAAAAGGTCGAGAGGTCAGCACAGCAGCCTTAAAAGTTGGCCTGGGTTAATGGGTTCGCTTCCCGGCTGATGCTATGACACATGAGGAAAAAAAAGCTACATTTAAAATATATAAACTATCTTTTCTGTATAAATGTCCAGAACATTTATGTGAATATAAATATGAGTATGTAAATGATGTGTTTTCGTCATACCTGAGTATGTCAATATTTTAAGTTGTTATAGTTATTTTTAATTATGTTGTTTTCTAGCAGAAGATTTAGATGAATAATAGATAGTTATGAGTCATTTTTGATAGAAGTAATGTTGGTAAGAATTTAATGCATGTGTTGGTAAGAACATTAAACTATGACTCAAAGTTATGAAAAGTAATAGAATTGACTCTGAAGTCAAATTATCTATTGAATTTTGACTGTAATGAAACTTGATATTATGAAAAAAAATAACATGTATTATGTAATATTAAAAATAGACCCCATCCCAAATCATACTCATTGGGTATTTGATGCTTATTTTTTAGAAGCAATAAATTGCCAATTTGTAAATTCAAGCTTCTCATTTAATGAGGACTTGAATTAGTTCATTGTAGATTTGAAAAAGTCAATTTTTGGATTCACTAAAAATGAATGTTCTGTTTTTCTCAACAATATATTATTAGTTACTTGTTTAAAAAGAAAATTGACAATTTCTGATATGATAGATGAATGTGAATTTCATAAGCAGTATTGCAATTGAAAGGTTAATGTTCAATAATTGATAAGAAGCCTTAAACATATTAAAACTGCAAAGGAGATACAATCATTTGCAAATGGTTGTCATTTAAAAATCTTTTTAATACCTTGAAATTAACATATAAACTTGAAATTCGATATCATAAGCTTTCTAAATCAATGGATTGTATTTTTATACGATGATACTTCAAGCAGATAGAAGAATCATTCTATTCATTTCTAAATAGTAATATAAAATTTCAGTTGGCTAAATTTTTCAGTTCTATCAAATCAAGGCAAAACTCTCCATACAGTAGTACCATCCTGTGCCAATCAGAGTAATCAATTGATGCCAGAAGGCTTGTGCATAAAATCCCTATCTAGTACCTACATGCACAAGCCTTCTGGCATCCATTGATTACTCTGATTGGCACAGGGTGGCACTACTGTATGGAGAGTTTTATCTTGTTTAATAACAATTATGTGATAGTATAAGAGATGGTGATCATGTGATGTTTAGTTTCTACCAAATTATTTAGATTTAGCCAGAAATATTCAGCTTGATGAAATTAAAACATTTCATTGCATTCTTGAAAACGGAAAGGCTACAGTTCTTGGTGGAACTCCTGGAGAAGTTTTCAATATGATAATAATATGTTAATTTCAAAATGTATTGAAATTTTTTTATGATTGTATGAAGTAAATTATGCCATATATAAAAATGAAAGAGGATTAAAAGCCTGCAATAATTCTTATAAATTATAATTGATTATTAAAAATAGTCAAAGTATTTTGATGCCTGGTTGCTAATGAATATGTATAGATCTGGCTTTTGTTGTAATGCAAATGAAAGAAAAGTGATGAGCAAAAAATACAGTTTATAAATTGCTTTTATTGATTTAGTTAGGGAATTTGACTTAATTAATTGAAAAGGTTAAAATAATGTTTGAAATATATTCATATCATACAGCATACAAGAGAGCTCAAAATAATGGAGAAAACACTTCAATATTCTTGGAACACAAAAAAACAGCCAGTCACAAGTTCAAACCTTCCAACCCTGAGATCATATGTACTGAGAAAAATGATTGCAAAAGAAAATAAAGGATGCATGCTTCATCATAAATGATCCATGTGTTATTAATAGAAAAGACATGTTTCTCTATTTCTAAGAAGTAGACAAGCTGACTGATCTGTATATATAAAAAATTGTCTTACATATGAAGATTAATTTGCATATATTAGTATACATCAACAACACCACAACATTTCTAACTCTTCAGCTATGAATGTGAGGTTAAAAGACCTCAAAAGCGCTAAGCCTGATATTTAATTTTGATAGTTCTAACTTCACCAATGAGCGTTCGAAGTGTGGTATAACTACTATTATGATACTATGAGAAAAAATATTATTACTAATTGTAAAAAAATCTAAAGTATCTCAAATAAAAATTAGCATATCAGAAATTTCTATTAGTTTTAACTTTATTTTCCATTTTAATGGCAATGGTCATTAAAGCAATTTATTCACAATTTAATGAAGTAAGCGTCAAGGTACAATATTTTTGATCACTGTACTAATTAAAAGTGAACATGAAAATGACATCTTGACTTAAGTTGAAGAGTATATTCTTCTTTTCAATTCAATCTTCATATAATTTGTAATGTTTTGAATGCAACCTTTAAATCTCAATAAACTCAGGTGCTTTATGAGTCAAATATGAAAAGAAAAATATTCAACAGCTTTTAGCTTGGATAGTTTTTAGTATATGCATGTGAATCCATTTCAATTTGGCAGCTTAATAAGTAGAAAAATTGATTTTGTTATCAAAGTGCCACTTAGACGTCAATTGATTGCTTCTGCATTTAACATTATAAAAATAAGGTCTTTATCATATTGATATATCTATTTCAAATAAAGTAATTATACATAGAGTTATTATACTACCAAAATTATTAAAATAAGTGAGACCTGTCTCTTGTAGAATAACATAATGGTATGGAAAAATTTCATAAAAAATATGCTCTATAAAATTTTTGCTGAATATAGAATGTCAAGACCTTAAACCAAATCAGTGTTTCAACTTTTTGGATGTAATGATAAATATATTTATTAATGTAAAGGCATATCTTTATTGGGTTTGAATGCTTGAAGTGAATAAATAATAGTTTCCTGAAACAGTGTTTAATATGAATCTGAGTGTAATTTTTACTTTCATTATAAAAATTATCATAATATAACTTCATTGATTGCTTTCACTGGGTTAAGGACTTTTATATCATGGAGAGACAAAGCCAAAATGCTGACATCTTCAAAAAAAAAGTCTGCTGCAGAAATTAAAAAACAACATACAAGATATCATATAAACAAACTAAAAGACAAATGTGACTTTTAGCTGTATTTGTGATTCGTGGATTGGTTTGTATACTCACTGCAAACCTCATCTTTAAACTTTTGTTCTGTTTTTTTTTTTTCTGGAAATAGTATGATCCTACTTATTTATGAGTGACTTCTAATTATGTTGATGATTATCCATGAATCATGATAATTAAAATCTGAGTAATTAATAAAGCAATATTTATTCAGATTTTAACTTTAAAATATCTTTCAGGCTGGAATACCCTTTTTTTAATTATACTAAGATAATTAACTTTATGTTTAGTTTATAAGTTCAATGACAAACTAAGAAATGCTGATGGGAAGATAAAAGAAACTGGATGGCCTGTATTGATTGCTTAATGTTGTATTACTGAATATGTCTTTTTCTTAAAATTCTGTGACATCTGCATTAATAAGTTCAAAGTTTTAAAATTTTCCAAATATAATAATAAATAGAGAAGATTTGAACCCAGACAGTCCAGCTCCCTTGGGCTATCCAGTTTATCTTCTACACCTAATACACATATCCACATACAAATATCCAATATACATTTTTCATGCTGAACCAGTACTCATCTTTTTCATATATATGTGATCATGTCTTGATTATATAAGATAGAGTAGATGACTGATGGGAGCTTGAAAGTCTGGGTTCAAATCCCCTCTAATTACATCTGGCTTAAGTATATATAATATACTTGTATTTTAATATTAAATTTACTACTACTACTACTACTACTACTACTACTACTGCTACTGCTACTGCTACTACTACTACTACTACCAATACCACTACCAACACCACCACCACTACCACTACTACTACTACTACTACTACTACTACTACCACTACTACTACTACTACTACTACTACTACTACTACTACTACTACTACTACTACTACTACTACTACTACTACTACTACTACTACTACTACTACTACTACTACTACTACTACTACTACTACTACTACTACTACTACTACTACTACTACTACTACTACTACTACTACTACTACTACTACTACTACTACTACTACTACTACTACTACTACTACTACTACTACTACTGCTACTACTACTACTACTACTACTGCTACTACTACTACTACTACTACTACTACTACTACTACTACTACTACTACTACTACTACTACTACTACTACTACTACTACTACTACTACTACTACTACTACTACTACTACTACTGCTACTACTACTGCTACTACTACTACTACTACTACTACTACTACTACTACTACTACTACTACTACTACTACTACTACTACTACTACTACTACTACTACTACTACTACTACTACTACTACTACTACTACTACTACTACTACTACTACTACTACTACTACATTAATAATGATTTCCATTTTTGGTAATGTAATAATGTCATTGTCCTGAGATAATTGTTTCAGTTACGGAATATTCTTCCAGACTACTTAGTAACAAATCACTTTCAATCTTTGAATTCAGAAATAAATGTTGTAAAAATAAATAAATAACTATTTAAGATTGATAAACTTGCAAGATGGATTTATAAATAACAAAAAATTATGGAAAACTATTAGAGTTTTAAAATGTGACCCTCTCATATAAATCAGGATGAGTGAAAAGAAAACCAGGTTTGATAGGAACCTTAAGCATTAGAAATGATTAATAATAACATATAAAACATATTTTTATATACAATTTCTCTGAAAATAAAACAAACAATTTAGCCATTAAAGAAGTTTTAAAAAATTAATCAAAAAATAACTTAACTAAAATTGCTCACAAAGTTATGAATTGAGTGAAACCACTGAAAATATTGATAAGCGAATCGTCATATTTTATGAATTGCGTATTGAAAAATAAAAAAATAAATACACAAACACACACAAAAAAAGAACTATTAAATCAAGAAGAAGAAAAATGAAAAGCTTTACCTGAAAATAGCAACAAGAATGTATCTAAAATTCAAACTTATATTGAAATATCATTAACAATAAAGAAACAGAGAAGTAAAAAAAAGTTGATAGAATTGATGCCTAAAAGATTCAAACTATCAAAAAAAAAATTTTTTTAAACCAATGTTTAAATGCCTGCCCACTTCTTTATTTCATAAATTTTATAATATAAAGGAAAAAAAATTCATTTGCATTTGTAATAATGATGTCAGTGAGGCTTTAGATGATAAAGAGAAAATATTGAAAGTTATGAATTAAATAATTTCATGAAGATTTATATTTATAATAAGGAAAATGTTTGTATATTTCTTCAATTTTATATTCTTTTTATGGTTACAACTTTCTTATAGTGGACTTCATTTTGAAAAGCAAATCACTAGTGATAAAAATCCAATTGAACTGAACTATTGCAAAGAAAAATATAACAATTTCAGAATATAAAGATGTTTTTCATTTTGTACGTGAAATACAAGTTGTT
Organism: Epiperipatus broadwayi; assembly: GCA_028023455.1. NCBI lineage: Eukaryota > Metazoa > Onychophora > Udeonychophora > Euonychophora > Peripatidae > Epiperipatus > Epiperipatus broadwayi. The sequence continues at coordinate 1,095,457 of JAQFVV010000030.1, read as the reverse complement.
TTTAAATTTGATAAATTTGCTGTTAAACCATTTCTGATCCTAAATTAAATATTATCAATTTATTTCATTTTAATATATTGCACAGGGTTGTTTTTGATGAACAGATTTCAAGTTCAAAATGTTATATTTTATTTTTTATAGTTATTATCTTTTATATATTATTTAAGTAATATAAAAATCACTATAGAAAATAAAAATTATCCGGATCTATGTTTCTGGGAACTAATTAAAAAAAAATTATAAGTGCATTTATTATCCATTATAATTAAAGATAATTATTTATTCTACTTATGATTAGATTTGCAAACAATTTATATGAAAATGTTTAAATGTCTAAATAACAAGAAATAATATTAAAGATATTAAGAAACTGAAGCTATTTTTCTCCACATCCAGTTTTTTTCAATATCTAGCAAATAACAATATTCTTTTTAGAAGTTTCTCACCCACCTTTTTACTCTCTCTATATATAACTAATCACTATAATATTTCAAATTATATGTAAATATTGAAATGACCAACATTCCAAATACTTTTAATATTAATTGCTGGTGCACTGATATGGCATTTGAAAACTCTAGAAGACTAAATTCTCTAGCAGCACATGGAATTTATGAAATTCACAGAGCCAAAACTTTCCATTCAGTAATGCTACTCAGTGCAAGCTAGAATAATCAATAGATGCTAGAAGGTTTTGTGCATAAATCCTAATCTAGTGTCTAGTCATCCAATATCCCTGGACTAGTCTCTAGCATCCATTGATGACTGAGGGGTGCTACTGTGTGAAAAATTTTGCCTCTTTCTTATCAGCTTGTGTAAGCAGTAAGAATGATGATCATGTGATGTTTAATTTTATAAAATTCCATGTAACATTTGTTAAGCTTCCTATATATGTATGAGTAATCATAGCATCAATGCTAGAAGAGATGAACATATTAATGTACTTAAAAGTATTCATCATCAGCATTATCTCTCCATGCTATGGATAAAGATTATAGTAATGACTTTTCTAATATGAGAATGCTATCCAGATGCAACACTTTCCAACAATGTCAGATCAGAGAGGCCATTGAGATCTTTAAAAGGCCAGATTATATTAACAAACATGATGAAACATGCAAATTACATTCTATTTGGAATTTTTTTTACAAAACTCACTAATAAATATTAGCAACCATCAACTATCCACACTATCTCATACTACTGATACATATGTCCACACACATATAGAAAATATAAATAATCACCAATATGTATATTTTGTGCTGAACCAGCACTCATCAGTTGTCCAGATTATCATCTCCCACATATATATATATATATATATATATATATATATATATATATATATATAATCAGTGCTCATTTTATATTAAGATAGAAAATCATCATACTTTAATGGACAGGCTTCAATCTACTCCAACCTCAAACTCTCCAGTCATTCATACCATTGAAAATCTGATGATAGAATGACCAATATTGTTGTTATGCCCATGTTGACCTCAAGTCACTCTGACTCCTCATATATACGACAATATCCATTTAAATACATAGAAAACTCATTAATCTAAATAATTTCTCATAATTATTATTTCTATTAATTTAATAGAACATTCATTATTATTATTATACATCAATGCTTATAATACCTCTACATTTATTTATAATGTTTGTTACCCAGTGGATGACCAGTGTGACCTGGTTAAAACATTGTTTATATATATATATATATTCAATAAATTATACACAGATGTACTGGATAATATATATATATATACACACACACTTATTATTGTACTTATTATTTAAGAAATATAGTGGATGCAATTCAAAAATTATAATTGCAATTTAAACGTTATAATTGACTATTTATTAGTCTAAATTCAGAAGAGATTATATTTGTCTGTTTAAAGAGATTTATTTAAGTTCTTTCTGTCAATAATTTCAGTCTCTATGGTCAAGTTGTGATCTTTAATGCCTACATAAATATATTGGACCACAAATAAAGAAGAATTCCACTTTTATTTTTAAAAGAAAGTTGTCTTGATAGCAGTTTGAGATTATTGATAGTTATTGATACTGGTCTCGTTTAAGTGATGGCTGAATTTAATGATTACTTATAAATCCATTTATCCTTGAACATTATTACACTTATTATTTAAATAATACATTGGGTGCAATTTAAAAATTATAATTGCAGTTTGAATGTTATAATTGACTATTTATTAGTCTGCATTCAGAACAGGTTATATTTACCTGTTTAAAGAGGTGTATTTAAATTTCTTTGTGTCAATTAATTTCAGTTTCTGTGGTCATGTTGCAATCTTTAATATCTATATAAATATATAGGACCATAAATAAAGGAGGGATTCCACTTTTATTGTTCAAAGGAAGTTGAGATGTTATTAACATTTTGATTGTCTAAGTGTTGACTGATTTTAATGATTATATATATATATATATACACACACACACAACACACACACATACACACACACACACATATATATATATATAGAGAGAGAGAGAGGGATTCCATTATTGCTAAATGGAGGTTGCCTTAGTAACAGTTTGAAATTCTTGATTGTTATCTATATTGTGTTGACTGGTTTTTAATGGATATATATATAAAATAAATCAATACTAGTATATTGTAAATACCAAACTTTAAGATGTAATTAAGAGGATTTAAACTCAGTCATTCAAGCTTCCTTCAGCTATCCACTCCATCTTAAATAATCAATACACATGACCACACACATGTGAAAAAGGTAAATGATCTCCAATATCCATATTTTGTGCTGAACCAGTACTCATCTGTTGGTCCAGATCATCATCTCCCACACATACATATAATCAATGCAAAGTTTATATTAAGATAGCAAGACTGAAAAGTTGGAGAGTGAAGAAGATTGAAGTCTATTCATTAAAGTTTGAAGATTTGTTATCTTAATATAAATTGAGTACTGATTATATATGTGTGTGGGAGATGATGTAATCAGTGTTGGTTCAGCACAAAGTATGTATATTGGAGATCATTTATCTTTTTCACATGTGTGTGGTCATATGTATTGGTTATATAAGATGGAGTATGTAACTGAAAGAAGCTTGAAAGTCTAAGTTCAAATTCCCTTATATAGATATATATAATACAAATAAAATGTCTGTTAATTAAAAACTATTGTAATAACAATAAAAATAATAAATATAACAGTAATTACTATTATATACAGCCTTTCAATCTGCAGAAGTACTTTTGGTTAATTCCTTAACCCTCCTCAACTGCAGTTAAATTCAAAAAACATAATGGAAGCAAATGACATCAACTCAATTCCCATGAATGCTGAATTTTAACATTAGCAGTTTATCTATTAATCATTTTATTTCTATTTATTAAAATTGCCTCCTTCATTTTTCTTTTATTGTGGTTTTTCTCTTATTGAAGATTCTTTAACACTTTCAAGATCAAACTTAACTTTATATTTAAGTGTCCTTTCATGATCCAAGAAAACTAAAATAGTCATTAAATCATTAATATTTTTACTTTTCACATGCTTCATACCCAAACAATTCATGTTCCTTTAATCTTTTCTCAATATTGCACATCAATTCATCTATAATATGATAACATACATTCACAAAAAAAGTTTGATACACAACATTACTTTTTTTGCTTCCTTTATCTTTTTTGAATTTAATGGCAGTTGAAGAGATCTAAGGAATTAACCAAAAGTACTTCTGTAGATAATATCCAGGTATTGAGAGAACTTATAGAAAGGACAAATGAATATGAGTTGTCATTATGATTTGGATTTGTAGATTATGAAAAGGCATTTGATTCTCTAAGCATTTCTTCAATGATTAAAGCATTGGATCATCAAGGTATAGATCCAGGATATTGTCATATTTTGAAGAATATTTATAAAAATGCAACAATAACAATTACATTACATAATGATACTGGAAAAATCAACATTGAGAAAGGTGTAAGACAGGGCAACTCCATATCTCCAAAACTTTTTTAGCAGTGCTACAAGAAGTATTTTGTGGATTAAAATGGAAAGCTAAATGAGTGAAAATAAATGTAGGTTATTTAAGTCATTTAGATTTTTCACATGATGTAGTTGTTTTTGCAAATAATGCTTTAGAGCTGCAGGAAATGTTGCAGGAGTTATCAGATGAAAGTAGGAAAGTAGAACTAAAGATAAATGTTAAAAAGACTAAAGTAGAGTTCAATGGATTTTCTCAAATTTGAAAATAAAGATTGATTATGATGAGTTAGAAGAAGTTAACAGCTACAAATATCTTATTATACAGATGGAAACATAATGGATGAAATTAATCATAGAATTAAACTTGGTTGGAGTGCTTTTGGTAGTAATAACTTGATACTAAAATGAAATATGCCTATGTGTTTGAAAAAGAAGGTTTTTAATAAATGTGTTTTACCAGTTCTTACTTATGGATCTGAGACTTGGACACTTTATAGAAGAGCAATACAGAGACTTCAGACCACTCAAAGAAGTATGGAGAGAACAAGAAGAGATCAAAAACACAATATATGGGTAAGAGAACAAACAGGTGTTACTGACTTCATTGAAAAAATTAAAAGACTGAAGTGGAGTTGGGTTGGACATATTTCTAGAAGAGATGATAATAGATGAACAATTGAAATCTAAAACTGGATTCTAAGAGATTGTAAAAGACCTAGAAAGAGACCACATGTGAGATGTATGGATGAAATAAGAAAGTGTGCAGGGGTGATGTGGAGAAGAGAAGCTAAAGATCAGATGTGGATTAAACTTGGAGAGACCTTCATCCTGCAATGGATTGATAATGGTTGTTGATGATGATGATAATGACTTCTACAGATTGAAAGGCGGTATATAATAATTTTATTATTTTTACTATATATATATATATCATTTAATGATAAAGCACTTAGTTGTTCTTAACATTAAATTCTTTACATGTTGCATTCAAAATATTAAAAACATTCTGCAAATTATTCTCTGAACGTCAAGCATTGGTGGTCGAGTGATCAGCCCAGCTGCCTTACAAGCAGTTGTCCGGGTTAGCGGGTTCGCTTCCGGCTGATGCTATGACACATTGAGAAAAAAAAAAAATTCTCTGAATTATCAACATACTATAGAACTACAAGTTAAAAAGATTAAATTATTGCCTTTTTTTTTAAAGGAATTAAGATAAATGCATTTTGATATATACTTTTTGTAGACACAATTAAATTGATTTAAGAACATTGTTATAAATAAATAAAGATGGAGTTAGTATCCCTTGCCCCTTTATACTTAATAGCAGTTTTCATTTTAAGTATTTTAGATTTTTATCACCAATACTAACAATACTTCTCATACTATTATGAAAAAGCTGTAAAACATGAATAAACTTATAAAAAAAACTATCTATTTTCAAATATTGACACAAACGTGACTGATTGATTGAGTTGGCTGCATTAAGTAATTAAGTAAAAGAAATAAATTAATTACATTATTACTTATGAAACTTTTCTTGCATTTTTTCTAAAACCCAAGACTAAAGTATTTACCAATTGTCACGCATTGGTGGTCGAGAGGTCAGCGACAGCTGCTTTACAAGCAGTTGCCCCGGGTTAGCGGGTTCGCTTCCCGGCTGATGCTATGACGCATGAGAAAAAAAATTATTTACCAATTCTCTAAAATCTTACTAAATCATTTATAATTATGCACCTATGACAGAAAGCAATCTACTCAATAAAATTTTTGAAAGTACTTTTGCTGTAATAGATAACAATCCTGTAATAATCACTATAGTTTTTTTTTCCTATTCTCTTTGAAAGAGTAGATCAATCCTAAGATCATGTGACATAACTTCATAAAAAAAACATTTTAATTGTTTTGAATTAACATATTACTATCATATTTAAAAAATTTTCGGATATGCTACAAGATTTGTAAATTTTCCATTTTTAAAATAGCTAAGACCTAAATTAATTTCATTAAAATAAATATCTATGTACAAATTTAAACATATTGATAGAATAGACAGATATATTATTAAAAACAGTTATTTAAATTCTTGTATCATTATTCAAAAATTGATCCCATATATTCAAAATATCATCATTAAGATAAATAAGAATGTCGCCTACTGATTTAATACTATTTTTTATATACATCCTCATCATCACCATCATCATCAACCATTATCAATCCACTGCAGGATGAAGGTCTCTCCAAGTTTAATCCATCTTCTCCGATCTTTAGCTTCTCTTTTCCACAACACTCCTGCACATTTTCTTATTTCATCCATCCATCTCACATGTGGTCTCTTTCTGGGTCTTTTACAATCTCTTGGAATCCAGTTTAAAATTTCAATCGGCCATCTATTATCATTTTTTCTAGCAATATGTCCAGCACAACTCCATTTCAATCTTTTAATTTTTTCAATAAGGTCAGTAACACCTGTTTGTTGTCTTACCCATACATTGCGTTTTCGATCTCTTCTTGTTACTCCCAACATACATCTCTCCATACTCCTTTGAGTGGTCTGAAGTCTCTGTATTGCTCTTCTATTAAGTGTCCAAGTATCAGATCCATAAGTAAGAACTGGTAAAACACATTTGTTAAAAACCATTCTTTTCAAACACACAGGCATATTTCCTTTTAATATCAAGTTATTTCTACCAAAAGCACTCTAACCAAGTTTATTTCTATGATTAATTTCCTCCATTATGTTTCCATCTGTATTAATAATCTGACCAAGGTATTTGTAACTGTTAACTTCTTCTAATTCTTCATAATCAATCTTTATTTTCATATTTTGAGCAAATCGATTAAACATTACTTTAGTCTTTTTACCATTTATCTTTAGTCCTACTTTTCTACTTTCATCTGCTAACTCCTGCAACATTTCCTGCAGCTCTGAAGCATTATTTGCAAAAACAACTACATCATCTGCAAAATCCAAATGACTTAAATACTTTCCATTTACTTTCATTCCTTTAGTTTCCCATTTTAATCCACAAAATACTTCTTGTAGCACTGCTGTAAAAAGTTTTGGAGATATGGAGTCACCTTGTCTTACACCTTTCTCAATGTTGATTTTTCCAGTATCATTATGTAATCTAATTGTTGCTGTTGCATTTTTATAAATATTCTTTAAAATATGACAATATCCTGGATCTATACCTTGATGATCCAATGCTTTAATCACTGAAGAAATGTGTATAGAATCGAATGCCTTTTCATAATCTACAAATCCAAAACATAATGACAACTCATATTCGTTTGTCCTTTCTATGACTTCTCTCAATACCTGGATATGATCTATTGTACTAAAACCACTTTTAAATCCAGCTTGTTCTCTTGGTTGGTGGAAATCCAAAGTTCTCTGTAGACGAGTTGTAATTATCTTGGTAAAATTTTTTATATAAAACTGATAAAAGGCTGATAGGTCTGTAATTTCTAATATCTTCTTTATCACCTTTTTTAAATATTAATATTATTACAGCGTTCTTCCAATCTTCTGGTACATCTTTATCATTTAGACATTTGGTAAATAATTTTGCTAAAATTGTTTCTATTTCTTCACCTGCTTCTTTTAATATATCAATTATAATTCCATCATTTCCTGGAGCCTTTCCTTTCTTCATATATTTAATTGCATGTCTCACTTCTTCATTTAAAATTCTGGGCAATTCGGAAGATGTAATAGATATAGGAGGTACTTGTTCTTTATTACTATATAATTCTTAATAAAAATCTTCTACCAATTTCATGATGTCATCTCTCTTTTTAGTAATAATTCCATCTTTTTTTCTTATTGCAGATATAAATTTCCTACCAATACCAAAATGTTGTTTAACATTCTTGAGACTTTTATTTTCTTCTACAGCTTTCCTTGCTATTTCACAGTTATACTTTCTTATATCATTTTCAACTCTTTTCCATACCATTTTACAAAATTCGAGATATTCAATTCTTTTTAATACATCATTTTTGTATATCTTCATATTCCTTCTTTTCTTCATAAATTCTCTAGTCTCAGTAGAAATTTTATTAGTCAATTGCTGCTTTTTTCTACCAGCTATCTTTGTTGCAGTTTTTAAAAGTGTATCAGTTATTTTCGTATTAATTTCATTCAAATCTGAATCATGTTCAAAATCTCCTAACACTTGAAACCTATTTGTAAGTTCTAATTTAAATTCATTAGAATGTTTCTGAAGATTAGGAATATCAACTGTAAATATTGTTTTTCTTAATAATTTTTGTCTCTCTAGTTTTACATTAACACGTAACTTACACCTTACTAATCGATGATCACTTCCTGTGTTAAATTTATTAAGAACATTACAATCTTGAAATATGTATTTCCTGTTAGTCAAAATATAATCCAATTCTGCTGTACCTTCATTTGGATGCTTCCATGTCCATTTCCTGTTAACATTTTTCACAAAAAATGAATTCATAATATAAAGTTTTTCTTTTTCTGCAAACTCCACAAGTCTATGTCCTCTCTCATTTCTATTACCATAACCAAAATTACCTACAGCAATTTCATCTTTCATTTGTCTACCAATTCTAGCATTAAAGTCTCCCATAACAATTTTAAAATGTTGTTTACTCTGATCAAAAGCCTTTTGTACATCCATATAAAAATCTTCTACTACTTCATCACTATGAGAACTTGTTGGGGCATAAACCTGAATTATCTGCATTTGGTATCTGCTATTAAGTTATATAACTAATCTTGCAACTCTATCCGATACACCATCAATCTCCACAATATTGTTCTTCCACTTTTTATTTATAATGAATCCTACTCCACTTGTATTTCCAATATTTGTGCCTTTATAATAGAGTATATGTCCACTTTTTAAATCAATTGTTTCTTCACCTTTTCTTCTAACTTCACAAAGTCCAATAATGTCCCATTTAATATAAGACAATTCTTCTTCTAATTCTTGCAATCTTCCTTCACTTGAAAGTGATCTGCAGTTGTAAGTACCTAAATAAAAAGTCATCATCAAATGGCAGCCTGGGTCCACAATCAGGGGATTCTTAGCACCTTCTGCCTTTGGCCACCAACCACCGCCTTGGCTGGTGACTTTACAGCCTCCTGGGAATAAGGGCCATGCTTTACTTTTGTCTGTCATAATTGTATATATGTATTGAAAAAATATTTATCATTTACACAAACATTCATTCTGCCTTATCAGGCACTGAGAAGAATGCCCATGGTGTTTCTTGATCTTAAACTCAGAGGTAAAAAGCCAATAAACTCACCACACTGGCTAATGTGTGTTGGTGAGCAGCCCATCCATGTTCGTATACTATATGAATAATCACATAGTAATAACAGCTGCAACGACAAGAACGTATGGAGTGGACCTTAGGAATTTGCCCTGCTCGGTTCCTTTAAGGCCTCCAAGAGGAATCAAAGGGTCTCCTTTCAGTTAATAGCAAACTCCTTTCTGCAGCCTTATACACATATGCTAATTAAATCCTTAAAAAATAAAAATCAGATGTTACCACAATCAGAAAATGACTATATCTTCTTTTTATTTATGTGCATTTTATTATTCTGCCAAGAAATAATTACAGGAGTAAAAATATTTTTCAATCAACTTGATAAGAAAGCAAATATTGTCAGAGAATTAATCAAGATTCTTGTTTTCCCTAAAAGAATTCAATGCTTCAGTACTATGAAAAGCATAAATATCAATATTGGCAAATTTAGTGTTTAATAGTTGTTGGAATTTAATATGGCTTGCTACCATTGCAACTGGAAGATTCCTCATTATGGTTATAAAAATAATAACAATAGTAATAATAATAGTACTAGAAGTGGCAAAGCACGAGTTAGTGATAGTAGTAAAGGTATGAAATGTACAAACTTTAATGCACTTGTGTCTAAGAAGCTGTCAAGATTTAAGATCAATACAGCTACTTTTAGAGAAACTTGTCTCCCAAAAGAAAAAAGTTAATCAAATAAATGGATGGATACAAGTTGGTGAATAGAGAATAAATGGAATTGGATTTGTTGCAAAATCTAATTTAGTATCTGCAATTTCTGCAATTCGTCACTATATTAGTAAAAGCTAATAGTTATCGATGTATTAACAAACTCCATTTCTCTTTTCATTTTTCATATAAATAAAGATACAATAAAAGACAAATAACCCACAAGAAGCATTTCATGCTGAACCAGCACTCATCAGTTGACCCAGGTCACCATCTCCCAAATATATTTTTATTACATGAAATGTATGGTGATTTTTCACATTTTCTTTTTCAACCGCCAAACTTACTCCACTCACAATCTCGTTTTTATTCACTTTTGATAAACTTAACTGTGTTTATCATTAATCATTCATTAAACTAGTCTTGTCTAATGAAACTACTATTTATTTTATTAATTCCTACGCTCCAATGTTAGATTTTGAGAATTCAGAGAAGGAAAGCTTTTATTTCTTATAAAATGGCATTAATACAGAAAAACTATTAAAAGATAATTTTTATTCTTTTTGGAGACATTAGAACATATGTTGGTACAAATAGTAAACTCTTGTCAAATGTTATTGGAAAAAATGGTATCGGTATTGTAAATTTAAAGTTTGATATTGAATTTTTGCACAACATATGGATTAGTTATCACAACCACTTTATTTGGACAGAAAAGTGTTATGAGGAAACATAGATGATTTCATACTCAAAACAATGACATTTAATAGATTGCATTATAATTAAACATCAAAAAGAAGGGTTCATATTATAAGAGAAGTAGCACATGCAGATTGTTGGATAGATCATGGATTAGTGTGAGCAAAGATTACAATGGTAGATACATTAAAAATAGATATTATTCCCAAAACAAGAATTGATATTATAAGAGCAGTAACACATGCAGATTGTTGGATAGATTGTAGATTAGTGTAAGCAAAGATTAAAATGATAGATGTATTAAAAAAGAGATATTATTCCCAATGTATTCACAAGAAAATTGATGTTGCTTCTTTAGAAGATTCTACTATATGTACTGAATTTCAACAGTGATTAAACACCAAAATTGCTAACTTTGCGCTTCAGAATTGTCAAATTAATGAAGTATGAACTTCTCTTAAGAGAGTATTATGAATACAAATAAATATATTCTTGTGTTCATTAAAAAGAGTAGTCATGGCTGGTTTTCTGAAAGATATTATTAGTAATTTGATTAAAACGAAATGTAGCATTTTTTGCTTGGGAAAATAATAAATTTATTGTGAAATTCCATAGTAAATATGAAGATCTGAGACAAACGTTCAATAATTGATAAGAAGGCTTATAAATGACTAGTGAATTCTGCGAAAAAGATCCAGACATTCACCGATAATAGACTTTCTAAATCTTTTTTAAGGCAATGAAGACAACATTTACTTGAAAAATAGAAAATCCAGAAATATCACTCTCTTAAAAGATGCCATTAACAATTTGAACAAGTGGAACAAGTATTTTAATCATTTTTTTAATAAGATATCCAACTTAGTTAAGTCCAAATGGTGATGCTCTGTTAGGACGCAATCTCCATCATTTTGAATTTGAAAAATGACCAAAAACATCATCTGACATATCTAAGTGATAAAAAAACACAAAAAATTTAGAAATCTTGGTCATTTTTCAAATTCAAAATGGTGGAGATCACATACTAAAAGAGCACCAAAATAGTTCTTTCTAATTTTAAAAGTGGAAATGCTGCAAGTGCTAGAGAAATACCAGAAAAAAAAATTAAAAATAGCATGGTAATATATTAGCTTCAAAAACATGTCTTTTTAAGAAATATATGGACTAATGAACTTGTGCCACCCAATGTTAAGAAAGTTATAAATGCTCCAATTTTAAATAATAAGATAAATAGGCAAGAATGCAGTAATTATTGTATCAAATCAGTTTTATCCACTAAACAAAAACACCCTTAAGGATTTCTGTGACTAAGATGCTTCCAATCATAGATGAATGGTTACTTAATTTTTTTATTGCATTTCCAAATGTATATTATATAATACTAAATTATCCATGCACTTTACTACTGTAACACAATGCTTTTTTTACCACCCTCTTTTACAGTTTACAGTTTTGATTGCCCCAGCAATCTTCTTCAGAACTTTTATATCTCCTAACTACAGTAGTAAAATGCATGGATGATTTAGTATTATATGAATTTTTACCAAAGACTCAATCTGGTTTTAGAGAATTAAGATGCAGTGTATGGTTTTTGTAGCCAGGCAGTGGAACAGAGGAATGATTTATAGATTGTTTTTCTTGATTTGGTCAAGAAATTTAATTCAGTTAATAGGTTAACCTTTAAAGCGCTGATTATTTTATTGGCAGAATGAGGTAAAAGTCAAAACTTTTAATTGGTCAATTTAAAGTCAAATGGCAATTTACAAACTCAAACATCAAAATATATTCAGTTTTAATATTATATTCACTTTAGTTTAATCAATGTGCATTTAATAAATTTATAATTACAACTTTAAATTACTTTAATAGATTTCTAACTATAAAATCTTTCCATTGATTCGTTGTAAATTGAAAGATTTCACGAGTATTAATGTGTAATAAGAAATGTGGACTTAATCAGTGAAGTATTGAATAGCTTCATGCTCGCAGATTTAATCGCTTCAGCTTCACCTATTTAAATAGAAAGTAGGTTGAAGAAAAGAAGGGTTCCCCTTGGGTTCCCCTCTTTTCTTCCATAGCATAAGCTTGTGGTTAAAACACCTGTAGAGGTCCCTACTATTGCATTTTACATGCATATTATCGAGGTTATAGCTTCAGTAAATATTACTTACGTAATCAATGTGTGTTTAATAAATTTATAATTACAACTTTAGTTTTGTTTGTAAAAAGTATATTAATAATTTGTCAGGTTATGAAAATTAATGAAAGTTTTTTCAAAAATAAATTATTATTTAAATATATAAATTTTCTGAGCAGAAAATGTAAAACAAAATCTTACTCACCAATCAAAACGTTTTGCTAACAACGTGATTTTCTTTGCCAAGTTTAGTTGTAGAAAAAAGCAAATAATTTTTGTTAAAAATCTTAACTATTTTTCCAAAATAATTTTATTTTTAGCATATTTTATCAAAATAATTTATAATTTGTCAAAAAATACTGTTAAAATGGTCTAAGACATTCGTTTATCATTTTTGAAATAAAACAAAAACCGATCGTAACTCTTTACTTTTTGGCAGCTATTTTCTTTGTTGTCAAAATTTAATAGCCAATCAGATCTAAGAAGAGGCATTATTTTTTCTTTGTTTGATATATAAGGTCATTTTTATTGATTTTTTACTTGTAAAATAATTCAAGAGAGGGCAGCATCTTACAGAACTTTTTTAAATCTTTACAATGAGCCTAAAATCGTAATCGTAGTACGAAAAGTGACCAATTTAGAGTGACGTCAAGCCACTTCACTTTTAAATGAATCAGGCACACAAAGTGTTAATGAAGTATTAACATATAACAAGTATGAAAAATAAATTTTAAAATAAGTTATTCAAAGTATTATTTTTTCCAGATAGTTATTTTCAGATATCCTTTTTTTAATCAAAAGAGATGTTTCTATATTATCCAATCGTAACTCTTGATTCTTCAGCTAATTTGATATGAATAATTTTAATTTGTTTCTTAAATATTGTTAATTTCTTGAAAATTTTTGTAATATTCAAGCAGGTATGGTAGTTTGAATATTTAACAATTTCATTCACTAATCAGTGCAAAATTGTTTTTTATGTTACTTTACTGTGAATTGTTTTTAGTCTTTTGTTTTTTTAATTTACTAAGGTTGAACTTAAATTATATTTTGCTTCATAGAATAAATAATTAATGAATAGGATATAGATAATATTTTTTGAAAAAGTATTTTTGTTTAAATTTTTTGGACTAAAGGATAAGAATTTAGTTGAGGAAAAGTTTAATTATAAGATTGTTTAAATAAAAAATTATAGAAGAACTAATAACCAGAGATTAAATAGTTCTATATGATTTGACAATGGATCAAATATGGCAGACACCCGAATCATTTTCTTTAGCACTAACCATTGTATAATTTTATGACAGATAATTTTTTACATTTACTTTTAAAAAAAAAAACCTTTTTAAAAGTAAAAATAATAAATTATGGTAACTTTATTATTATTTAAATACAATTATAATATAGTAAATAAATGAAAAGGCTAAGGGAGAGAGAAGTCATGAAAAGGAGTTTACATTGAAAGCCATGTAGTACAGTTTATATTCCGCGATTGTTTACATTACAAGGAATGATAGCTTTTTTAACAATCTAAAAGAATACCAATAACACAATTTCCTGCAGTTGTAATTAAAAAATTATCTCTACAATGAAAATAAGATACATAGAATAGCACAATTAGACAACCTGTTAAAAAAATTTCAAAAAAAAAAGTTTATTGCAAAGAAAATTAAAACATTACCATTATCAAATGTTAACAGATTAATTTGTGTTCCATAGCCCCCCCCTATTCATCTTAAATGTTATTTATTTCTTTATATATTCATTTGTATATTACATACTCAAATATACATTACATCTAAGCGTAGAAAAAAAACAGGCAGAAAATGTATAGAAAAGATACATTTATCCTCTTCACGAAGTATAATACTCTTTCTTATTGCATTGCCAAATGTATACCATATAATACTAAATCATCCATGCACTTTACTACTGTTACATAATCTTTATTTACCACCCTCATTTACAGTTTACAGTTTTGATTGCCCCAGCAATCTTATTTAAAATTTTAAATATTTAATATTTCTTATATAATATTAAAAAGGTAATACATAGATTATGATTATAAGATGTTTATATAGAATGTAAATTATATATTTATGTATATTTATATTCATATGTTTGTATTATGTTGTATTTCTGAAGAAGATTACTGGGGCAATCGAAACTGTAAGCTGTAAAAGAGGGTGATAAATAAAGCATGGTGTAACAGAAGTAAAGTGCATGGATGATTTAGTATTATATGGTATAAATTTATCCCTAGGAGAAAATGGACTTGAACTTATTTTTCCAGAAAAGCTGACAGAAAAATAAGTATATTTTTTGGATTTATTTATGTGTTTTATTTTTTAAAAATGAAATTATTTTTAAAAAAATTTTATCGTGAAAGAAAATAAGCCCACAAAAGCACTTTAACTGAAACTTGGAATATGTTATAAGTAAGTTATCTATTTTTCTTAAGCATTCTGCGTTTGGAAAGTGATTGGCTGATGCATGTCTAGTGGCTTTTAGTCAGTCATCTTAAGTAAGCTATAAAAATAAACATGGTTTAGCATCACTGCAATAAAAGTAGATGGAAAAGTTTTTTCTAACTGAATGATTCTCTGGACTGTCATGGATTTGGTTATCTAAAAATATTAAGCATCACTGGAAATATAAAAATAATGTTTTACTGACCAGATTTAAATCCCAGGTCATGAATATGATATGTATTGCCACATTATATCTGTGTTGATGTTTAAGAGAGGAGGGGAGTGATATAAAAAAATGGAAACATTTTTCTTTTTGTCTCAAAAGGCTTTTTGATCTATAGGTGTAGAAAGAAAAAATGAGAAAAGAGAGAAAAGAAAAGAATTAACAATCTTGATCAGGATTTACCATTCTCCTGATTATTACATCAGTTTATAGCACTTTACATATATTAAGTAATATTTATTAAGGCTTTAACCTCGATAATATGTGTCTGAAAAATGCGAAGGTAGGGACCTCTACAGTCTTAACCACAAACTTACGCTATATTAATGCATCAATACTCTTTTTGCCACTAATCCTGCTGATTTAGTTCTTTGGCGATGGTGGGTCATTTTTATAGTGCAGTCGCACTATTGACCAGGTGTCTGAGAAAATGTAGGACGATGAAATTTTGTCATCTCTTGCGCGAATGATATCAATTTTGTTTCTAAATGTATTAGAGTGTTTTGTGTCCAGTCCATACATAAGTGAACATCTGATTCACCATAATGAGTATAATATAAATGTGTTAGCGTGAATGTGTCCATAAATACTTTTTCAAAGGTATTGAGAAGTGTTTGCATTCCATACTCCTTATTTTAAAAAATTTTTGGAATGTCCCACTGGATATTACTATATATGGGGCATGTGAATAACAAGTGTGATGGGTTTCTGATTCTCTTAAACACAACTTGCATATATCTTCAATATTGGTACAATTCCTTTTATACCTACAGAAGTGAAGAGTCGGAAGTGCCTCAAGATTTAGTTTTATGAGGAAATCGTAGAATTTTTCTTTATTAATAACTCATTTTGAAATATGAATTTTGTCTACAGTTAAGGCTTTTTCATACCTGCACTTCTATATGTAATATATAGAGAGTTTGAACTCAGACTTTCACATGAACCTCAACCATCCATGCTATCTCATACCACTGATAAACTTGATCATTAACATATCAAAAAGATAAATAATCACTAGTATATGTATTTCGTGCTAAACCAGCACTCATCAGTTGGTCCAGATTATATGGACCAACTGATGAGTACTGGTTTAGCACAGAAAACATGATTATTTATCTTTTCGACATGTGTGTGATCAAGTGTATTAGCGGTATTAGATAGCATGGATGGTTGAGGGTCATGTGAAAGTCTGAGTTAAAAACCCCTATATATTACATATATAAATGCAGGTATGAAAAAGCCTGTACTGTAGAGAAAAAAAATTCATATTTCAAAATAAAGTGCATTAAGGCTGCCCATCCCTCATATATGTATGTAAATGGATTATGTCCTGTGCATGAGAGGTCAGAGTGACTTGTGGTCAGCATGGGTAGGATGAGCAGGTTGGAACTAAGGTGGGTTTTGAATATTCTATCATCAGATTTTCAATGAAATGGATGGATGAAGAGTAATGGGGTGGAGTGGTTTGAAGCCTTTCTATTAAAGTATGGAGATTGACTATCTTAATATTAATCTGAAAAATGGATGGCTGAAGAGTAATGGGGTGGAGTGGTTTGAAGCCTTTCTATTAAAGTATGGAGATTGACTATCTTAATATTAATCTGAGCTTTAATTGTATATATGTGTGAAGATGATAATCTGGACCAACTGACGAGTGCTGGTTTAGCACGAAATACGTATATTGGTGATTATTTATTTTTTCGACATGTGTGTGATCAAGTGTATCAGCGGTGTGAGATAGCATGGATGGTTGAGGGTCGTGAGAAAATCGGGGTTCAACCTCCCTGTATATTACATATATAAGTGCAGGTATGAAAAAGCCTGCACTGTAGAGAAAAAAATTCATGTTTCAAAATAATAAAAAGCAATTCATAAACTCACCCTATAATAAGTCTTAATGCATAATATATGATAGAATATTAAATAAGGATAAAAAAAATAAATATTTTTTATTAATTGAATTTTAATAAAGTAATAAAAATAAAATAACACATATAAAAATATATCTTAAAGTATTTTAAATTACATACTTAAACATTAAAACTTATCATTAAACAATAATTAAATATGACCAATAGACAAATGTTTAGAGCAATTTTTTAGAAAGATTTTTCATTTAAAGTTATACAACTCACAATACGTATATAATAATACATTTAAATTATAATTTTATATTTGAAAAGTTCATTTTAAAAAAGTAAAAAAGTAAGATTTAAATATATGTCTTATATGCTTTTTTATTTGTCTTCAGTCAACTATCAATAACAAGAGTAAATCGCTTTTAGTTTGGACAAATTACATTAAAATATTATATTTTGTTAATAATCATTAATAATTTGTTGGAAATGTACTAATCCAAATAGTAAATCCTCATTTTTTAGTAAAATTTAAGGCATTCATATTTTATCATCTTATTAAAAAATATACAAAGGCAAAACTCTCCATATAGTAGCACCACTCAGTACAAATCCAGGGTAATCAATGGAAGGTTTGTGCATAAAATCCCTATCTAATGCCTACTCATCAAATATCCTAGATTAGTTTCTAGCTTGTGATATTCATAAATGAGGAGCCTTGGATCTCAGAACATTTCACCTAGATCTTATAATCTAATGCAACCCTCCAGAAGCTGCTTTTTATCTTATTAGCTAATTATAAAGCTTTAAATCCAAAATAAAAACACAATAATGTTTTCAATTTAAGATCAATAGCTTGTATAGTTGTATAAATCTGAATTCATTTCAGCATCCATACCTTTTGGTTTTGATTATATTGGACCCTAAGATCAACAAGCAGTGCTCTCAAATCCAAGGCTCCTCATTGATGAAAGTCACAAGATAGAAACTAGTCTGGGATTTTGGATGAGTAGGCACTAGATAGGGATTTATGTATGAATCTTCTGCATTCATTGATTATTCTGGCTTGTAATGAGTGACATTACTGTATGAAGAGTTTTTCCCCTGAGTACCAAATGTATGGATGCTGAACTGAGTTCATATCTATACAAGCTAATGATCTTGAATTGAAAACATTATTGTTTTCATTTTGGACTCAAAGCTTTATAGATAGCTATAAGGTAAAAGGTGGCTGATTCACATTAGATCCTAAGATCTAGGTGCAGTGCTCTCAGATTCAAGAATCCTCACTGATGAAAGCCAGAGACTAGAAACTAGTCTGGAGATATTGGATGAGTAGACACTAGATAGAGATATTATGCACAAACTTTCCTGCTTCCATTGATTACTCTGACTTGCACTGAGTCACTACTGTATGGAGAGTTTTGCCTCTATATAAACAGCTTCTGTAAGCTTAAAGAATGGTGATCATGTGATGTTTAGTGGACAAAAAAAAATTATAATTTTTAAAACTTATTGGTTTTAAAATTATTTATGGAAGCTTATACGATTTCATTAATATACATATAATGATGTGCATTTGGTTTACTATAAGAAGACTTAATATTCTTTTACAAGAATTATTCTAACAACTGCTAAATATAGCCCAAAAATAAACTCTTTTAACACAATTTCACAATATTACTTTCAAATGCAATACTTGTTTTAAAAGATTCTCCCGGGTATTGAAATATAAAGAAAAAATGGCCTTCCACATAATGTTTAAATATGAGAAATGTGATATTTTAACCTCTTACAATAATATGGTTGATATAAATTGCTTTTGCTTTTTTTCATAGTGGCAGTTATCCACTTTTACTTCTGTCATAATTAGGTGTAAATGCTGTATGTTTTTGTGTTGGTTTTCTGTACATAGTTGTTTCGATTTGTTATGATGTGATCTTAATCACAATAACATCTAAGATTATTCATTTTTCTTTAGCAAGTTTAGTTGAAGTAAATATAGTTAATTTATGTCAAGATTATGTCTAATAATGCTTCACCATGTAGCCACACAATAAACATAACAATATAGAAAATACAGATTTTAGTAAAGATAGAATAGTATTTTTGATGTTGGATTTAAATATTGCTAATTAGGGGTGCATTATTTCTACACCTTAATTTTGTTGAAATAATTCTGTGAAGATATAAAAGTAAGTCGTTATGTAAATGTTATGCAGAATGTTTAACAGTTTATTATATTGTCAGTAGAAAGAGTCATTCTATTTGGATAACCATTCTTCATTAGAGTTCATAGAATACTTATTTCTAAAAAAAATACATTATATAGATAGCACAAACAAATGTCAAAAGAAAAAACAATGGTAGATGTTATAAAGTAACCTTATATATCAGGGATTACGAAGTAAAAAAATCTCTAATCAGTATAATATCAAAACAGCTTAATCTTGAAATTTATAAAACATGAACAGTATTATATGTATATATAAACTCTTAAAATCAGAACACATATCAATCAAAAATGATGTATCAATAATTAAAAATTAGAGAAGAGATATATATTAAAGTAGTAGACCATATGTTCATTTGGAGAAACACAAAAATATTAAGGTGAAGAGCAAAATATAAAAATAAAAAAAAAATGTAAAGAAATTTTTTATAAGATAATAATAAATAACTCCATAAGTCAGCTTACTGTGATAAACTATAATGTTACGAAAACACTCATTAACCTTGCTCTTAAAAGATAAAAATGAAGAAAGTGGGAAAGCCTAATAAACAAGTATACAAAATTTCTACTGATTGTTACCTTTAAGAAAATAGTTTGGTTGGCTAAGGCAGCATCTTAAATTCAATATTCAATTCCTATGTTAAACAAAGAATAGCAACACCTAAGGAAGATAGAATATCACATACAACATTCACTCTTGAATAGAAAGCTCCTACCCTGGAGAGTGATTTGAGGCTGAATGGCCTGCATCTCTTTATGATGACTCACTTTGCTCTACATGATCATTGCCCAGACCCTGAGTTTTATGGAAGTAACTTCCAATATGAAAGGTAGATTTGATCATACAAAGCATGGACAAAGGATTAGATCTATCGTTGAACTGTATGAGACATGCAAGCGTGGTCACCTATCAACAAGATACTATACGGGACTCGTTTCTTGCTGATATGCTTCATATTAGTCCTTTTAGCTGGTGTCAAGCAAGATATCAATATTGAATGTTCATCCCCCTGATAATCATGTAATATATTCTATATTTAACTGTTATCATATGTTGTAACCAAATTTCTGAATAAATTCTATATTTTATAAAAAAAAAACACATTGTTTTATACTATACCATGTGCTATTATTAACAATTAAATACATTTAGAAGAGTACAAATAAAGTCTGAATTTTTTTCAAAAAGATTTAACAATTTTGACTAGATGATGGAAATAGTCCAATATATAATTATGAATAAAATGTCGGCATTACAAAAAAATTTCAATTTCAAAATTCTTTTTAGTGTGTTTTCAGGTTTACTGAATGAAATGATCTTAAATCTCTTATTCTATGTTTATAGTCATAGAGAGAATAAACAAGTGAATAAATATCAACATACTTCTAGAAAAAGTATTTATAATGAACATGAGTATTGATTTCATGGGAAAGATAGATCTTATTTATATTATGAAGATTATTATCAAATAAAGATACTCTAAAGTTGTGAAATATCAGTTGTTTTCATTGGGAAAATGATAATGAAAAAATATTATTAGTAAAAGTTCTGCAATTTTTAAGAAGGAAAAAAGTACTATAAGTTGACAAACACACTAAATGACTTTCATGTGATATATAAAACGCAATGTATGGGTAAGAGAACAGACAGGTGTTACTGACCTCATTGAAAAAAATAAAAGATTGAAGTAGAGTTGGGCTGGACGTTTCTAGAACAGATGATAATAGATGGACAATTGAAATCTTAAACTGAATTCCAAGAGATTGTAAAAGACCCAGAAAGAGACCACATGTGAGATGGATGGATGAAATAAGAAAGTTTGCAGGGATGATGTGAAGAGAAGCTAAAGATCAGAGAAGATGGATTAAACTTGGAGAGACTTTCATCCTGCAGTGGATTGATAATGGTTGATGATGATGGTGGTGATTCCTATTTGACAAATTGCTTTATATTGTCATCACAAATTTTTAATTTTTAACACAGTTTTCCATTGGTGCTTTTTTTTGGAATTTGAATGATTGTGATTATTTATAAGTAGGTATTGTTGATTTGTGTTTTATAGAGTAGTTTGTATCATCAAAAATATTCTTTCCCATGGACAGGTCCAAAGAGTAATCACATCATCAATTCATCCAGTTTCCCACTCTATTCTCTTCATTGCCTAGCTCTTCGATTCCATGTAACTATTCCCATCTGTTATAACAATTCAACAATGTCAGTCTTTTCCATCCTTTCTTCCTGCTTCCATCCCCGATTCCCTCCAAAACATCTTTCATTAAACTATACTTTCTTCTTATATTTCTAATACAGTTTCTCTTTCTAATTTCCTCAATCAATTTTCTTTTTTCATTTACTATTTTTAACTTCTTTTATTTTATGCATCCAACTTAATTTTTTCTTTCTTATCCATATCCACATCTCAAAGTTTTCCAATCTATTCCTAATTTTATTATCCACTAACCGCATTTTATAACCATATTCCGCATGTAGCATTTAATTAATCTTTTCCTTAATTCTCTCTTCAAAGGGCCACAAAATATTTTTTTTCTCCTAATAAATCCCTACTTTGCCAGTGCTATTCGTCTTTTAACTTCATCTTCACTTCTTCCATCCTTACTCAACCAACTACCTAAATCTCTTTATCTGTTGAACTATGTTACCATGGATTTCAATTTGTAGTCTTTTTGCATTCCCTAACCTTAAATACTCTGTCTTCTCAACATTATTCTTTATTCCATATATCCTTTCTCCAATCTATTCAACATATTCTGAAAACACTTTTCATCCACAGCTCTAAGAGACATATCTGAAAATCTTATACATTTTATTATTCTACCTCCAGTCTAAATAATTATTATACATATCTTCTAAATAAATATTAAAAAGAACAGGTGGAATACTGCATCCTTGCCTAACTCCTCTTTCCATATTTACTTCATCAGTTTCATTATTCTCATATAATTCTTATCTTTTGTCTACTATATATAAATCAATCTTCTCTTTTCAAAATACTCCTTTACTTTTTAAGATGGTCATAAGTTTATTCTATAGTACTCTATAAAATGCTTTTTCCAAAACCACAAAACATATACCAATTTCTTTATCATTTTCAATATATCTCTCTGCAATTGTTCTAACAACACCAGTAGCATTCTGTACTTTTCCCTCTCTGAAAACCAAACTGTTCTTCTCCAATATAATACTCTACCTTCCCATAAATTCTTTTGGGTTAAAATCATCGGTAAAACTTTAGAAGCATGAGTTTGTATAGTCTTTAAAAATATATATCTTTAAGTTTTTTTTCTATGTTTTCTATTTTTTTCTCTTGGAATTAAAATGATCATATAAATATATGAGAATAAATTATTCTTATATGTTCTCCTTTACTTTTTTTTTTTTGCATTTCTCTTCATATATTCATATATATTAAGATTTTTTTTTTCATTTCCTCTTATACACTTTAATGCAATCTTTTTTATATAATTCCTTCTTTATTTTGCTTATAGTTTCAATTGTCCTACAGTCTTCAACAGAGCTACAATATTTAA
Organism: Epiperipatus broadwayi; assembly: GCA_028023455.1. Lineage (NCBI taxonomy): Eukaryota > Metazoa > Onychophora > Udeonychophora > Euonychophora > Peripatidae > Epiperipatus > Epiperipatus broadwayi. The sequence goes on along the minus strand of JAQFVV010000030.1, from coordinate 1,072,327 downwards.
ATATGAAATCATATAACCATTATTTTGTATACATATTTTATATTGCCATTCATAATCATAATTAACTTTAACTTTGTAGTTTTGCTTCTTTTATTTCTTACTTGTAAATAAGAGAAGCAAAGCTACAAAGTTAAATATGACTATAAATAGTAATATAAAATATATATATTAATACGTATATAAAATAATGGTTATATGATTATATGTTTAAATGTTGTAGCTCTGATGAAGACTGCAGGACAGTTGAAACTGTAAGCAAAATATAAAAGGAATTATAAAAAAAGATTGCATTAAAATGTATGAAGATATGAGAGAAAAAAATCTTAATATATATAAAAATAAATTATAATAAATGTATATCATCATCATCATCGTCAAACATTATCAATCCACTGCAGGCTGAAGGTCTCTCTAAGTTCAATCCATTTTCTCCAATCTTTAGCTTTTCTTCTCCACATCACCATTGCATACTATCTTATTTCATTCAACCATCTCACATGTTGTCTCTTTCTGGATCTTTTACAATCTCTTGGAATCCAGTTTAAGATTTTAATTGTCCATCTTTTATCATCTCTTCTAGCAATATGTCCAGCCCAGCTTCACTTCAGTCTTTTAAATTTTTCAATGAGGTCAGTAACACTTGTTTGTTCTCTTACCCATATATTGCATTTTCAATCTCTTCTTCTTACTCTCAACATGCATCTCTCCATACTTCTTTGAGTGGTCTGAAGTTCCTGCATTGTTCTTCTATTAAGTGTCCATGTCTCAGATACACAAGTAAGAACTGGTAAAACACATTTATTAAAAACCTTTCTTTTTAAATACATAGGCATATTTCCTTTTAGTATTAAGTTATTTCTACCAAAAGCACTCCAACAAAGTTTAATTCTATGATTAATTTCATCCATTATGTTTCCATCTGTATTAATAATCTAAGGTATTTGTAACTGTCAATTTCTTCTAACTCATCAAAATCAATTTTTATTTATATATGTATAATGGGTGGTGAAACTAAGAGAAATATACATTTTGATAAACCTCATATTCTGAATACTAAAAACTATTTCAAACTGATTCTCGTGCTTCATCTCGCACTCAGTCACGTTACAGTTTTAGATCGAACAAATTTTCTTTCAAGAGTTTACCTTGACAAAGACGGATGCTAGTTCGTCGAAATATCGGTATATAATACAAAATAATACACGGTTTTACCTCAAAACTCATTTATCTACATCATACAACCATGAAAACATTATATATTATGTAGATAATATGTAATAAAATAAATTCTACAAGAGTCTGGTAGATAATTATTGACTATTACGGTAATAAATTTTGGTGTAAAACAAATATTACCATAATAGTCGATAATTATCTACATACTCTTGTAGAATTTATTTTATTATATATATTATTATTAATTCTAATATTCTCACGGATGATTACCTACTATTATTTTCGGGGGATTCTGTGTAGTAAATATATATATACTGTAACAAAGATTTTCGTGGTTAAAAGATTAAGATAAAAAATCTTAAAGAAATCCTGTGTATTAATCCTTCATGCAGAGAAATTTTTATGATTTGTAATAAAAGAATGTTATTTAAAGTTACACAAAATGATTCTTAAATATAGGCTCCGATGTTTTTTTAATGACATCTCTTATTTTTCTCAAAACTTTTAGTATCTTTAAGTATGTTTCACTATAAACTCATCAACACTCCTTTAACACTTTAAGCAAATAATTATTTGCTTAAAGTGTTAAAGGAGTGTTGATGAGTTTATAGTGAAATATAAAAAGAAGCAAAATATAGAGGGAGGAAGAAGAAATGGATAAGAGTTATATGTGAAATTTAAGTATGTTGTGACTGTTTGAATGAAACCTTTTATTATTTTATCAGGGAGTGGATCAATCAGCATTGAAATTTTTTTTTAAATGTTTGTGTATTATCTCTTTTATTTCTTCCTCAACTCTTTACAAAACTAATTACAGTACATTTAAATATAAAAAACTAATTATAATGAATGGGTAAGTGTTAAGTTTTCTCATTTTTTTAAACTGTTTATTTTTTTTTCCAATTTCAAAAGATTTTCTTAATAGTTCACAAATTATATTTCTTCAACATGGCTGATATTTAATATTATCAAAATTAGGGTATGGCAAATATATATATAAAAGCTATATTTTTAGATATTGAACCGTACTCTTTATTTTAATAATTCAAAATATTAGCTATACTATAAAAAAAAAAAATGTTTTTAGGACTATGAGAAATTCAGTTGAAATTCAGAAAAGGTCAATAGTTTTTAAAAATTTAAGAAAATTCAAGACATTCCATCCTTATGGAGATCCATTCTTCTCTCTCCCTAACTACTAGCAATAAGTCAAAAGGGTCAATAGATAATATATAAACTTGTTTTAAATTTTTCCAACAGTAACTTTTCAACATCCTGATAAAATAAAAACGACGTTAATTCAAAGACGCACACACTTTTGCTATTATTTGAAACATAACATCACTTCAGAATACCAAAGAAATGAAAATAAATAAATGAGACTTCCATCAAAATATCAGCTAGTGACATCTGTCGACAAATTTTCTGTGTTCAAAGCCTTTTAAGCAACATCATTCTTTTGGAGATTTTAATCCGGATTCTTTTATTATTGATCATACAAAAAACTCTCAGCACGGAGAGCTGACATACTGAATATGTATAAGACATTAATTACAATATGTTTTTGTTTATATAATCATGATAAATGCTCATACCTGTTTTCTGGCACATCTCATGGCAGTAGTCCAATTTCTCAATATCTATTAATTATTCTTGCTAGTAGCTGCAGTAGTGCTACTGAGCCACCTTCTTACGTTGGTCACACTGTTTACTAAAGATGTATCTTTGTATTAGGAAACCATTGTAAAAGATGTTCCATGTCTGTCTTAGCCAATGTGGATATTAATATTTTATAGTAATAGAAAAGTTAATGGATGAAGTTAAATTGTCATCTATTATTTATAATATCATTCTATCAATATCTTTATAAAGTGTCTCACACGACATTATATAGAATATATTGAATTTTAGCTAAGTGAGCTCATTTCCAATAAAAATTGGTGAATTATCATATTTTCAAATCTGTATAACAGCACATGCCCACTATTTCTTAAATTACGCAATCTGTTAATACCAGTAGAACATTTTCCATGTAATGTTGCCACTAAGTGCAGCCATGATAATCAATGGATGCTAGAAAGTTAGTGTATTAAAGTCCCTAGTCATTCAGTGTTCCTGGACTGGATTTTAGCTTATGGTTTTCATCACTGCATATAAATATTTGGATCTAATGTATCCTAGCGAAAGCCATCTTTTAACTTTTTAGTTAACTATAAAACTACAGAGGAATGCTTTAAATCCAAAGATTTAAGCAATGCTCACAGATCCAAGGCATCTCATTGATAAAATCTATAAGCTAGAAACTAATTTGGGAATATTGGAAGATTAGGCACCAGATAGGGATTTTGATGCACTAAACTTCTGGCATCCATTCATTACTATGGCTTGCACTAGGTAGCACTATTGTATGGAGAAAGTTGCCACTTTATTTTCAAATCTGCAGTTAATATTAATGGCCATCTTGGAATGAACACTAAAATATAATTTAAAACAGGCAAAACTCACTATACATATTGCCACAGAGTAATCAATGGATGCCAGAAGGCTTGGGCATAAAATCCCCATCTAGTGCCTACTCATCCAATATCCCCAGACTAGTTTCTGGCTTGTGGCCTTCATCAGTGAGGAGCTAGAAACTAGTCTGTGGATATTGGATGAGTAGGCACAAGATAGGGATTTTATGCATAAGTCCTCTGGCATCCATTGATTATTATAGCTTGCTGTGTGTGGTAATACGTATAGTGAGTTTTGCCTGTTTTAACAACAGTTATACACAAACATAAGAAGTGGTGGTCATGTGATGTTTATTGGCTTAAACTATAATTTTTAGTATCAGATTTCAAATCTTTCATATATATTAGTATACCTTTCATACAATTTATACATCCAAATTTTTTATATAAATCTCTCTCTGCATGTACATATTGAAGCAAATTATCTCGTAATGATGGATAAGTAATTTTAATAATGTGTGTCTATAATAATTTAAAATGTATAAATTAATAGAGTGAAGACATAAATATTAAAATAAAGTCTAGAACAACTTAAATAATAAGTAATATTAATTATGGCTTCTCTAAATAATATATGGATTAATTTATTTCAGATTAAAAAAATACTGTAATTTTTTAATCTTACAAAAGAAATAAATTTTTTTTTTTTTTATGTAAACAAGCATGTTTTTTTAAAAAACATATAATTATAAAAGCTAATTTCAATACATTTTGTACTTAAAATATTAAAAAAAAGAATAAAAATTATTTTTAAAACTCTACTGTTTTGTTGAATGTAATGAAAATTGGCATTGTATTGCAGTTCTAATCTTGTTTTTATTAATCAAAAAAAATATTTAATTTCTCCACTTATCATCCTATATATTTCTTGGTAGTATGCCAAAAATATTGAGTCAAGAAAAAAGTTATTTCTAGCAGATCTCCATGTTGGATAATTTGGAGAATCCCAGAAAGGCATGGCAATAATGCTTTTTGTATTAAACCAAATCTATTTGCATATGCATTCATAATTTTTTGTATCTGAAGTTCTGGACAGAAGCTAAATATGAATTGAGGACCAACAGAATTTATCATACTTATTTGTTACCAAAACATATTATGCGTAACATTTATATAAGAGTCCAATATAACCAAGATGTTTCTATAAGGTTAACTATATGAAACCAACCTACAAAAAACATCTGCTGCCAATAGAATTTACTGGTATACATATTATCTATAAATAAATAATACAAAAACTCTGTCAGATAATGAAAATTATTCTTCATGTATAAAGTGTGATAAACAGAGTAGCTAAAATTTAAAAAACATTAATCATAAAAAACTATTTGCCAAGCAGTTTCGGTACCATGTACTAGAATCATGGCATGCAATGGAATATTAACTGTTCACTTCCAATATGTTGCCATGACTCTGGTATACGGTACAGAAAGCACTGGGCAAATAGTTTTATATGATTGTTTTTTGAATTTTAGCTATTCTGTTTATTACACTTTACATATGAAGATTAATTTTTATATTATCTATATTGCCCAAAAGAATAAGAATTTATTTAAACTCGCTTGTGTTGAAAGAATAGACAAATAACTTTAAATAAGCTTAAAAGATTTTATTTGAATAAGTTTGGAAAACTTTCAAGTCTAACATGGAGAACAAAGTAACTGAACAATTTAAAATTCCAAAAGAACAAGTACTTACAATTTAAAACAGGAAAAACTCACTATACATATTGCCACACACAGCAAGCTAGAGTAATCAATGGATGCCAAAAGGCTTGTGAATAAAATCCCCATCTAGTGCCTACTCATCCAATATCCCCAGACTAGTTTCTGGCTTGTGGCCTTCATCAGTGAAGAGCCTTGGATCTGAGAGCACGGCACCTAGATCTTAGGATCTAATGCAATTCTCTAACAGCCATCTTTTATCTCCACTTAACTACAAAACTATGAAGTCTTAAATTGGAAAACACCTTAATATTTTCAATCCAAGCTCATCAATAGTCACATGGGTCTGAACTCAGTTCAGTACCCATACATTTTGGTGTCTTTGGTTCTTTAATAACCATAGTCACCAATATCCTATAAGGCAGGATTGGTTTTAAACCAATAAACATCACATGATCACCATTTCCTATGCTTGCTTATAATAAACTCACTATATGTATTGCCACACACAGCAAGCTAGAGTAATCAATTAATGCCAGAAGGCTTGTGCATAAAATTCCCATCTAGTGCCTACTCATCCAATATCCCCAGACTAGTTTCTGGCTTGTGGTCTTCATCAGTGAGGAGCCTTGGATCTGAGAGCACTGCACCTAGATCTTAGGATCTAATGCAACCCTCTAGCAACCACCTTTTATCTCCACTTAATTACAAAACGACGAGTCTTAAATTGAAAACACCTTAATATTTTCAAAACAAGCTCATCAGCTTATATAGTCATATAGCTCTGAACTCAGCTCAGTACCCATACATTTTCGGGTCTTTGGTTCTAGATGGGGACTTTATGCACAATCCTTCTGGCATCCATTGATTACTCTAGCTTGCTGTGTGTGGCAATACACATGTGAGTTTTGCTTGTTTTAACAACAATCATAAGCAAGCATAGGAAATGGTGATCATGTGATGTTTATTTACTTACAATTTAGATGCTACATAAAGAATTTTAATTTTTCATTATGCAAGATTTCATAAAAGATTTGCTTAGTTTGGATTTAGAAAAATATAATAGTGTAACGAATTATTTTGTTGAAATAATTTAGCCTCATAAGTTTGGGACAAATTTTAAAATTTAAATAAACTTTAATATTATACAGTATATATGTTTATATATATGTGTGTGCGTGTGCATATCTAGATCCATGAGATACCTTTATATATATAATTATAATAAAAATAATAAATTTAATGGTAACAAACTATTATAATCAATTCTTAAATCCACAGAAGTACTTTTTTTTTTTTAAATTTAATGGCAGTTGAGACAGATTTAAGAAATTAATCGAAAGTACTTTTGCAGATTTTTTTTAAGTGTCATAGCATCGGCCGGGACGCAAACCCGCAACCCGGGCAACTGCCTGCAAATGCAAGGCAGTCACGCTGACCTCTCGACCACCAATGCAAGACAATATTTTTATTATAATTTTGGTTTAATTAATGGACATTTTCTTTATATTATATATATAAGAATACCTCAGCGCTATAATTTAAAAGTCAAGTAGATGTGTGCTCTATATTGATCACTTATTGGTTATGGGTATTTATAAACCATGATTTAAATAATGTTACTAAATTTATTGTTTTGTTTTTACTTATATTGAAATATTTAATATCTATGCAATAGTTATAAATAAATCAAAATCAAATTAATCAATTTCTATTTATGAAAAAATAACTGTTAGACCTTTCAATTTAATTTTATAATTAATAATTAATTAATAAACTTATTGTTATTTTGGATGATTATAATAAAGTTATTATTTATTCTTGTACATATATAGTCAGCAGAATCTTTTGCTACACAAGTAGCTAGCACTGATTAATAATTGAATATGATATGCATGTATGGATTCTATATAACTCTCTTTAAAATTGTATGGATGGTACTAAAAGGTTAAAGATCACTTTCAAAATTCACACACCTTATTTACATGGTATATGATTGCTATTTGGTCCTAAGTTTAACTGTGTATCTCTTATGATAACCTCACATTTGTATAGTAACAGTATATGTTTAGTTTTACTATAACATTTATATGCATGCAGTAAGCATTATAATTATAATTATAGGCTTTGGCGATTTTATATTGCTAAAGTTATTAATACAATGTGTATCTGAACTTGGTTCAGTCCCATACGGCTATTTAAGACAGATAGCTGGATTGGAAGACATGTGGATGTCTGAAAATTTCAAATTTTTTACTCAATACTTATCCATTAGATAACGTGCTGGGCTTGTCCTGGTATTTTTAATCTAATGCTTGAATATCCTAGCACCTCACTGAGAAAGCCAGTATCAGAAACCAGTCTGAGATTGGGGATATTCTGCAAAGCTTGTTAAGAGCTTATTTGCAAGCTCTGTATATAACATTTATATTATCATATATAAATGATTATTAAAACACTAAACATCACATGATCACTATTTCTTATGCTAGCACATTACTGTTATTAAAACAGGCAAAACTCTCCATACAGTAGTGCCACTCAATGCCAACCAGAGTAATCAATGGATGCCAGAAGGCTTATGCATAAAATCCCTATCTAGTGCCTACTCATCCAATATCCCCAGACTAGTTTCTGGCTTTTGATCTTTGTCAGTGAGGAGGTGGCTGCTGGAGGGTTGCATTAGATCCTAAGATCTAGGTGCAGTGCTCTCAGATCCAAAGCTCCTCAATGACAAAGGCCACAAGCCAGAAACTACTCTGGGGATATTGGATGAGTAGGCACTAGATAGGGATTTTATGCATAAGCCTTCTGGCATCCATTGATTACTCTGGTTGACACTGAGTGGCACTACTGTATGGAGAGTTTTGCCAGTTTTAATAAATGATTATTGCTTTCATTTCATTTGCTTCATTATTGACATTAGATTGATATGATAATAATTATTATCAGATATTATGTTATACAGTATTTACATCCAAATACAAATGACTGCTGTTTATTGTTATGGTTTAGCTGTGACGTTTTCACATAGTATTTCAAAACACTGTTAAACGTGAGACATGCTATTCGGATATATTATTCATCTTATATTTTTCATTTCCGCTACAATATTACTAATCATTTTATTTAGTTGAAATGCATATTAAAAATCATTTATATATTTTTTTTCAATGTCTACAATCATATCATTGAAGTGTAAAACTAATAATTATAAATTAATATCTTCACTTCTATGAATTGCTCAATTCTATATGAAATAATACAAAACATCACTCTTTTTTACACGTTTAGAATTGGGCATTTTATTATATTAATAATTATTGTGGTTTCTAAAAAATTAAAAGAGAGTGAAGAGAGAGTTGAACACTTAAGTAAAAGAAGATGGTCATACATGTATAAATAGTAAAAGAAATATTTAGTCTTTAATATAAGCAAAAAAAATAAATTTGCTTAAGGTTAAAAAAATATGAATATTTCTAATTTAACTGAAAGCAATTAATTACCATTTATAAATTTATTAAAAGGCTGTTGCTATAAATGAGTGCATTCTTGAACTACTGTACTATAAGTAGATTTGAAATTTGATGAGTTAATAAGTGAAGAGACTTACTTGATTGAAAATGAATAGATGCTGAAGACATTTATAATGCAAAAATAGAACTGTGAATAGTAGGTGACTTTAAAACTGATAATAAAATTATAGGCTGAAAGTCAAATCTCTTTGAACCATTCAGTAGTAATAAGAGATTCATTACAGACTAAAAGAATGAATAGAATTGCAATGAAAAACCTAAAGATTTCTTAGATCTAAGGGTATATTTTGAAAATGCAGATTAGAATTGTTCAAGCAATGGAAAAAGTTTGGCACTAATGAAACAAATAGAAAATGTCTGTTGCTTTTGAACTGTGGTGCTAACAAAAACTTTTGAAATGTACATAGGAAAGAATAAATCTACATGACTAGAGTGAAACTTTAATTTTGATCATATTATGAATTGATGTAATTCACTAGGACAAGTTTATATGGATAATGAAAGAATATGAAAATGACAATGAGTTATTGGACAGAATAAAAAATACTCTGGATGTTTTTATTCTTAAGCAATGTTAATTGTGTGACCATTAAAAGCAAATGTTGACATTACATAATATATATTTAAATAAAGATTTTATAGTATAATATTTATATGTTGATCAAGAAATGATGTTGGCAATCATAAAACACTTCCATTGCCAAGAATATCCTCTATGAAATCGTTTCAACTAAGAAACAAAATAAAATATGCTATAACTTTTCTTTTGCCAACGAAGATATCAAGCACTACTGCAGCCGAAATGTCAGAAATACTAAAACAGACTATAAACATCACGTATGGAAATAGTCAAACGAATCTTAATACACAATTTACAAATTAAGAAAGCAAAGTTATTTCAAATACAGTAATCGCATTTACATTTTGAAATAGAAATTTAAAATATAGCTTAACTAATTTCACTTAATGGAGAAGACAGACAAATAATCATTTATTATCTAAAACAGAATAAAAATATGTAATGCTTTTTTTTTTCTTTGTGTCAAAGCATCAGCTGGGAAGCGAACCCAGGACAACTGCTTGCAAGGCAGCTGTGCTGACCACTCGACCACCAACGTTTGACAAATATATGTAATGCTTTTGTATCTTATTTTTATGCTTACATTAAACTTTTTTACATTTTCTATTATATTTAAAATAACTACACCCATATTTCTAAAATTTACATCTTTTTTTATAAAAGTTCCTTGATAAAGTGTGAATATAATTATATTTTTTTCATGACTAGGAATAATGAAAAAATAAAAATATATTGATGTAAATGACAATTGATATTTTAAAAAATGCATTACCGGATATGACATCTTTTATTTTTCATAATAGAAAAAGATTGTAAAAACGCTAATCTACATACATTCATTTCGCTGAATATTTATTTAAAATCAGCTCAAAGACAGCAGCAGAATGAATTCTATTCACGCACGCATGACAAATTAAAAAGGACATAGCGTGTTTTCCATGAGTCAGAATAAGAGAATGCGCACACACGCACGTAACATCTACCGCATCATAAAATGCAGTCATAAAAATATTCTCAGGAAAACAATTTCTTATCAACTGAATTGAAGATAAATTGAATTTTCGAAAATATTGCATCTAATTTAACATTTTCCACTTCGTTTTGATTTGATTTCTTAAATTACCGGAGTAAATTATTATACATGATGTTCGATTCAAATATGGTGAATTCGAAGAACGTCTATTATACAAGGTGAAATTAATTTTTAGATTGCAGTATTCTGTATTTCATTTTAAAATAGGTGGCAGCACGATAGAAAAGCGTCACTTTAAATATGGCTCCTTACAGGTATTTTATTATTATAGCGAAAATGGCTTTGTTTACATAGTCTAAAATAGGTAAGATGGATTTGAATTTAGCGACAGTATGTATAAGATGAAAAAATACAAACACTTTTAGGGGTAGTTTAAGAATTTTGATGTTTTTATTAATAAATGATAAATGCAGAAATAGATAATATTTATTATAGTAAGTGATTCGCAAGTTTTTAAACGTTTCTAAATTTGTCATTGTTTATACTTATATTTTTTAAAAACTGATGATCGTAGTAACGGATAAACAAATTATGATACTAATTTTAAGAACGCATATAGTTATTAAATTTATTTGTTTATGGAATAATATACAAAAACATTCTTACGAAGCTTATTTCCAACAACCGTAACTGGTGAATAAAATATAAATAATATGACTGATTATATTTTAGTCACGAATTACTGATTTTGAATAAGTATTTAAAATTATTTTCGTTAAAAAGGTTGATCTTAGAGAACTGATGCATATTCCAGTCTTCTGCCAGAATAATAGCAACATTCAAAATTTCATCATCTGGAACTAAACATCTAGCAGCCATTTTTTCAAACTATAAAACTGTACACGTGTGCGTGTAATTCAAACTTTTGAACACAGAGAGTGACTTTTTTTTTGTAATATGTGCTATAAATGTAGATAGTTTAAATTCTTAAGTTGTTGATAGTTTAAATTCTTAAGTTTCAAATAAATTAAAACTAATTATTTTAATTAATATCGTGTAATTAATCCAACATTCAAATTCTTTAAAAAGATAAATGTTTTTTTTTTTTATTATCTTTTACATTTGAATAAATTTTAATGTAATTGTAATATAGTAGCATATTATAGTAGCTTATACGTAAAATTTTCGAAAAATTTAGTTATAATTTTAAACAATAGAGGGCCATATTGGGGCCGCTAAAGTAAACCCTTACCCTTAGAATACTTTACGTAATTTTGATTTTAATTTTTATTCAAATTAATTCATTAATTAAAAAATCCTAAGATTTAAATAGCAACATAGTTTTATCTGTAAACTAATAATATTTAACAAATAAAACTATTATTAAAAGGATGCCAGTTGTCTCTTATCTAAAAAGTTCGAAACTCATGTTTTCTAATATGATACAAATTATTTTTAAAAAAATATTATTTGATAACTGAAAACTATTCAAGTTGTGATATAATTTTTCACTAAGTAAAGAATCCTGAGACAAATTTGAATTTACAATGTTTTTTCCTAGATTATTATATAACTATGTAAGATTGACAAAAAATAGAATATTTTGGATAAAATAAGAGATGTATTAATATGAAAACAAAAATTATTATTTTATATTTTTGAAATTGTTTTTCTACACTGCAATAATTTTTTTTTTTTTTGAGTAATAATATATAAAAAAAAAAAACTAAGTAATTTCTCTATGAATTTTTTTTGCTTATGTTTATGGATTTTATATATATATATAAATTTAATTAAAACACTTACTAGAGCTTTGATATAATGTTACTGCAGCTGGTTTCATGAATTATAAATTCTTTTTCTAATTATTTATAGTAAAAAAAGTAATGCACACATAAAATATACAATTTGAGTGTTTAAAAGATTGGATATAATTAATAGAATTATTGTTTTTTTTTGTTTTTTTTAATATGTCAAAGCGTTGACTGGGAAGTGAACCCGGGTCAGCTGCTTGGAAGGCAGCTATGCTAATTGCTAGGCCACCAATGTTTGACAGAATTTTTGTCTGTTTGTTTGTATATTATATTCATGCTCTTAGTTCAGAATGCTTGGGTCTATATAAAATTAAGTAGAGAAGAAGGTGGGGTCCCATCTTTTTCTGGTAGTTTTGGCTTGTGTTCTTGAATTGAGAGTTCCACGTGCAGTCATTATTGTATCTGATTGGCTGTCACATAAGCATTTTTAAGGCGCTTCTGGGTTTTAGCCTTTCATGTTATTATTAGATCATCTGCTAGCACTTAATAAATTTGATATATTTACATTTGTTACTATCATTTCATTAGATTTGAAAATTGCTTCGTTGTAAATCGAAAGATTTCTTGTTGTTTATTTATATATAAGATTTAGTGAATTAAATGTGAAGGTGTTTTAAGCTTCACGCTCTTAGTTTGGAATGCTTCAGTCTGACTTATTTATATATAAATTTAAGTAGAGAAGAAGGTGGGGTCCCATCTTTTTCTGGTAGTTCTGGCTTGAGTTTTTGAATTGAGAGTTCCACGTGCAGTCATTATTATATCTGATTGGCTGTCACTTAAGCATTTTTAAAGCACTTCTAGCGAAGGTTTTAGCCTTTCACGTTATTATTGTTTGTTTGTTTTTTTGTTTTTTTAAAGAATAAAAGTATTCAATAAAGTGATGGATAATGTTAAGTGAGATATGCCAATAATTTGTATTTCAAATCCAAAATGAACCTGGAATTTTTTTTTTTCAAATAGCTGAACAGGTATCCACATTTACATTTTTGGGAGCAAAAGGCACTTTTAAGTTATGGAGCCTTCAGCCGAATTAAAATTCGCTTGAACTTAAAAAAAAACATTTAATCAAATTTAATTTTTTTGTGGGAGGGAACTATACCTGAAAGACATTAAGCTGAGACCTGAAGTGCCTTGAGCATAAGCATGACTTTTGAATATTGTATAATAAATCTTTAAAAGGCTTTCAGATAACTGACTCATATTTACATTTTGATATCAGGTCACCATCATTGTCAACTATTATGGATCCATTACAGGATGAAGGTCTTTTCCAAGTTTAACCCAGCTTTTCTAATCCATAATCTCTCTTCTCCACAATAGACTAGTAAACTACCTTATTTCATCCATCCATCTCACATATGGTCAACCTTTTGGAATCCAGTTTTAAATTTTAAATATCAATCTATTATCATCTTTTCTAGTAATATATCCAGCTTTTAATTTTTTTAATGAATATCAGTAATATCTGTTTGTTCTCTCATTAATGTATTTTATTTTTGATTCCTTGTAACTCCTAACTTTTCTCTCTCTTCATACTACATTGAATTATGTGAAATTTTGAATTATTTTTCTGCTAAGTGTCCAAGTCTTGGATTCATAAGTAAAACACATCTATTAAAAACCTTCCTTTTCAAACACATAAGTAGAATTCCTTTTAACATTAAGCTATTTCTAGCAAAAGCACTTCATCCAAATTTAATTTTATGATTGATTTCATCCATTACATATTCAGGTTGTGATCTGATCCTTCGTGTCAGCCGCGGGATAGTGCTATTTCTAACCAAAAACACATTAATATAACATTCCCGGGCTAGCGATTCTCTATTATTATTGACTTTTTTTTTTGTTTACAAATTTTATTTTCTTTCTTTTCTAAATTATTTTTCCCAAATAATATTTTTGACAATGGGATAATAATTGTTGTTTTTTTAATTTTTATTGACAAGAGGGTCATTTTGGTGTGTGTTCAAATAGTAATTGGTGTTTTTTTTAAATAGTATTACTGTTTTTGTAAAATTTGATTGACAAACTTCAAGAGAGAACAGGTTTTTTTTATGTATCTTTAAATAATAATTTACGTTACTTTTATTGGTTTACATGTGATTGACAACAATTAGTGGGAGGGGTGTTTTTGTGTATGATTAAATAATAATTTACCTTACTTTTATTTTTACATTTGATTGCCGATAACAATTATTGGGAGAAGTGTTTTTTTTTTTGTGTGTATATGTTTAAATAAAATTTTAAGTTACTTTTATTGGTTACATTTGATTGACAATCAATTTGACTTTCTTTCATTTATAAATTATGGTTTTGGTTCCACAAATAATATTTTTGACAATGGGACAATAATAGTTGTTTCTTTAATTTTTATTGACAAGAGGGTTTTTTGGTGTATGTTCAAATAGTAATTTGGGTTATGTTTAAATAATAATTTACCTTACTTTTATTGGTTTACATTTGATTGACAATAATTATTGGGAGGGGTATTTTTTTTGTGTGTGTATGATTTTCAACAACAATTATCGGGAGAAGGGGTGTATGTTTAAATAATAGTTTACATTACTTTTAGTGGTATACATTTGATTGACAATAATTAGTGGGAGGGATGTTTTTGGGTTATGATTAAATAATAATTTACGTTACTTTTATTTTACATTTGATTGCTGACAACAATTATTGGGAGAAAGGGATTTTTTGTGTATGTTTAAATAAAAATTTAAGTTACTTTTATTGGTTACATTTGATTGACAACCAATTTGACTTTCTTTCGTTTATAAATTATTTTGGTTTCCCAAATAATATTTTTGACAATGGTCCAATAATAGTTATTTCTTTAATTTTTATTGACAAGAAGATCTTTTTTGGTGTATGTTCAAATAATAATTTGGATTATGTTAAAAAATAATTTACCTTACTTTTATTGGTTTACATTTGATTGCCGACAACAATTAGTGGGAGGGGTGTTTTTGTTTACGATTAAATAATAATTTA
Organism: Epiperipatus broadwayi; assembly: GCA_028023455.1. NCBI lineage: Eukaryota > Metazoa > Onychophora > Udeonychophora > Euonychophora > Peripatidae > Epiperipatus > Epiperipatus broadwayi. Next base: position 1,057,077 of record JAQFVV010000030.1, on the reverse strand, counting down.
CGTTACTTTTATTTTATATTTGATTGCCGACAACAATTATAGGGAGAAGGAGTTTTTTTTGTGTGTGTGTGTGTATTTAAATAAAAATTTAAATTACTTTTATTTTACATTTGATTGACAACCAATTTTACTGTCTTTTTTTTTCGTTTATAAATTATTTTGGTTTCCCAAATAATATTTTTGACAATGGGTCAATAATAGTTGTTTCTTTAATTTTTATTGACAAGAGGGTCTTTTTTGGTGTATGTTCAAATAGTAATTTACGGTCTTACTTTTATTGGTTTACATTTGATTGCCGATAACAATTAGTGGGAGGGTTATTTTTTATGATTAAATAATTTACGTTACTTTTATTTTACATTTGATTGCTGACAACAATTATTGGGAAAAGAAGGGTTGTATGTTTAAATAAAAATTTAAGTTACTTTTATTTTACATTTGACGAAGGCCATTTGGAATCCCTCAAACAAGCTGCCCTTTACGAAGTGAACATTTCCGTTGGCAACAACGAGACTTACAAATGATTGAAAGTCAAAAGATGTTTATGGAGCTCAAGTCACATATATTTGCCGCACAATCATATCTTTTCTTTCAGCAGGATGTTTTTCTGCTGTAGAAATGTTACTGCGCCGGCTTCCGTGTCTGGCAATTCCCATCTTTTCAAGTTTTCTGTGTTCGAATTAGCTATATTCTTGGTCTCGGAAAATTTCTCGCTAAAAGTTACTTAAAGCGTGATTGTCAAAAAAATTCAGCTACTCCACTCTAATTGAGAATTTAGGAGGCTTACAGCTTTATGATGAACAATCACGACACTGTTAAAATTGTTAAAAGGTAACAGTACATCAATTCATATTAAAAAAAAAAATGCCCCAATGAAAATTTAAAGAATTTAGGACATGATGAATTTAACACACCCTCGTACGATATTGTTATATAAAATACATAACACAGCATTACAATGTAGTACATGACACAAACAACTACAGTATTTTCCTCCACTTTTAGCATAGGAAAAAGCCACACTGTTAGCCGGTTAAGCCGAGTTAACACTCTTTTTAGGTTTTATCATAGAAAGAAGGCTTAACTCCGAGTTAACACTTTTTCTCCATTTTAGCGTAGAAAGAATGCTTAAAGGCTTGGGTGCGGCCGCGGAAATGGTATATTTTTAGAAATTAAGCTAGAAATAGTGCCATCCCGCGGCTGACACGAAGGATCAGATCACAACTCATATTCATTTGTATTAATAATCTAACCAACATTTTTGTATTTATTAACTTTTTCTAATTCATCATTATCAATCTTTATTATCTTCTCTGGAAAAAATACATTGAACATTGCTTTAATCTTTTTAGCATTACTCTCGCAACATTTCTTGAAGCTCTGAAGCATTATTTGCAAGAACACCCACATTGTCTGCAAAATCTAGATGGCTTAAATAGTCTTTATTTATTTTTATTCCTTTAGCTTTCATTTTAATCCACAAAATACTTTTTGCAAAATTGCTTTAAAAAGTTTTGGAGATATGGAATCACCCTGTCATATACACTTCTTAATATTAATCTTCTTAGTATAACCGTGTAATCTAATTATTGCTGTTGCATTTTAATAAATATTTTTCAATATATGACAATATCCTGGGTCTATATCTTGATGATCCTATGCATTAATCATCATAGAAATGCTTATAGAATCAAATCCCTTTTTATAATCTATAAATCTAATGCATAGTGGCAACTCATATTCATTTGTTCTTTCTATAACTTTTCTCAATACTTGGGTATGGTTCACTGAGCTAAAACTACTTTTAAATAGCATTTACACCTTTATTAGATACTTTATCAATACTTTTATTTATATAGAGTTGGGTTTTGAAAATAAAATTAACAAGAGCTCTGATGATGACTGCAAGACAGTCGAAACTGTTAGTTTGATATAAATAAAAGTGTTGATAAAGTGTTTAAGAAAGGTGTAAATGTAGGATATGTTAAAATAGAAATCAAGACATAGGAAAAGAAGAAGTAGAAAATTATATTACTTTTAAATCCAGCTTGTTCTTTTGGTTGGCTAGAATCCAAAGATTGCTATAGACGAGTCGCGTAATTTTCTTGGTAAAGATTCTGTATAGAACTAATAGGAAACTGATAGGTGTATAATTTCTCATATTTTCAATACTATTATTGCATTCTTCCAATCACCTGATACATTTTTATCATTTAGACATTTGATATCTAACTTCATCAACAACTTTTCTATTTTTTTACCTGCTACTTTTAAGTAAATGTTAATTAAGCAAATATTTTATCTAGCGCCGTGCTTGCAATTATATTCCATTCCAATATCAGCCTTTCAAGCTAATTGAGCACGCGCCTTTTGAGAGTGTTAAATCTCTTCAACAGTTCTTCAGATTTGCTCATATAAAAGAATTTGAGTCATAGGAATAAGAGGATTCTTTTTATTCCTGCATAAATACTATATCTTGGATTGAAGAGGAGAGTATTCATTTATTTAACACTCTCAAAAGGCGCATGCTCAATTAGCTTGAAAGGCTGATATTGGAATGAAGTAAATGTTAATTGTAATTCCATAATTTTTTTTAGAGCTTTTCTCTTCTTCATAGCTTTATTTATAATGGTGGGCAATTCAGATGTTATAATTCTAGGCTATACTTTATTTGCTTGTTTTTATTTTTATTACTGTATAATTCTTTATAGAACTCTTCCACATACTTAATGATGTCATGTTTCTTTTTAATAATAGTTCCATCTTTCCTTTTGAGTGCAGAAATAACTTTACTTACAATACCAAGATATTGTTTTACACCTGAGATTTTTATTCTCTTTTATAGCTTTTCTTATCAATTCACAGTTATACATTTTTATATAATTATTAACTTTTTTTCATATCATTTTATAAAACTCTTAAATATCCACTTTTTCTTAATGGATTAATTTTAAATATTTTCATATTATGTCTTGTCTTTATAAACTTTAATATTTGTGTTAATATGAAAATACACACGTATAAATTAAATATATATAAATCAAACGAATGACGAACTTTTTATTGATTTATTTGAACGCTTTCAAAGGTCTAAGCCTTCATTTTCAAGAAGTAAACTATGCAAATTAGGTCGGACTAAATATGCAAATAAGGGTGGGGTAGATCTAGATCTGCCACTTCTTAGATATGGCATAAAATGTTTTTTTTTTTTTATTCACGGCATGCACATCAGAGATGATATAACATGCCTCTTTTACTTTTCTTCGCAATTCGTGCTGCTCTCTGCATATAATGCGAGGCTTGTTTGGCCTACACTGGTGTTCCATAGAAGCTGCATGCTGCGCAAAAATAGATGGGTGGGATGGGTCAGCTGAGGCCTTATTGTATGCATATACGTGTTGTGCAAATCTTGTATGGATGGATGCCCTAGTCTCCCCATAATATGGTGCCGGGCAATTATTATTACTACATGCGTTTCAATTGAAAATTTACTGTTATATTGCTTTCTTTTTTGTACAACTTATCTTTGTTATAGTTCTCAATAAAGTATCAGTTATCTCCTTATTGGTTTCAGTTAAGTCTGAACCATTTTCAAAATCTGTTAATATTTTTAAATGATTTGCAAATTATAATTTAAATTCATTGAAGTGATTCGGAAGGTGGCATTATCAACTGTTAATACTGATTTTCTTAATAATTTTCATTTCTCTCATTTTGTATTAATATGTATCTTATATCTCATTAATTGATGATCATTTACTGTATTGAATCTATTAAGAACATTACAATCTTGAAATATCTATATTGTCTGTTATTCAAAATATGATATTCTGCCATATCTTCATTTGGTGTGACCATTTCCGTGTAGCATTTTTTCAAAGAAAGAATTCGTAATATTTAATTTTTTTTTTTTGTTTTGCAAATTCCGCTATTCTGTGTCTTCTCTCATTTCCTTCTCCATAACCAAATTTATCTGCGTGAGTTTTATCTTTCAATTGTTTACCAATTCTAGCATTAATGTCCCTTGTGGTAATTTTTAAAATATTTTTATGTTTGATCAAAAGTCATTTGTACATTCATATATAAATATTTTACTTCTTCATCACAATGAGAACTTGTTGGGGCATAAACTTGAATTATCTGGATTTGATATCTTCTCTTAATTTGAATAACAAATCTTACCTCTTTGTGAAGTATATCATTAATCTCCATAATCTTGTTTTTTATCGTTTTATTTATAAAGAATCCCATTCCACTTTTGCTTTCAAGCTTTATTCCTTTATAGGTAAAATTGATTGTTTCTTTTTTAATTTCATAAAGTTCACAATTTCTTCTAATTTGTGCACTATTTTTCACCTGAAGATGTTCTACAATTATATATACCTAAATAAAAGATCATTATCAAATGGCAGTCTCGGTTTACAATCACATGATCTAGCATTCTCCCTCTTTGTCCATCAACTGCTGCCATAGCTAATGACTTTACAGCCTTCTGGAAATAAACATATAATTTAGTTTTGTTTGTCATGATAGTAAATGTATATGTATAAAGTTCATGCATATATATACTTCGGAACATTTTTATCATGATTTTAAAAATTTGCCTGATGTAGATTTGCCAGGCAATTGCTGACAAAAACTTGGGACTGGCCTAAAATTTAAATGTAGATAAAATGGCAGACGGAAAGTTTTACAAACATCGTAACACACGTAGACCAGGTTTGATTCTTGACTAGTAATCTAGAAAGACGTGAAGCATGGATCTGGCCTACAGATCCATCTGCTTAAATATTTATCCTATTTTCAGGAAAATTCAAATGATATTTCAGTTAGGAACAATTAGGCAAAAATTTCATACCATTTCTTGATCTTAAACTCGGAGATAAAAAGCTAATAAACTGACATTACTGGCTTATATGTGATTGTGAGCAGGTCATCCATGTTTATTATCAGGAACTGATTGGTAAATAGATATGTAGGTATTATTATCTGAAAAATAAAGGGAAATCCCTTATCATTCTAGGTTATTTGGGTGAATGTCAATTGTTTGACCAAACAAACACAATTTAAATTTGCAATATAATTTAATAATGCAACCTTGACTTTTGGTGAGAAGATGTTATATGCCCATAGATATTGAACCCATGGTTTATTTTTTCTTTTTAGTAGAAAATGCTAAATAAAAATTAAAGACATTTAGAAAATTGTTATTTCATCAAAATAGCTAAACTTTATTATTATTATTCAGTAGTTTTTATTTAAATTCTTTTTCAATTTTGAATTATTTAATTGTATTCTCGGTCATGTGCATTAGATATAATCAGTTATGGATACATTATTAATTTTTTTTAAAAAACTAATATTTTAGATGCTGTATTTTTAAAAAAAAATCTGTAGAAAATATATATTTTATGATAGTTGTACATGTATAAATTTTTTTTTAAAAAAAGATATCTATTTAAAAGGAAACTGTTTAGTTATTTTAAATGAAAATATTATACATCTTTAAATTCTGATTATAAATCATAACAAAGTAAGTAAAAACAATTTATGTGATGATTTGAAAATGGATAGAATTATTTTAAAAACATTGAAAATAAATATATAGCAAGATGGTGATTATAGTAAAAAGAAAAAACTGAATAGAAATTGGGTAACTACTACCAACCAGATATTATTGCTTGATTATGTTACTCTTTTGAATATGTCATCAAACAAAACTCTCCATACAGTGGTGCCACTCGATGCAAGCCAGAGTAATCAGTGGATGCCAGAAGGCTTATGCATAAAATCCCTATCTAGTGCCTACTCATCCAATATCCCCAGACTAGTTTCTGGCTTGTGGCCTTCATCAGTGAGGAGCCTTGGATCTGAGAGCACTGCACCTAAATCTTAGGATCTGAAAATAAGCACTGCATATGTCATCAGACAGAGAAATTAAATATAGAAATAAGGGGGAGGGGGAGTGAAATATAAAACTTTTATTGTTGTGCTATAAAGAATTGCAATATTTATGTGGCAAAATTTGGAAAGACTTTTTCAAATACATTCATATATTAGGGTTTTTTTTCTGTAGATCTTCAAAACGAAATGCTTCACTTAAGCAAAGCAGATTATGATGTTTTTTTCATTTGACCCTTCATTGTCAGATATTAGTTTACCTTATTTATTATTTTTATTTTGAACATTTATTTTGGGATGAAATTCAAAGTCTAGAAATTTAAAACAAAAAAATCTATGGAAAATATAAATTACTTTAATATAAATTTTTTTTTTTAAATAAAAGGTGGCAATGCTGTCTGTCATTTAATGATATTTTGAAAATTTTTATATTAACAAATAAAAAATCTCTGTAACAAAAAGAAACTCTTTTAGGTAATTAGATGGTTCTGAAAATAGCCATCTACCTGGTGGCTTTCTTTAATGATGCCTTTTTTACCTTTGGCTTGGCAACTTTGGGCTTGGTGACCCATATATTCCTTGAGCTTGCTAGATTTGAGAGCTTTTTTGGATTTGGGAGATTTTGACTTTTTTGTTTAGATGTTTTTGTTTTCTTGACAGACTTGAATTTTTCAGACTGAACAGGATCATTATTTTTAGAAGTATTAAATTTGAAATACCCTTAGCTTCTTTGTCTTTGATCTGAATCAAACTACCAAATGCAATACTTTGCTTTAAATATTTACCAATAAATAAGGCAGTTTTCTTGACGTAAACTTTGTAGTTGCCAGTGATTCACTTTTTTAATTGTTTACATAGATGAAACTCCAAATTCTTCTAAGATTTACATAATTACCATGTCAAATGTTTTGAGGTAAGCAGAGACTACTTTAGATTTCGTACTTATAGCTTTTGCTTTTTTTTGGGGTGGGGGGGGTATTTAAGTCCTGGAATAGCCATGGTCTTGACTTCATAGTAGTAATCTATGTATGAATAAAATTATTACCTTTAATGCAGTGAATAAATAATAAGTGTAGTACTATTAATCTAGAAAATCTTGGTTCCATTATAGATAAAGAATATCTTAACAATTTGTTTCTTATCAGTCCTTTTTAATTAAACTCCTACATTTTTAAGGTATTTATATTATATTTAACATATAAATGTTAATGTAAATATAAATTTTAAATTTACTATTTATTGTGTATACTTTAATATATAATATGTACATTTGTTTAAGATTCTCATATTGTTTGTAATGGAATGAGACCTAGTGATATGAAACTGATAAATAAACATATATAAAAAACAATCATATATAGGAGATTTTCTATGATAATTAATGCAAATGAGATCTATATAAATTTGTTTTATCAAAGAGTTATTAAGGATATAAAACTTTTTTTTAATCAAATAGCACATGGGAAAATCTCCTTGTAACTGCATTTTGAAGATACTAATATGAGCATCTCATATATATAAAAGAATAAAAATATATTTCACGTTGATAAATATAGATGTGAAACTATACCTAACAGCATTATATAGACTTCCAAATCTTTATAATAAATATTTAATGACAGTGACATGTTCTTTACAGATTTATAAAATGTAGAGTTAAATTGTACATCTATATAATATCTAAAATAATTCTTCAAATGAGTTTACTTGCTATTGAAATAGTCATAAATTATAATTGTTATTTATTTTAATTTTAAGCAATTATAAATTTATTTAATGCACATTGATTACGTAAGTAATATTTACTAAGGCAATAAACCTAAAGCATGTGCGGTTGAAAATGCAAAGGTGGAGGCCTCTATAGGTCTTAACCACAAGCTTACGTATTGGAAGAAAAGAGGGGAACCCTTCTTTACTTCAACCTACTTTCTATATATATAGGTGAAGCTGAAGTGGTTAGATCTGAGAGCGTGAAGCTATTCAATACTTCACTGATTAAATCCACAATTCCTATTATACATTAGTACTCGCGAAATCTTTCGATTTACAACGAGTCAATGGAAAGATCTTATAGTTAGAAATCTATTACAATAATTTAAAGTTGTAATGTGCGTTAAATAAATTTATAATTACAACTTTAAATTATCGTAATAGATTTCTAACTATAAGATCTTTCCATTGACTCATTGTAAATCGAAAGATTTCACGAGTACTAATGTATAATAGGAATTGTGGACTTAATCAGTGAAGTATTGAATAGCTTCACACTCTCAGATCTAACCGCTTCAGCTTTATCTATTTATATAGAAAGTAGGTTGAAGTAAAGAAGGGTTCCCCTCTTTTCTTCCAATGCGTAAGCTTGTGGTTAAGCCCTGTAGAGGTCCCTACCTTCGAATTTTCAACCACACATGCTTTAGGTTTGTTGCCTTAGTAAATAATCTTCAGTAAAAAAAAAAATATTTTTTTAGTTCCCCATCCCCTCCTCTTTGTTTTTAATTTATCAAAATTCATTTTTAAAAATTATTGTTTCATGTCATTTGATTTAGAGATAAGTTCACTTCATATCTCTTGTTTTAAAAAAATTCTCAATTTCATACATGTTTTAAAAGTGAAAGCTTTTTTTTTTTTTTTTGACAAAAAAGAAAATACAAATATGATGTTCACATCAATTAGTATTATTAATTTGTAGGTATTTTTTTTGTATTTTTTTAGTATATGTGTGTGTGTGTATTCAAAATTAAATAAAAATATTACTTAAATAAAATTATAACTTAAGTTAAAATTATAAAATCTGATGGCTATGAAAATGTAATGCAGCCTACCTAAAATATCGTTCAGTTGATAGAAGTTGGCAAACATTAAAAAAAATCAAGATTAATATTATATACTGTATGTATATTATTAATCCTTCTTTGAGTTTTATATAAAAATACTCAATTTTTGTTGATGTTACATTGTAAACAAAGTTTTAATTATGTTATATATGTGTATGTTTACATTTTCTTACATACTCATATATACATGCACAAACTTTTAGAGAGAAAAAAGTTATAAGTAAAATATTAAAGAGACATTCTTTTAAAGTAGAAAAAATAAAAGTTATAGTTAAATTAGATAAAAAAGATTAAATACTAACAATAAACACTGGTCTAATTAGTGCAGTTGAAATGCCATTAAAAGGACTGCGAATAGTTTCTTGTTAGATAAACGATGATCTATAAAAATAACTAATTAATTAAAAAGGCAAAGATAATGATTGCCGGTATGAAGCATAAGGAAATAATCACCTGAGCGGGCATGCAATGTACCAGCCAATAATTGCTGGGATTTGAAAACAATGAACTGCCTCAGTACTAAACGATCGAGAAAGAGTTCAGTTGATTCTTGGACATCCATCTGTTAGATGGATATATATTCAAGCAGAATGTTTCATTTTCCACAGTGACTTTAAGTCCAGAGAACTGGTCTCTGAATGTGATAAGAATTAGTTAGGAATCCTTAAAGATTGTATTGATCTTTATTATTATGCCTTCTGGCCCGTTGATGTAATAATTGTTAAAGTTTATTTTAAAATTAACCATTAGTCATTATTAACATACTCGTGGAAGCGTGATAGATATATAGTTGCACTCGTGGAAGAGCATTCTTTAACAGCTAGACATAGCAATTAATCTTTGTAAATTGTATCTACGGTAAAAGTTTTTTTTTTTCTCGAGAAAGATCACTCTGGAAAACATCTTGTAAAAAAAACTTTTAAGTACTATTTGTATGAATTAGATTAGCCAATGAAAATAGTTAGAGATTGGTAGCATGCAGCAGTCAAACACAGTCAAGAGGAGGAAACTGCTGCTGAGAGTTAGTTAATGCATCTTCGAAAAGAAGAAATGATCATGCTGAAAGAAAGTGTTAGTAAATTATGTACTGATAAAGTTAAGAGGGAAAGAAATTTGTTATGGACTTTAGTTAGGAATATAAACAAATCACTAAAACATAATGAACTGTTTAGTTATTTGTAGTTTATGAAATCAAATATTTTTACACACAAAAGATATTTAATTGGAATCCCAAAAGTTAACAGAATAAATTCTCATCATTAATTTATTGTTATTCATTGTATTGTTTTATTTATAGTATTAGTGCAGAGATATAAACTTGCTGATGCCTACCTAAATCTTTGAGTTAATTTAATTATTTTTTGCTGACTTGGCTAGGATCACATTCCTCTGTGAACACAGCAGATGGTGTAATCATCAATGTTAAGAAGAAACTTGTATAGAATATTAAGGTTAAGCAGAATTGTATAAACATTAAATGTGGAGTGATTTTGTATTAAAAAATGCAGTTCCCACACAAAATCTGTGAGTATTTGACATTAATAATCCTTCATTGTGGAATGAGCACATCAACCGTTATATGAGGATAAGTACACTTAAAGAAGATATGGTTAAAGTTTCATCACTGTTGTTTTTTACTGGTAGTGATGTCCTGCAAATAGTTAAGCATTTATGTGATCCCATGATTCCAGAGGAAATACCATCAAGAAACTAATAGAAAATCTTATCACATGTTTTTAGTCAGAGATAATGAAGAGACTGTTTCATTTGTGCTTCAGAATGAGAAAGCAATTATCTCATAAGTGTTATTAACATTATCTGGCATTGTGAACATTAGCTAGACATTGTGAATTTACATCAGATTTAGAGGATTTACTTGATGGATCAATTACTGTGCAGGATGTTGAATCACAACCTTAGGAAAACTACTAAACGAAATGGTTTTAACATTTAGGATGTCTATTCCAAAATGTGCAGCACCCAAGATAACAACTGCTAATGTGTCGATATTTTAAACAGTGGCAAATGAATTAAAAAAATAAGACAAATGTATGCAGAGCAAAGATGGATAAATCATTTAAATAAATTTTAAGAAATGAACTAACATGCTATTGCTGCAGAATTACTGGGGATGCAAAAAGGGTATGCATATTTAAATTGGAGAAATGTCACATTTGTGGGATTAAAGGGCATCTAGCTCATGTTTGCAAGAAAACAGAAAATAATGTAAAAGACAAGTCATGCCCAGACTTCAAATCAAGAGGAGATAGAGCTTATAGAAATGTATAAATAAAGATCCTAAATAGTTCACATAATGGTTAAATTATGCTGGATATAATTATTTGTGGATTTAAGGTCAATATAAAGGTTGACAGTGGGGCTGGACTGTTGATTCTATCTCTGAAGGAGTGGAATAAAATTAAAGCTGAATTCAAGGAGAGAATGAAATTGGATAAAACAAACATACTGGCCACAGATGTAAATGGAAACAGAATACACATTTGTGAAAAAGTTTCTGTTCCAGTGAAAGTAAATAAAAAATTGAGTTATCACTGTTTATTGTAAAGAGAAACATGAGTCCACTGCTCAATCAAAATTGGTTCCATCCATTAGGCATATGTGTTAAAATAGTTAAGAGAGTTAAATTAGACATGGAAGTCAGAACTAAATTCCCTCAGCTATTTAAATAGGAAATAACAATTAAGAATGTGGAATTAGTTAAAGAAGTGCAACCTAGTATATAAACCATGGAAGATTCTATATGTTCTCAAGTCAAAAGTCAAAGAGACAATAGGGGATATGGTAAAAAAGGGATGTTATCACCTGTGGAAGATTTGTCATAGGCTTCTTTTGTGATCATATTGTTAAACCAGATGTGACTATTCATCAGTGCAGAGATTATTGAGTTACTATAAATAAATATATAAATAAAGGTGCTTATTTTGTACCAAGTGTATACAAAGTGTTAGCATCTTTACAGAAAACCTCATCTTTCACAAAAATAGATTTCAAGTTTGTTTTTCAACAGTTATTGATTACAGAGAAAACCACAGAATTGTTGATGTTAAGCACTCACATCAATCTGTTTAAATGTAATAAATTACCATATGGAATTACAGTAGGTCCAAACATCTTTCAAGCGAAGATGGACATGTTATTGCAAAATGTAGATGAAGATATTCCCTATTTAGGTAATATATTAATCCATGCTCAGTCACAAGAAGAGCTGAAAAAATGACTAATTTAAATGTGCTCAAAGCTAAATAAAGTTGGAGCAAGACTAAATGCCGCCATATGTATTTGAGCAACTTTGAAGATAAAATTTCTGGGGCATATAATAAATAGGAATGGTAAGTATTTCAATCCTGAAAGAAGTGAGAGCTGTAAAATAAGCTGCTGCTCGGAAAAATGTAAAAGATTTACAAGCCTTGTGGTGAACTTTTATGAAAATTTTTTCCAGGGTAAATCACCCATAGTAATGCCATTATATGAATTATTATGTAAGAGAAACCACTGGAAATAGACTGAAGAGCACAAGTACTTACTGATATCAGAGAAACAGTTCATTACTGGAATGATCTGACAGTGATGATTACTGCAGATGCTTCAGATTGTGGGGTTGAGGCTGTCATCTCACGTTAGTATAATGGAGGTGGATGTCTGATCACTTATGCCTTCAGAACTTTATCATCAGTTGAAAAAAATTACAGTCAACTAGACAAGGTAGCCCTGGCTATATAATATTTGCAATAAAGAAGTTCAATTAATATCTATATGGATATAATTTTACATTATATACTAATCATCATCCTTTACTTGGAATTTTTGGCAAGGATAAAAAATGTCAATATGCAAGTCATTGTTTTTTAAGATGGGTTAATTTATTAGTAGCCTATTTTTAAGGTGGGAAAAGAGATTAGAAAAGCATTATCATGGTTACCTGTGAGAGACTGAGCTCAATGGAAGTTTATGAAAGTAAACATGTTGAACACAATAAATTGTAACACATACATGTATATATATATGTGTGTGTGCTACATAAAGCATTAAAAATAGTATTCAGAAAAAAAATGTATATATTTTTTAAAATAAGAAATGAAAAAGTACTGTTGGTGTAATAAATAAAAGATATTTTAAAAATAAATAAAGGTATGCTAGGAAATGAACAAAAGATATCCTAATCTCAAATTAATAATTAAAGTAAAGATATTTTAGAAGAGGGAAAAATATATTACAGTATATTGTAATGTAGGAATTTTTAGAGTTACTATTTCAAAAGATAGATTTTTAGCAAAAAGAAAAAAATTTCAAAATGTTACAATGGAAATGAAGACAAAACTAAATTGTAAATTTAAAGAATAAGGTAAATGATTGTACAAAATGATTATTGAAAACTGTTTAATTTAAAAAATTACAATATAATCAGAGATCAAAATAGTTTTATAAATTATTTAATCAGGAGGGGATTATGTTTTACTGGAAATCAGTACTATTTCCAACTGATTAAACCTAATGTTGTAATTAAGAAAAAAGAAAGGATTAACTAATTAGAAAAATAATTTGAAATTAATGATGTGGGTGACTTCAGATAGTGAGTTTGTCAAGGATATAAAAGCTATTAAATATTTATTGTAATAAGTCTACTGAGTTGAGCTGTTATAGGTTTGTTGTCATTTTAGTCTATCATTTCAGTTTGCTGATATTAAAAATAGTGTGCTGTACTCATTCTATTGCATGATGCATTGCTAAGCTCACCAAAGGTGTTCCTTTGGTGTTTACCCCCCGTTTCTTTCACATTTGATTACCTGAAATGCAATAAATATCCTTGACCACCATGCTGAGATACCTACCCATCATTATAGAAGATTGCTACTGAACAAAGCCCATGATGTATTCTGTCCTGGAAAGAAGTGTTAAGCTGTTAAAAGATGCCAAGAGTATGAGCCATAAACTCAGTCAACTTTCAAGAAGATAGGAGTGCACTCCAGAACAAGCTATAACAAAACCTAAGAAATGTATATGATAATTTAATGTCTAGACTGACTTTATTCTCTTTACAAATTTTTATAAAACTAAAAGTAATTGAATTTCTCATCCCCTATTTAAAAATAGACTGATCTATATCAAATAACTCTATAACTAGTTTAACATGTTTGTGTAAATAAACATGGCATTTAAATTGTTAATGTGACTTAATTCTCCCTCTTCGTACTTTATCATACAATATTAAGATAAAATTGTGTCAGTTATATATGTGTGTTTAAAATATATATGTCAAAGCTTGATTCATGTCAGTTTCTTGTTGTTTTTGCTAGTCAGGTAAGGTGTTTTAAAACATTCTTTTGTTGATATTCCAATCTTTAGCTGGATAGGCTTGAGGTTTTATCATTAAATATAAATTAAAGTAGCTCCAGAAGAGAGGTTTGCTTCTTGCAGTTATGGAGGAGTGCAACAGCCTTGAAAGGTGGCCACAATCGTATATTTATATACAATCTCTGTCTGACTGTTGGTATGGTTAATGTGTAAAAATATAAACCATATTAACTCGTCCGCTTGTATAACCGTAGCTCAAATTTATGTTATTATTATTGTTAAAATTTAAATCATAAATACAAATAATTATCTGTTATAAATTACTCTCCTAACTTGGGGATGAGAATATTTCAGTTATAAATGTCAATCTAAATTGGGATATAGCAATTTTCTGTTATAAATGTTTAAAGTGTGTGCTCAAACAATCCCATTCTAATTGTATAGAATTTAAATATTCGATCAAATAATTATTTAATTAAAATAATGTCAGCTATCCAATAAAAAAATGATAGTAATAAAATAAATAGTTGATAATTTGGTGAGAGATGTGAAAGTGGAGAAAACAGCCAACATTAAAATAACTATTTTAGTTAAACAAATTTGTGTGTGTGTGTGAAGTAATTGAATTAAAAGATAAGATTAAAATAAATAATTACAGATAGAATTATAAAAGTAGAAATATAAAAACAGCAATGATAGGAGTCATAAATAAGCAGGCAGATAGTGTTAGAGGGTACTGTAGTGTGGGAGATTGGATGAACACACCAATTAAATGAAAAAAATAGATTAAAATTATATATTACATTAATTAAACAAAAAAGAAGATAGTAAAATGATAGCAATATTAAAAATAAATAAAAAGCAAAGTAATTATTATCATTAAAGAAATATAACAAAATTAAGTAGGGTAAATGATTACTAGAGTAAGAGTGAAAATGGAAGCTTAAGATAAAGAATTAAAAAATGTTCCAATGAAGAACAACAACAAAATAAAAATGAATAACTGGAAGTCTTGATTAGCTAGAATACAGTGACATCATGATATCTAAAATTTTTGAAGAACTTAAAAGTCAAAATAATGAGACAAATATAAAACTTGAAAAATGGGAACTCAAAATAATGACACATTCAAAGAGCTTAAAAAACAAAATGAAGAAATTAGAAATCCAAAATAAGGAAACAGCCAAAGAGGTGAAAAATCAAAATAATGAAACAAACAAAATTAGAAAATCAAGCTGAAATGCTTGAAATATTAGAGCAGTAAATTAAATCAAGATATGAAAAATGAAGAAAGAAATTAGGAAAGAAATAAGAAGTGAAAAATCAAATTGAAACAGCATACCAAGAAATTGAAAAAATTAAAATAGTGCAGGAAGAAAAAATAGAGCTGCTACAGAAATAGTAACAGACAATAAGTTAGAAAATGAAAGAATAGTAGAGAATATGAGGGTTCGAATTAACAATTTAGCGGAGAAAATAAAATAGATTTTAAAAATAGGCAAAATGAAATGCTTAGAGAAATAGGAAAGATAGACATTAATTATGTGCAGGTGAGCATGAATATAAGCATGCATATACAGACCAATAATCCTGCATTAGTTAATCAATTTTCTAGAATAAGAATATTCATAGGACATGTGGGTGAAACTCCCATGGAACATATATGTAATCTGAAAAGATACTTTGCATTGAGCTAGCTAAGTAAAGAGGCCATGATCACAATTGCATGCAGCCATCTGTAAAGTGTTTTTGAAGCTTGGCGGGACTTCCTGTTTAAAAAACCTATCTCTCTTAATGAATACAAAGAAATCTTTCTAGCTAACTACCAGAATGAGGAGTCAAAAGAATCTAAGACAGCAGGTGTTGCAAGATAAAGGGCAACTTGATGAAGCTTTCATTCCATTCTTCTGTGGGCAGGTAGCAAAATTATGTGCATTGATGGCCAGTCCACTATCTGAATAAAAAATTATTAGAATAGTGCAGCATAATTTTCCTCATAATGTTGAACAAATGCTCATCAGAAAGGAGATAAAGACAGTTGAGCAAATGGCCAAAATACTAACTGATTTTGATAACACCTGGTCTGGCTACAAAATCAAAGATTGGGGTTAAACCCCAACCTAAAGAACCAATAATAAATGCCATGAAATTTGGACACAGAACAAACTTGTGGAGTGGATCCCAAAGAAGGTTTTCCAGTAGCTCTGAAAGAACAAAAATCATCAGGCAAAGTGGAAGCGATTCAGATTTCACTCATGCAAGACAATATGAGAGAACAAGGGGTGATTCACAATCCCCTAGCATGAGCAGCCACTCTTAAGAAATATCAGAACAAATAACTGCCTAATAAAAATTAATTTCTTAATCAAATGGATCCGCAGGCTTGACCTCATAATAATGATCCTGGACTGTGTAAGGAAAAAATGATCGAGAATAGAATTTTTTTTAAAAATATATATATGTATAAATAGAATTTTTATTGGCATCTGAAGAAAACTTTGAAAAAGAAAAGAAATTTAATAATAATAAGTACAAATCAGAATCATGATGTCCCAAAATTTTACGAGTGACATAAGTCTGTGCTCAGGATGCAGCTGAGCATGACGAAATAAATAGAAAACATTAAAATAAAGCACAAAATGAAAATTAAAAAGGAAAAAAATAATGATATAAAGACATGAGTAAAAAAGTAATAATGTCATTCATTTCTGTAAGTGTTGAGCGATGATAAGTAAGGAAACTAGATAGAGAGATGTATTTGTATATAAGTAAATGTAGGAATTCCAGATTGTATTTTGTGTTTGGTTAAGCCATTTATTTGCAGAGACTTTGATCTGCAGATGGGTCTGTGCATGAAACTCTTGTTATGATGATGGTCCATTAACAGTAAAGTATAGCTGGAAGAGAAATTCCCATTCAATAATTAATAAAAATATTGTCGAATGGGCAGTAGAGATAGTCCTGCCATTAACAGATTCACATTTTGTACCATACTGCACAAAATTTGGCCCATGCTGCAGTCACGACTGTCACAAAAAATTTTAATGTGATTTAATTAACACAGAATCGATCTGCCAATAAGTTGGATACCTCTCTCATGGCACTTATTGTAAATGTCATTCAACATGATACCCATCTATAAGGAAAGTGTAATGTTTAGAATTGAAATTGATCAATTCTTAAGGAAACAAATTGACCCAATTTTACTCCTCAATTGGGAATTGTATAATGTAACACACATATATATATTAAACCGGATACTTTATCCGATTCAAAAGTTCTATCACATAAATTAAAACCAAGTTTTATATGTGCAGTAACACACATACTTATTTATATTAAAGTCTTATATTTTTAATTCGCAATTGATTTTAGTTTAAAGTAATTTTTTTTTTTTATGACACTGTTTTCTTTTAAAATAATTAAAAGCAAGCAAAGTTTAATTAATCTTTTTATAAAAGTATTTTATTAAAAAAAAAAAAAGTTGATTGATTTTTAAAGCTGAGATTTAGTTTGGCATGTTTTTTTTTTTTAAAAAAAAATTAATTTTGTAAGATAAAGCTCTGTCAGACATTGTTTTTTAATTAAGATTAAGCGGGAGATAGAGATTTACCCTGGTTGAAACTGGCAATAAAAGATTGTGCGGGAGATAACAATGGACATAAATAACTCTGGGTTTTTTTATTCATTCATTCAGACTATTCAGAGAGACTATTCTAGTCACTCAGCTTATTTATTCTGAATGCTGAGATTATTCAGCTTCTTGTTATTGAGGATTCATCCAGACTTTTCTGTTATTAAACTGTTGTGTCATTGAAGTGATTCTAATTTTATTTGTTATTTGAACGGGAATCATCAAGTTGGATTTCTGTTGACTGACAATAATCCTACTATTTGCCATGATAGTAACATTCATTCAGATGCTGTGCCTATAATCTATGCCATGAAAAATCTACACCACATGATGGGCTAAATCTTTTCAAAAATGAACCTCCAGAACTCCAAAATTGTGACTTCAATCATGACATAAGTTCCAAGTCCAGAGCTGATCCCGATAGTGCGTCCATTCTTCTGAACCTGTGGTAAATTAAAGTCGCTGTATAGGACTCTATAAACTGAACTTTGTGTGAACAGCAGAAATTAATATTACCTCGAGATAACTTACCTTTCCATATTAAAATCGGCTAAATCTCTAAGTCTCTAGCAAATCTCAGCTTAATCTTAAAAAGGAATTATATTTATGATGTGTAATCTATCAATTTAAATATTAATGTATTTTTTTTATATATTAGAATCTTAATAGCAAGATTTTCCATCTTAAAATATCACTTATTTGAGAGTGTATGGCAAGTGATATTTTATATGCTTAATGTTTTCTCGGTTCTATGATTAACCCTTGATAAATACTCAGGGCAATCTTACTAGTTTTCTTTTACTCTCCTGTATTTTTTTTTGTTTAATTTCTTTGTCATTAAACTTAATCAATCTTGGTTTGCGTTTTCTGCAGACCGCTGATCTTTTGGCTGGCAGTTTATCGAATATATGGTTCTGTTTTCTTGGTAGAGATTTATTTTCTATAATTCAGATTACATAGTCTGTAATCTTACCTTTTCTTGTGTGAGACTAACCTTGGCTCATTTGAATGTACTTGTCCATGAGCATTTTGCAGAATTAGGACATTCTTAGTTCTGACATTTCTTTTCCAGACTAAGAAAAGCTCATCTGAGCTGTACCGTTGTTCTCCACAAGCATCCATCTTTATAAATCTATAAAAAAAGAAAAATGGAATTGGTTGGGTGAACCGCTAGCAGGAAGATATAAGCCCTTATTATGTTATAGATGAGAAATGAACTTGTCTGCCTGGGTATTTAATGCTATTGATGCTCACATGCACTCAATGTTAAGATCTGCTAAGAAAATGTAGATCAAGTTTTCATGTTTATTTTGTTATATATTTAATAAATTTAAAAAAGGTTTTTGTAATTATTTTGGCTGACGTTTGTCTCAGTGTTTTCTCACTTGTCTGAACAACATTCACAAGCTCTTGCTCTCCTTGGGTTTAGTCCGGCGCATTCAGATTCGTATATCCTCTCCACCCTTAAAATAATTGTCTAGTTCCGAATTTTGGACTAGTGGCGCCCTTGTGGTCAGTATATGCGAAACCAAAATCTTTTGTCCGATACAATATGTGTGTGTGTGCTATATAAAACATTTAAAATAATATTCAGAAAAATAATAATAATAATGTATATATATATTTTTAATAATAAATGAAAAAGTACTATTAGTTTAATAAATAAATGTAAGGATATTTTTCAAATAAATAAAAGTCTTAGGAAATGAACAAAAGGTACCCTAATATGAAATTAATAAATAAAGGTTTATTAGAAGAGGGGAAAATATAATTACAATATGTTGAAATGTAAGAATTTTTTAGATGTACTATTTCAAAAGACAGTTTATCTATACTTTTAACTAAAAGAAGAAAAAAAATCTAAAAAGTTACTATGGAAATGGAGACAAAAGAAACTAAATTGTAACTTTAAAGATTACAATAAATGATTTAATTAGAAAAATTATGATATAATCAGAGATAAAAATAGTTTTATAAATTATTTAATCAGGAGGGGATTATGTTTTTACTGGAAACATTACTATTTCCAACTGATTAGATAATATTATAACTAATGTAATCAAAAAAAGAAAGAAGAGAGGATTAACTAATTAGAAAAAGAATTTGAAATTAATGATGTGGGTAATGTCAGATGTTATGTTTGTCAAGGATATTAAAGCTACTGAATTTCTATTGCATTGAGTCTTCTAAGTTTGCTGTGTTGTGCTGTTAAATAGTCTGTTACCATTTCAGTTTGCTGATATTAAAAGTAGAGTACTGTACTCATTCTACTGCCAACTGGCTATAACAATCTTGCTGATTCCTTCATCGAGAACAAAAAGTTCATCCATTACCAATGTATATATATTTATGCGGATATCTTAACATCACCACGCATGGTTAAGCTTATCAAGGGTGTTCATTCAGTGTTCACCACCCAGTTCTTTAATATTTGAATGCCTGAAATGTAATAAATATCCTTTACCACCATTGCTGAGATACCTATCTATCATTACAGAAGATTGCTACTGAACAGAGCCCAAGATGCATGCTGCCCTGGAAAGAAGAAAGCGACAAGCTGTTAAAAGAAGCCGGGAGTACGAGCCATGAACTGTCAACTTTCAAGAAGACAGGAGTGCACTCCAGAAAAAGCTAAAACTAAACCTAGGTAAATATATATATGATAATTTAAAGTCTAGACATATTTTATTCTCTTTCTGATCGCCTATTTAGAAATAGACTGATCTTTATTAAATAACTATAATTAGTGTAATATGTTTGTGTAAATAAACATGCCATTTAATTTGTTAACTTGGCTTAATTCTCTCTCTACATATACTTAACCATACAATATTAATTAAGATAAAATTGTGTCAATTATATACATGTGTTTAAATACGTTGTCTGATAGCTTGAGTCATGACAGTTTTTTGCTCTTTATGCTAGTTAGGGAATCAAGTGCTGGGGGTGTTTTAATCTTTTGTTGTTACTCCAGTCTTTAGCTGGATAGTGCCTGAGGATTTATTTTCAAGATAAATAAAAGTATCCATGAGAGTAGTGTTTGCTTCTTGCAGTTATGGAGTGCAAAAATCTTGAAAGGTGGCCACAGGTTGTATATTTATATATAATCTCTGTCTGATCACTGGCATAGTTAATGTGTAAAAATATTAATCGTATTAACTCCTCTGCATGTGTAATGATATTTCAAATTTATATGTTATTGTTCAAATTTAAATCATAAATAAAAAATAGTAATCCATTGTAAATTACTCTTCCAACTTGGTGATGAGAACATTTCTGTTATAAATGTCAATCTAAATTGGGATATAATAAGTTTCTGTTATAAATGTTCAACGTGTGTGCTTGAACAATCCCGTTCTAATTGTATAGAATCTAAATATTTGATTAAGTAATTATTTAATCATCATCTTAAAATTATCGCAGCTATCAGTAATAGTAATAAAGTAAAAGTTGATAATTTGGTGAGAGGTGTAAAAGTGGAGAAAACAGCCAACACTAAAATAGCTGCAAAGAAATCAAATCATATGTCACATGACCTAATTTAACAAGCTTGTATTACAATTGTTATATATAGAGCTCGCAAATAAGCTCTTAACAAGATTTGCAGAATATCCCCAATCCCATACCAGTTTCTGCTACTGGCTTCCTCAGTGAGGTGCTAGGATATACAAAGATTAGATTAAAAATACCAGAATAAGCCCAGCACTTTATCTAATAGGTAGATTCATATGTCTTCCAATCCAGCTATCTAAGTTAAATAGCCATATAACTAAAATAACTATTTTAGTTAAACAAATTTAAATATATGTATATGTGTGAAGTAGTTAAAAGAAAAGATAAGATTAAAATAAATAATTGCGGGTAGAATTATAATAGCAGAAGTATAAAAACAGCAATGGTAGTATTCATAAATAAGAAGGCAGATAATGTCAGAGGGGACTATAATGTGGGAATTCAGATGAACACACCAATTAAATGACAAAAATAAATTAAAAATATATAATACATTAATTAAAGAAAAAAGAAGAGATAATAAAATGATAGCAATATTAAAAATAAATAAATAAAAAAACAAAGTAACTATTATCATTAAAGAAATATAACAAAATTAAACAGGGTAAATGATAACTAGAACAAGTGCAAAAATGGAAGCTCAGGATAAAGAATTATAAAATGTTCCCAGAGAAAAACAACAACAAAAAATAAAATCAAAAAACAAGAAATCTCAAATAAGCTAGCAAACAGTGACATCATGATGATTAAAATGTTTGAAGAACTTATAAGTCAGAATCGTGAGACAAATACAAAACTTGAAAAATGAGAACTCAAAATAATGGACATTCAAAGAGCTTAAAAAACAAAATGAAATTAAAAATCAAAATAGGGAAACAGCCGAAGAGCTGAAAAATCAAAATAATGAAACAAACATAAAATTAAAAAGTCAAGGGAAATGCTTGAAAAATTAGAGCAGTAAATGAAATCAGGATATGAAAAAATGAAGGGAATAATTCGGAAAGAAATAAGTGAAAATATAAAACAATTAGAAATTCAAATTGAAACAGCATGTCAAGAAATTGAAAAAATTAAAATAGTGCAGGAAGAAAAAATAGAGCTGTTATCGGAATTAGTAACAGATAATAAAAAAATGAAAGAATATGGGAGTAGAAATTAACAATTTAGCAGAGAAAATAGACAAAATAGATTTTAAAAATAGGCAAAATGAAATGCTTAGAGAAATTGGCAAAATAGACATTAAAAATAATGTGCAGGTGAGTGTGAATATAAGAATGCACAATTTCTTAGAATAAGAATATTCTTGCGATATGTAGGTGAAGCTCCAATCTAGAAAGGTACTTCATATTGAGCCAGCTAAGTGAAGAACCATGATCATGATTGCATGCGGCCATCTGCAAGGCACTTCTCAAGTTTCGTGCGACTCCCTGTTCAAAAAAACATCACTTTTTATGAATACAAGGAAACCTTACTAGCTAGTTACTGTAGTGAGGAATGTCAATAGAATATGAGACAACAGGTGTCACAAGATAAATGGATCTGGTGAGTCTTCCCATTCTTCTGCGGGCAGATAGCAAAATTATGTGCATTAATAGCCAGTGCACTATATGTACAATAAATTATTATGATAGTGTGGCATAATTTTTCTCATAATGTTGAGTAAATGCTCATCGGAAAGGAGATAAAGACAGTTGAGCAAATGGCCAAAATACTAAATGCTTTCGATAACACCTGGCCTGCCTACAAAACCAAAGATTGAGGTTAAACCTCAACCTAAAGAACCTACAATAAATGCCATGAACTTTGGACATGGGGCGAACTCGTGGAGTGGATTCCAAAGGAGATGGTTTTCCAGTAGCCCTGAAAGAACAAAAATTGTCAAGCAAACCAGAAGCAATTCAAATCTCACTCATACCAGACAATATGAGACCAATGGGTGATTTACAATCTCCTAGCATGAGTGACTACTTTAAGTAGCCACTCATGCTAGGAGAGGGGAACAAAGAACTTCCAGATAAAAATTAGTTTATTAATCAGACAGACCTGCAGGCTTGACCTCATAATAATGACACTGGATTGTGTAAGAAAAAAATGATTGGGAATAGCATTTTCTTTAAAAAAATATATGTACAAATAGAATTTTTATTAGCGTCCAAAGAAAACTTTGAAAAAGAAAATAAATGTAAAAGAAATTTAATAATAATAAATACAAACCAGAATTATGATGTCCCAAAATTTTACAAGTAACCCAGCTCATAAGTCTCTTAAGACACAGCTGAGCATGACGAAATAAATAGAAAACATTAAAATAAAGCACAAAGTGAAAATTAAAAAGAAAAAAAAATAATGCTGTAAAGACATGAGTAAAAAAAATATAATATCATTCGTTTCTGTAGATGTCAAGCAATGATGAGTAAGGAAACAATAGATCGAGGTATGTGTGTGTATATAAGTAAATGTAGGAATCCCAGATCATATTTTGTGTTTGATTAAGCCATTTCTTTGCAGAGGCTTTGATCTGCAGAGGGGTCTGTGCACGAAACCTTTGTTATGATGATGATGCATCAGAAAATAGTCCTGGCACATTAACCGTAAATTATATCTGAAAGAGAAATTCCCAGCCAAGAATTAATAAAACTATAAGTCTAATGGGCAAAAGAGATAGTTCTGCTATTCGTAGATTCAAAGTCCACATTTTCCACCCGTATTGCATAAAATTTGGTCCAAGCTGTAGTCACGACTTCTGCAAGAAATTAAATGTTTAATTAACACAACATCGATCTGCATGTTCATCATCATCCTTAAGTTGGATACCTCTCTCATGGCACTTACTCATTGTAAATGTCATTTCATTATGATACTTACCTATAAGAAAAGCATAAATTGTTTTTGGTTTAAACAATAAAATGTTTAGAATTAAAATTGGTCAATGCCTGAGGAAAGGAATTGCCACAATTTAATTCATCAGTTGGGAGTGGAGTAATGTGACAAAACACACATATATATTTCCATTCTTGCTATTAAAAGGTGTGACGGTTGCCTTGACAGCAGTGAGAAATATTGATTACTATATTTACTGTGAATGTTTAGGTGGTTACTGGTTGGTAAAATAATATTCAGAAGATATAAATATATGTGTATGTTAGTTTAATAAATAAATGCAAAGATCGTTTTAAAATAAATAAAAGTCTGTTAGGAAATGAACAAAAGATATTCTAATCTTAAATTAATAAATAAAGTAAAGATATATATATATTAGAAGAGGGGAAAATATAAGTACAGTATATTGTAATGTAGAAATTTTTTAGATTTACTATTTCAAAAGATAGCTGATCTATTCTTTTAATTAAAATTAAAATTCTAAAATGTTGCGATGGAAATGAAAACAAAAGAAACTAAATTGTAACTTTAAGGAGTCAGGGAAATGATTGTACAAAATTTTTATCCAAAACCATTTAATTAGAAAAATTGTGATCTAATCGGAGATCAAAATAGTTTTGTAAATTATTTAATCAGGAGGGGATTATGTTTTACTAGAAACATTACTATTTCCAACTGATTAGCTATTATTATAACAAAATAATATCTCATTATAACTAACATTGTAATTAAGAAGAAAAAAAGAAAGGATTAACTAATTAGAAAAAGAATTTGAAATTAATTATGTGGGTGATGTCCGACATTGTGTTTGTCAAGAATATTAAAGCTACTGAATTTGTACTGTATTGAATCTGCTGTGTTGAGCTGTTAAATGTTTGTTGTCATTTTAGTCTGTTATCATTTCAGTTTGCCGATATTAAAAATAGTGTGCTGTACTTATTCTACTGCCAACTAGCTATAATAATCTTGCTGATTCTTTTATCGAGAACAATCAATCGATCAGCATTAACATCACCATGCATTGCTGAGATCACGAAGGGTGTTTATTTGTTGTTGACCACCGAGTTCTTTCACATTTGACTACCTGAAATGTAATAAATATCCTTCACCACCATTGTTGAGATATCTACCTGTCATTATAGAAGATTGCTACTGAATAAGGCCCAAAATACATGCTGCCCCAGAAGGAAGAAGTGACCCTATTAAAAGAATTTGGGCATGCCAGCCATAAATTTAATCAACTTTAAAGAAAACAGGAGTGCACTCCAGAACAGGCTATTAAAAAAAAAAAACCTAGGTAAATATATATGATAATTTAAAGTCTAGACAGATTTTATTCTCTTTGCAAATTTTTATAAAACTAAAATAATTGAATTCTGATCCCCTGTTTAGAAATGGACTGATCTATATTAAATAATTCTATAACTAGTGTAATTTAGTTTGTTTATTTTTGATTGTTGTTATATGCTTGTATAAATAAACATGTCATTTAAGATGTTAATTTGGCTTAATTCCCTCTCTCCATACCTAATCATACAATTTTAATTAACATAACATTGTGTCAATTATATATGTGTGTTCAAAATAGCTTGAGTCATGTCAGTTCCTCGTCTTTATGCTAGTCATGAAATCAAGTGCTTGGGGTGTTTTAAAGTCATCTTTTGTTGCTACTCCAGTCTTTAACTGATTAGTGCCCGAGGATTTATTCTCAATATAAATAAAAGTATCCATAGGAGAGGTGTTTGCTTTTTGTAGTTATGGAGAAGTGCAAGTGTCATGAAAGGTGGCCACAGGTTGTATATTTATATACAATTTCTGACTGACTGTTGGTATGGCAAATATGTACAAATATTAATCATATTAACTCCTCTGCTGTGTAATGGTATTTCAAATTTATATGTTATTATTGTTAAAATTTAAATCATAAATAAAAGTCACTATCAATTGAAATATAGTGAGTTCCCATTATTGTAAAACATAGGCAGTTATTCCTTACTTAAGCAATATATTAATCATTACCCAGTCAAAAGAAGAGCTGGAGCAACAAGTTATGGAAGTGTGCTCAAAAGTAAATAACATTGGAGCAAGACTAAATGCTGCCAAGTGCATTTGGGAAACTTTGGAGATAAAATTTCTGGGGCATATAATAAATAAGAATGGTAAGTATCTCAGCCCTGATAAAGTGAGAGCTGTAAAATAAGGTGCCGGTCCAAAAAATGTAAAAGATTTACAAGCCTTATGTTGAACTTTTATGAAATTTTTTGTCTAGGGTAAATCACGCATATTAATGCCATTGAATGATTTATTATCTAAGGGAAAACATTGGAAATGGACTGAAGAGGACAAAACTTCTGATATCAGAGAAACAATTCATTATTGGAGTGATCTGGAAATACCATTACTGCAGATGCTTCAGATTTTGGGGTTGGAGCTGCTATCTCACATCAATATAGTGGAAATGAATGCCCGATCATGTATGCCTCCAGAACTTTATTTTAGGGTTCAAAAATGTTAGTCAACTAGACAAGGAAGCCCTGGCTATAATATTTGCAATAAAGAAATACCATATGCATGTAATCTTACACTGTATACTGGATTGACCTTTACTTGGAATTTTTGGCAAGGATGAAGAAAATCCCTGAATATGCAAGCCAGAGACTTCTAAGATAGATTAATTTATTACAGCTTATGACAATTAATTGTCGGACTGGGAGCGTTATCACGTTTTTCTGTGAGAGACAGATCTGAGCTGAAGTTTATAGAAGTAAACATGTTGGACACAATAGATATTATAGAAAACTTAAATAGTTCCAAAGTTGCTGAATGGACAGATCCTGGATATAGTGAGATGAAGAATTGAATCCATGGTAGATGGCCAAAGAGTTGACAAAGTTCTTTTTTTATGGTGATATGGATTGTCCGCTAGAGTTTGTCAATCTATAATAGATGTATCCTGATGATTAACTAACTACGTATACCAATGGAAGGACATAAACAAGTGTTAATGCTCTTACTTAAAGAACATCCAAGAGTAGTGTACATGAAGGCTCTCGCATATTTATATGTATTGTGGCCTAAAAAACAATAGTGAAATTGAACAGATGATAAAAATCTACCATGATTGCCAATCTGCAGTTGATTTATTGAAGAAATTTTACAAACCCTGGATTCAGGCTAAGAAACTGTGGAAATATATTCATATAGATTATGCAGGACCTACAAATGGATGTCTTCATAATAATAGATTAATATTTCCAAATGAGCCAAATATGAGCTTGTGAAAACTACAAATACTGAATGTACTATAAAAGTCCTATAGAAAGTGTTTGCTACTCATGGCTATCCTGAAATTCTTGTATCTGATAATGGAGCAGTGTCAGTTTTGCCATTTCAAAAACTATTTAGCAGATAAAGACATATTTCATGTTCTTTCTCCAGATTACCATGTGGCCTCCAATGGACTTGCTGAAAAGGAAGTCCAAAGTTTAAAATCTGCTTTATGGAAAATAAAAGTTACTGAAATGAAAGGTGTTTTACTAGTATTTTTATCCCAAGTTCTTCAAACAATAAAATGCCCTATAAAGTTGTATTTGGTAGAAAATGTAATACATACTTATTAAAGTTTTACCGATTAAAAAGAAATCACAGGAAAGTATTTATGATGAAGAAATGTACAGTACAAACTTCGCTAAATTTAAAGTTGGTGAAGCAGTATGGGTTAGAAATGTATTAATTAAAGAAATGGATCCCAGGTACCATAGTTGAAAAATTATTTGAAGTTATATGAGTGATTAAATTTGAAAATGGATTGCATGTCAGAAGATATATAAATTATTTATGTGGGTGATTCACCGAGTTAATTATATTAAATGGTAAACCTATAGCAGCTAATCCTAAGTCAGAAATGTTGATAAATGATGAATGTTAGAATATTCCTTCTATTGAGCATGATGATATATTGCCTGTGGAGCAGAATACAGAAAATGAAGTCGAGTGGATCAAGATATTGCTGATTTAAGTAATGATGAACAATTATCAATATCTGAAAAACCAACTAATGCAAATGCAGATGGAGATCGAGAACAACAATGCTTTTACTCTCAGATGTTCGAGGAATCAAAAAAAGGCTGCCAAATATAGAGATTATTTTCCAGAGTGAGGAGAGTTGCACTGATAATATATGTCTTTATAATTTGTATAAATAAAGTATTTATTAATCTATGTAAATTGTATTGATGGTACAAGTATTATTATTTTTTTTTGAGAAAGATTATTCTAGAAAACGTATTGTAAAAAAAAACTTAAATAATAATTATGTAAATTAGTATAGCTAAATTAATATAAAAACAGGCAAAACTCTCCATACAGTAGTGCCATTCAATGCAAGCCAGTGTAACCAATGAATGCCAGAAGGCTTGTGCACATTGCCTACTCATCCAATATCCCCAGACTACTTTTTGGCTTGTGGCCTTCGTCAGTGAGGAACCTTGGATATGAGAGCATTGCACTTAGATCTTAAGATCTAATGCTACCCTCCAGCAACTACCTTTTATCTCTACTTAACTACAAAACTATGAGAACAAAATTGAAAACTCGATAATATTTTCAATCTAAGCACTACTATACGGAGAGTTTTGCCTGTTTTAATAACACCTATGAGCAAGCATAAGAACTTATGATCGTGTGATGTTTAGTGATCTAAATTAATATACTTGTTGAAAATATATCTCCTTTTTTTTTTTGATCAGAAAATGAAAAAGCATATTCTACTAAAAATAAGAATTAAAATCCATTCAATTCATGGAAATTAAATTATAATCAAAAAAAGGTCTCCGTGAGTTTTACCCTATTCATTACATCCTAATGATTAACTGATTATTATATTAAAGCAGGTCACAGTTTCACCTTTTAATGTAATCCTGAAGACTAAAATATTATTTTGTTCAGAGGTGTATAATCTTTGATTGGGTGGCATAATAACATTCAACTTTAAAACTCAAAGAATGCATCCAAAGATTGCAGATAATTCTTATCAACAAGTTGCTCAAGGAAAAATAAAAAGTATTTATAGAAAATGAAACAAAATCAACTAAAAGATGTTAAGAAAGAATAATAGGTCAATCCAAGAATATAATACAGGTAGAGATTATCTATGAATATATATGGTGAAACAATATAGCAATCAGAGATAATATTGAATTTTTGATAAAACACTATAACAATATTGATTTAATATATTATATGATGAAATATTAAAGCTGCTAAAAATTTTATACTATTTTTAGTATTTTAAAGCTTGTTGAAGCTGATGAAGCCCAAACATCACATTAGAGTATAAAATACTGATGGAAACAACATTTTTGGCTTTTCCATTTACCAATGCCAATATACTAATTTAAATAAACCAAATGAAAATCATTATGTTATGTATTGTTAGGATTTTTTTTTAATATTAGAATTGATCTAAGTTGTTTTGTTTTTTTAGTCAATTATAATTTAGCTCTTAAAATCAAAATATCAAAGTTTATGTTGTTTTCTTTTATTACTGTTGTTAAGAAATGTGGAAGATGATATTGATAATTCAGAATCTTTTACTGAGAATCATATATATCATCAACAGAAAAGACACTTGCTACAAGAAATGGAATACATAAAGTCATTTGCATAAATTTGCATGGCAATTAACTAGTTTCGTTAGTTACAATATGGCTATGACTATTTATTTTGTATTACTTTGTATTATTTTAATATATAAAGAATTTAAAAATTCAGCTTTGTGTGTGCATACTTCGTTAGCACAATCATATTTATACAGAAGTTATTTTAATTATCAATTTAGTTAGTACTTTTATTTCTTTCAACATTTCTTCTGTTATTTTTCTATTGTTTGTTTCTCTTTGCTGATTCTTTATATTATCCTCTTCTCTTTGTTGGTCTCTTTGTTTATTATTATCTCTTTGATGGTCTCTTTGTTTATTATCATCTCTTTGATGGTCTCCCTTTTTATTCTCTTCTCTTTGTTTATTATCATCTTCTCATTATTGGTCTCTTTTTTATTCTCTTCTCTTTATTTATTATCATCTTCTCTTTGTTGGTCTCTTTACTTTCTTCTATTTGTTTATTATCATCTCTTTGTTGGTCTCTTATCTTCTCTTTATTGGTCTCTCTTTTTATTCTCTTCTTCTCTTTGTTTATTATCTTCTCTTTGTTGGTCTGTTTACTTTCTTATTCTATTTTTTTTATTATCATCTCTTTGTTGGTCTCTTTTATTCTCTTCTTTTTGTGTATTATCTTCTCTTTGTTGGTCTCTCTTTATTCTCTTAGTTGGTCTCTCTTTTTATTCTCTTCTTCTCTTTGTTTATTATCATCTTCTCTTTGTTGGTCTCTCTTTTTACTATCTTTAAACATTTTTAATAATTGGGATAACATGGAAGCTTCCTTTATTTTCTGAATTCCTTCGATTGGTTGCTGATCATCTTCTTTTGGATCATGTTCTTCCATCTTTCTTTCTTTTTCCTCTTGTCAGGATATAGTTTTCTATTATAGACTTTTATTCTTCAAGATAAAAAAACTGTATTGAATTATTTTTATACAGGAAATACAGATTTGAACTTCTTAAAACTATTTCATAAAATAAGCTTAACATATTTTTTTTCATCCAATCATATTTCACCTTGTCTCACATTACCTCTAATCTGCTCCTCCTTCAATCTTATTGTCTCATTACCTGGTTTTATTTCATTAATTTATTTCCCCTGCTTTATTCTCCAATTCTGTTATGTTAATGTGTGTGTGATCGATTTCTAATTCTGTTATATTTTTGTTATAAATACATATGCATCCACAAATAAGTTCATATGAAGAATCATTTATCAAAACCTTTCTTAGACATTTGATGAGAATCTGACAGCAAAATAATGCATAGCGACTTACAATTTTGGAATAGATACAGAATCCAACACTGGGTTGTAAGTGCACAATGCAATATGAATATCCAAAGGTACTATTTCAATTTAAACACTATAGCTACTACAAACTTAATAAAGATATTTTAAAACTTTTTGCAAAGCTCTGCTCTTTTGAATCTTAGGGGTTGGAAAATACAGAACTATATCTTGCTCCCTTTCTTAAAGGCTTAGAAGCTGAGAATCATGGCAGGACCATGTTAACTGAACCATGATAAACAATAAAAAAAACTGAATCTGAGAGCTGGAGCAATACCTAAGAAAGAACATGGAGTTGCATGAAAAACACTACATCCTCAAGCCAATAACAAAACCCTCCATCCATTACCAAAACTGAAAATATATCTAAACAAATTTCATCAATGAGTTTTTCAACAATCAAAAACTCACTCCAATCTTCAAAATCATACTTTGATTTTGTGTTTGACATTAAATATGAACTCCATAAATAAACATTAATATTTCTATTTTGTAATTTATAATTGAATTATAACAATCATTCTCTATACTCTTAGTCACATTTTACAGCAATATGTTTAAATTAATTCTGCATCAAAATATAGAATTTTGTTTTTCAGATGATTTCTGAGATTCCAGTTATATGGTCACTGACCATCAGAATCTGATCATCATCGAGCCCATAGTTGGGTTGCCATTTGTAACACTACAGGGAAATAAGGAGGGTCTTAACTGACAGAATGGTTACTAGTATGTGATGATGATCAACCCTGTTGGGTCATCACTTGTAATACTATGAAAAATTAGGGTTGAAACCATTGTGAATCTGAGAAATTGTTTATCCTCAAGTAATATATATGTAAAATTTAATATCAAAAGGATAAGCATGATAGATCACTCGGAGATCAACACAGCTAACTGTAAGTTCACCAGCATTATCCAAGAGTAATAATCATTCATTATCATGAATGATTAGCAATAAAAAATAAATCAACAATCAGTTTGGTGACTGGATTAAAAATGGATCTATTATAAACCAGGATAACTATTGAGCTCTTTCCAGCTTGGGGCAATTATTTAAACCTTAATTTGGATGCACAAACTTAAGTGCTAATCCATTTGAATATAAACCATAAAAACAATAATATTGGGATATTAAAACATTCTGATCATTATCAATGCTCTGGACACTTAGTACCATTGACGTACTGGCCAACTATAAACTTAATTTCTAATAGAAGTAAAAAACAATATAGTGCATGGATTTTGAAGAAGATACTTTTTGTGCCAATCTAGAATCATCATCATCATCTGGATGCCCATTCACTAACTATATATGCCCATCATATAGCTGTTATGCACAAATCTAGTTGAGGAAGAACTGTAATTTATTATTGTGAGCAAGAGGGAAATAAATAGATTAGCTTATAATAAATAACCTTCAGGTAATTATGGGCTTCCGCTACATATAAATAACTAGTTTTATTGAGCTCATAAAAAACCAAATATTAGAATATAAGCTGGCATGATATAAGGTCACATGCACAGTGTAATTCATGAAACAAGAATTAGATAGAATAAAGAAATTAAGCTAAAAAAATATTTTAAAACAATTATTTAATATGTAATTAACAACAAAAAAAATGGCATGATAGTATGATATTCCAAATACACATTTCATCAAAAAAATACATTTTTACAAATTATATTAACTAACCAATTAATTTTTATTCATGGATTAACTTTAAATTCATTAGGTTCTATTTTTAAAAATAACTAAGAATGTATTAAATGTTTGATCAAAGATAACAATCTTTGATTCAATTTCCTTAAAATATTTAAGAATTAATTAAACAACATGTTCAGAATCAAAGATAACAATCTTTGATTCAGCTTATCAAGAAAAAAAAAAAAAATTTTACAACAGATTTTTTTTTTCTCCTTTAAAAACTATTTCACTGTTTGTAAGGAAAAATTGACGGGGTTTTAAAAAAATTGTTTTACAATTTGAAATATCTTAATGGAATTATTTAACATTGTCAGTTCTTTCATTCACAAAAAAACATTCCATTTATGAAACAAACAAAAAATTCTATTAATAAAAATATAGTGTGCACACAAAATATTTATAGCCATAGCTTTCTTGTCTATAGAGGCCTTTCCAGCTGCCATTTCAATTTTTCCCAATGGAGTTTCTCCTTGATGCTTCTAAATATAGGACTGGTTAAATTTGTCCTTTCCTGGGTCTGTATCAATTCCTCATATATGAAAATAGCAATTTTCTTGCCCATTTAGTTTTTTTCTATTGAATTGCCAAATGAGACAAATATAGACAAAAACTTATGCTCTTGGTTGAAAACAAGATTGCAGGCTACTTTAGGGGAATACCCTCTTTTCTACATTTTTATTCCAGTGAAGATAGGTTATATGGAGAAAGGTGATGCCTAGCTTTTAGCTGAATCTAATGTGGTTTTCATTGTACAAATCATTTTTAGGACTAAACTGATAGTATGCTAAAAGCTTGATTATAACTTCCATTCTTTTCAATAGCTTAGTATCAGCTGGATTAAGCTTGGGCTGCTCATTCTTTAGCATCTAAATTAGGAATGCTGTTTTTTTTTCAGAAACTGCATTAAGATTTGACTGCTCTCTTTTCAACAGCTAAATTAGGAATATTTCTCTCCAGACACTTGGGTATTATTATTAATTCACACTGTAACGGTCAGGTTTGTACATTTGCTCAACAGACTGAGAGTCCAAGCCAGAGAACCAAAAGCTGACCAAGTCGGGATAGTAATACCCTACGTCTGATCATACCTCAACCCTCTCACTCGTGCTTCCAAGTCAACCCATCGCGAATGACATGCCTGAGGTTACACTCGATATCTCTTTGATCGTGTTCCAGCAATAGCAAAGCAGTAAAACATGAGACATCCCCCCTATTATATATATTAGATAATCCGATTAAGTTAAATAATTTTACTTTTGGGAAATGTATGTATTCAAGCACAAGTGCGTGTGCGGCGCAACTGCTCCCAAAAGCTGTTAATACATGACCTCAAAAGAAAGATCAAAGAGGCTTTATTTATCTCTCGCGACAGCGATGCCATAAACAGGAAGGACACGTGTTTTTCTCTATCAAAAAGATGGAATTAGCATATTTGCATAAATTTAAACGTAAGCAAGCTATGATTATGAAGGCAAGATCCTTTGAAAGCGCTCAGCTGTTTTAATATTTTTAGTTAGCTATTTGTATTTGTATTAACAGCTTTTGGGAGCAGTTGCGCCGCACACGCACTTGTGCTTGAATATATTAGATAACTAGTGATTCATAAGATAATGAGCAAGTAATGAGACTGAGACAAATTTATATTTCATAAATTTAATATAACATTTAATAAATATTGACGCATAGCAAGTTGTGTATAGCTAGCTCACACGCAGGTGAGTGAACACTAGGATTATAAAACAATATTACAAAGGCATGAGTGGATTCTCTAGGTTATCAAATAATAATACAAAGCAATGAGTGGATTCTCAGGATTATCAAACAATATTACAAAGCAATGAGTGGGTTATCATGGTTATACAATAATATCTCGAAGCAATGAGCGGATGCTCGGGGTTATAAAATAATATTACAAAGCGTGACCTTTTAATAAGCTTATGTCATCTTTCATGTTCTAATTCATGGTATGTTTTATATTTGAAATCGGTTATAGTTAGCTAGAGTGATCGATTTATTGATGAATGATAGAGATTATATTAAGTTTATATCATTGTTACTAAGTTTGAGTTTATATTATAATTACTAAGTTTAAGATTATATTATAAATATATTCAAAATCATATTATAGAGACATTTGCGTGATATATAATTGTTATACGGATAAACACATTAAGTCTGATTCTAGTTCGGATCAATGCTGTTAGAAACTACAGTATCAGATAAGTGCGACTCGAATGCTTTCTTAATGGGGTTTATTACCTAGTAAACGGTTCCCTAACCGATCTGCTTGCTATAATGGAAGAGGCCTTTTAATTCAATGAACAGAAGATTGGCTTATGAGCCCTTTGGAAATGCTTTGGTTCCATTAAGTATGAATAATTGTCACATTTGCCTAAACTTTCGAGGCGTGACAATGAAATACGAAGAAAATGTCACCGTTGCCTAAACTTTCGAGGCGTGACTGGGCGTGGAACAATCTTGAGATGGGCAATTATAGACATAGCAAGTAGATATGCATATTTATGCAAATTAGCAATACATTCGCCATGCTAGATTAATATTTTATAAATTAATTACGCCAAAATCTTAGTTTCTTCAGTGCTACTACCACTGGTCAAGTTCATAAACGAGATTATTAAATTATAAAATAATGGCGATAATGAGAATCTGATTTAAGGTTTTTCTGCATAGCTACTTATAGAACTGGGAACATTAGTTATATGTAGTATAACTACATCTAATATCAAACTGATTTTTAAATAATAAAATATGAGTTATAAAATAGCTCACGCAAATTATTGATTTTTAAATAAATTACTCATCTTAAATAATTCGTTAAAATAGATCTTACTAATAATGCAAAATGTTTTGAATAGCGAATGCAAACCTACATTTTAAATAGCTTACGTAAAATATACTTTTTCAAATAACTGGCAAAATACATATTTTAAATCACTTACGCAAATATAATTCTTAAATAATCTGGGCAAAAATATGCGTTTTAAATAATATACGCAAAATATACATTTAAATAACTTTAGCAAAAGATTTTCATTTTAAGGAACTTTAGCAAAACATTTTCACTTTAGATAACTTGAGAAAAGATGCGTTTTAAATAATATACGCTAAATATACATTTTAAATAACCTTAGCAAAAGATTTTAAATAACTTGTTCGGGCATTATAAATATCGATTCACTCTAGCATAAATAAGTTTTATTTCAGAAAGGAGTCTTGGCTATATTCTTTATATCTCAATACTCTGATATACTAAAAGTGATTACTCACTCCCCTCCCCCGATAATTTATTAACACACACAAGACTCCGTTCTGATAAAAACACAGCATAAATCAATAAACATGAACCTAAAACTATAGATAGATGACATAAGAATAAATTGCATAGACAATCAGTAAGATTTATAATTTAGAAATGAATTTCTTGTATGGTTTTATAGAAACTAGATGTTTAGGATTATTTAAAATTATTAATGATCAAGCAAGAATTTGGAGAGTGTTAAGATAAACATTTAGAAAATATAATTAATTGTGTGATTTAGTCAGCTAGCTTTCATTTGG
This sequence comes from Epiperipatus broadwayi, assembly GCA_028023455.1. Classification (NCBI taxonomy): domain Eukaryota; kingdom Metazoa; phylum Onychophora; class Udeonychophora; order Euonychophora; family Peripatidae; genus Epiperipatus; species Epiperipatus broadwayi. Next base: position 1,020,771 of record JAQFVV010000030.1, on the reverse strand, counting down.
AGTACGTTTTAGTTATGAAATTTAATATTTGGTAGAACGGGTTTACCGGAAAGTCTTTAAGGCATGGTTCATTTCGCTTCTCTTTATATTCAGTCAGGCTGGGCTTCTCTTAGGTTTTAGTCTGGATGTAGCTTTGCAAATTTATCTCTGTGGCAGCTTTCCCCATTTCTCTGGTCAGGAACTCTTTGGTCTCTCAGGTACAGCTTCTTTCTTACTGTGATGGGCATGGTGGAGGTTTTCTCACATCGGTAGCCGCCCATGGAAGAGCAAACGGCTGTCTCTTTGTCTTCTAGCCAACGGTCATCTTGGTAGCAGCTTGGATGGTAGTTTTCTAAGGTTCAGCTTTCTAAAACGGCAGAAACAGCTTTCTTACTGAACCTCAGCTCTGTGGTCTTTGGAAATAATTTCGGCAGCAAATATAATTTTCACAGCAACAGCAAAACTTAAGACGGATGATGATAGATGATGGAAGAGGTCCTGGTGGCTACTTGGGCCCCATTTTATGCTATATTTTTGACAGTAGTAACCTCCTACTTTGAGTCATGCCACATCACAAGATGACTAGTTCAAACTAGCCTTTAACCAAATATCCAGTTAGTAAAAATATTAAGTATATCTAAATCTGGACTTGGTAAGACTCTATTGTTTTAATTGACGTCATGGTTAAAAGATATATTTTCAAGAGAATGGTCACAAGCAATTTGTATAGATTTCTGTATAGATTTATGCCTGACTGAATATTATAATTGGTCTTGGTTATAATTTTTAAATAGGTCAAATTTTAGCCAAAGATTTATTTTTAGAACGAAGTGTTAAAACTGATAAAACTTTCTGCTTGTAATTTTAAGCAAACAAAAGAATTGAAAACTTGGAAATTATTTAAAATAAATACTGACTTAAATAATTATTGAGAAAGAATATTGAAAAATAAGTAATATTATAAATTTAACTTATGCTGCTATATAGATACATTTTAATTATACAGTTATATTTATTTCAGTTTTAACAAATCTAACAATATGCTCGTATATAAATATTTGAGACTGTAATTTTATATTTATAGGACGATTATATGTGCACATACCCTGCTATATTATAAGCACAAAGTTTTTAAAATTTTATGAAATACACGCCATCTGAGTTCAACAAATATATACTATTATCAAAGATAATAGGTGAAACAGGTGTAACCGTTTCAACACCCCACATTTTTTTTCTAGAATAATCTTGCCCATGAGTCAATTACAATCTGTCTCTTACATGATAATCTTCATAACAACCAATTTAGATAAAATATTATAAATACAATTGTTCAGCCAATTTCCTTTTAAATCATATATATTGAAAACAAGTCAAGAACTTAAATTAATATAAAATTCTTGAAAATCCGTTCTAATTAAAAACCTAATATTGCAAAAAGACAACAGCAAGATAATCAGTTAATTGAACTGATTTGATTTTCTTTTTCATTAAAGAGAGATAAAAACAACAACTCTGACTAATTTAAAATAAAATTTACAAAGTTATTAAAATCTTATTTTGTTCTTTCCTCTTTAAAAAAATACTCTCAAATATATTTAATATTTGAGAATTTTCATACTATTATATGGGGATTTTACAAATTTTGAGTTAAATAATGACCTTTTAAAGAAATAGGTCTAAGAAAGTTTAAATATTATTTTCCCCCATTAATAAAATATTTTTTTATTCTCAAACCTGAGGAACATGCTGCCAACTATCTAATTATTTATTGTTTTCTAGTGCCGCTATATAACCAACTGGTTACAATATATACATAAAGAGAGGGCGTGTATGTGTGTACTGTAAATTTATATAATTTGTTTTTTAATTATTGATCGAAAATAAGTACCAAAAAAAAACAGTCAAATTGTATTATAAAATTGTTAATATAAAACGAAATCTAAGGGAAAAGTTTATGATTATTTTATAATATTTTTGGTTTAGATTGTAAATTAATAAAGTTCACATGAAAAATGTTAACAAAAAAGAAAGAAAATTTATATAGAACTTTTTTTAACAATTTAATCAAAAAACTAAGTAGATATGAATGAACTATATCTTGATAATGCCAACTGAATGTTGACAACTTTGTAATATTTGGTTTGTAATGATTCAAAATTGTAGCCTGTAGCATTTTTAAAATAGTTTTGATTTTATAAGAAAAGAAATGAAGTGCTATTATTAATTTAATGTATCATAGAGAGTTTTAAAATAAAGAGATTTATATAATATGAATATTTTTTTGACTGGAGAACTTGGTAAATTTTATAAATTCGAGATTGAAGTCTGTGATTAATATACTAATGTTGTTAAAAGGAGATGCTAAATATTTTGTTTGCAGATCAAAAACAGGGCTTTTAATAAAATAATTTGAATTTTTATGATATCTTAAATAGTTCTTTTGTATGTAGAAAAGAAAATTAATGTAAGATTTTTAATTAGACCAAAAAAAAAGTATATGTTAAGAAATGAGAAAAAAAGAAGAAATTGAATAAATAACAAAATAGTATTTTTATTTCTGATTATTTCATCGATTCTACATTTGATATTACTGCAACAGAATATTAATTAAAATGGAATATTGGGAAAGAGTGTGCTAAGATTAAAGTTTAAAAAAGCTTGTTAGATATTTTGCTTGATATAAACTTCTATGAAAAAAACATGGATAATAAAAAAAGAGATAACAAACAGTAATAACTTTTTAAATGACTATATTTTTAAAAGAAAAAAGGTACTGTTCTATTATCCGGTGTCAGCTGCTTAATGGCATTGATGCTATGCAAAATCACAGAAATATAATGTTACTTGGCTGGTTTGTTTTTCTTTTATTTTTGCATAGAACCATCAAGCAGAACAGTAGTCTTGTATGTTATTCTATTTTCTATATTAAGCACATACTCTGGTATATTTCAAAAGTCTGAAATTTTATCTTATTTTTCTTCAATAGATTTTATTTTAGTTTAAAATAATAAAAAATTTGACACTTCTTTTTTTTTTTTTAATCTATTTGTCAAGACGTTCTAATTTACAAATTCCTAATCCTTTTGGAAAAGATTTTAGTTTTACAAGAAAAGTGAATTGCATTCTTTTGCTTTGATTTTAATTGTAATCCATTTTATTTTATTTTAGAAGAAGAGATTTAATTTTGTATTAATTAATTTTTAAATAAGATAAGCCCTGATCAGAATTTGTAATTAAGATTCAGAATGAGATAGAGCTTTGCCTTGGGCTAAAACTTCTAATTAAAAATGAAAAGAAAAATTCGCAGAAGAGAGCATATAAATGGCCCAAAAGTTTCAGACTTACTATTCTTGGCTTGACTTAGATTGTTTTGCTCGAAAAGAATATTGATGTAGATTACTGTTCGTGATGATTATTATTCATTCGTATTGCTGAGATTGTGATTCAGTTTGCAGTCCTACCATAAATTGCAAAAAATTGCTGTACACATTCTCAGACTGCTGTTGATAATATTATATGTATTCTTCTGCCACTCATGAAGACATAGAACTGATATTTACTATTATTAACTATATTTGCTGAATGGTGTTTGCTTTCTTAAGATGTCAAGGTTACATGCAGAGCGCTGGTCCACTTCACCATGGCACCTTTACACTCTTCCAGATTGGCAAGGGGTGTGCTCTAGGGTTAGTTCATTGTGGCTTCAGTAGTACCTAAGCCGTAAGGTTTTCAAGAACAGAATTCTGGAGCTGTCGCCAACAGCAATGGGACTCATAAACACCACCACACCAGCTTCTGTGGACAACAGTTGCCACAATTCAAAAGTCTCAGTTATGCAGTCAGCCATTTTATTTGCCTTGTACATGTTCTCGTGCAAACATGACTTTTTGCATGAGCTTGGCAAAATCATATTTGGCCCTACCCTTTCCGAATTTTTTCAAGCTTCCATGTTGAGTAGGGAAGGGATTACAATTGTTTGTAGGTAATAGTACATTGAGTAAGATGTACGATTACTTTAACATGCATATTTGAAGAGTTCTGGTAGACTGACATTCAGCCGCTCTCACACAATACTGTAATCAACTTTGAACTGTGAGCATTCGGATAACGTGCATAGCACAAAGCAGGCCAGCAGCAACCACATAAACAGCATAGTTCTGTGCTTTTGCATAGAAATAGGGTCAGCAGCGTCAGCCGCACAAACGGCATATTTATGTGTTTTTTTCATATAAATAATGTCATCAAACAGCTGACACTGGCTAATAGAACAGTATCAGAAAAAATATACAAAAATTTTTGAAGAAATTGGGAGAGGCAATATACTGTATTTTATTGAAAGGGAGAGGGAAGGAATTTTAACAGAATGGAGAAATATATATATAAGACCAGACTTATTACATGTTGACTACTAGATTTATGGGGGGACATAACAAGGCCCTTTTCTAGATATGCATTTCAAGTGTAACATTATATTAAGGCAACTCAATCTATGGAACATAAGAAAGCTAAGGCAGACATCCACAAATACACTATGTACCATTACATTTTGAGGCCCAATGGTATTGATGTGTTTCAATTATTTCAAATAGTCGTTAACCTACAAACTATTAAAATGTAACCTACAAACTATTAAAATGTATTTTAATTACTATAATGCTTAATTATATGTTTTTTTTAAAAGCATATATACTGTTTTTATTATGGCAATAATAAAACATAGCTGTATTACACAAAATTTGAATGGTTAAACCTATATTCTTATCAAATAGCTTTGAAGTAAACATTCTGTAAGAAATGATTAACATAGATCTTAGCAATCTTGACTCTTGAAATCTATTGTTTTTGAGTAATGTAGCTAATAAGAACTTAAAATATTAATATACAAAGACCATATAGAGAAAAGTTTTCATAAAGTAAGCTTTTCACTTTACGATTTTAGTCTGAGTTAAAGCTTATACTTTTATAATTAAAATATTTATATATATATATATGAAAGACAGACATTATAAAAAATAAACAAGTGTATTAATACAAATAAAGTTTACTATATCATCAAGAAAATAATAAGCTATCAGGAAAGATGATCGATGATTTTTACTGTGATTGCAGTATCCTTTTTTCAAAAGATACTTTGGAATCATATAAGCAATATACTATACCTAATCAATTTATAAATACATCTGTTTAAATAAACAACTAAATCAAATTAACAAATAATTAAATCTTTTGTTATTTCCAATTCTCAGTTGCTCATCTGTTTAAATTCAAAATAATATATATGTGGAGGTATACTTCATAATTTGGCAACAGTTCTTGGTTCCAAAAAAGAAAAAAAATTGTTAATTCACATTATATAAGAGAAATTGATTAAAAATTTAAATATTAATTGTAATTTACATCTTCAAATATTATTAAACATTTTTCTAGTTTAAATTTAATCAGTAGTGACATCTATTCAAGTCTAAAGTAAAAATATATAAATAAGTATGATTAATGGTTACTAGATGCCAGTATATTTGGACATGTTTCTAGTTAAGTGGCTTTAGTAAGTCACATTACATTTTTACATTTATCAGATAATATTTTGTTTACATATTGAAAAATTTGTCCCATGTAATAAATAATTAAAGAAATCTGTTCTATTTTACAATAAGTATACTTACAGGTGATATTTGGTAAATTTTTTCAAGTCAAAAACCTTTTCAATAATAATTTCCATAAAAACAACTAATAAACTGTATATATGATTCAGGGATACATTATCTTTATATTCCTAAATAGATTTGAAATAAAGCTCTATTGTTAAATCAAATTTATGTTGTTTTAAACTTATTTAATAATTTCTGAATACGTGATATAAAATAGGAATACAAATTAATAATTTGTACTTTATCTATTTCAAAATGTAGATGATTTCCATATAAATATAATTGTGGTTTGATAGATATTGTTAATAAATACTGTGAGGTTAATTGAAAGTAAAGTCAAGTGAGAAGAATTACAAAGAGATAAGTCTTGTACTTTGTGATTCTATTATTATTACTACCATTTAAAAAAAAGCAACTGTCCAAAGTGTAAATAAAAAATACATAACTTAATTTACTTGGTATTAGTCCATTAGACAGGTTGCTTGATGGCATAGTTGCTACGCAAAAACAATCAAATGTAATGTTACTGGGCCACCCGCCAGCGATTTTTTCTTCTTTCTATTCTACGTCTTTAAAGTATTTTTTTCTACTACGTCTTTAATTTTTTTTCTTTACACAAATACATAAACAACACCATCAAGCGGCGTAGCCATCTAATGGACTAGTACCGTTTAGGTAAATGGTTTTGCAAGTTATTTTTGTTTTGTCACTTATCAACATGGAGTTATTATGCTATATTCAATACTGTGAATTTAATTCATTTATCCTGAGAGTATTCAAATGCTACCATTGCTTGCCTAAACATTAATCGATGATTATAATATTAACTATTAGCAATTTCAAAATATTACATGCATTATCTATAGCTAGCTATTGGTAGATACAAGTTAGATTCAATAAAATATTTCCTTTGCTTCTGGTTTATATCTCATCAGATATTTACATCTCATGAATTCTTGTAATACTAAACCCTGATAATAGATTCTCAATGATGTTGAGGGAGATTATAATGTCAGCATTATTACATGTTGACTACAGATTTATGGAGGCATAACAAAGCCCTTCTCCAGCATAAGAAGGCCATCCATATCATTATCTTAAGGTTCCTAAATCTATGGAACATAAGAAAGCTTTCATTGAATAAGGCAGACCTCCATAAGAACACAATGTACCATTACATTACATAACATCAATACAAACTCCAAAAAATCTATGGTATTTGTTTATTTATTAAATATATATTTGTAATGAAAAGCAAAAATAAGTTCAATGTTAATTGATGATCTTAAAAAGGAAGTAATATTCATAAAAGTGAAATGAATGTTGGGTAATTGTTAAAAGTGGAATTTGTCTTTTGGATGGTGAAGATTACATAAAGTGTACTTGTATAGCATAGCCATAAATTGCATTGCCCAGATATAATTTTTACCAAAAATATTTTTAATATATATATATATAGTATTGATTTAATTTGAAATCAATAGAACAGAAAACCTTTTTATTAAGTAGTTTATATTACCCAAAACTTTTTTAATTCATAATTAAAGAATATTTAAGAAAATGCAAATAAACAAAAATTTAAAATATATAAATTTTTTCTGTTTTTTATTTTTGATGAATATTTTCAGCATTTTTAAAATTAATATATTTATGTAAGTTATATTTTTATATCGTATAAATGTAAACATGTGTAAATATAAACACATGCAAAAGACTTTCCAAACTCTGTTTACAAAGACATGGTGAAGGAAAAAACAATACTCATTGGTCCAGTCAAATGCCTTAATAAAATTTACAGTTTTCTTATTCATGCTCTGGATAAGATAGCTAATTACTTATTTATTTATTTATTTTTCCATATGTCATAGCATCGGCCGTCTGCAACCAACTACTTGCTTGCAAGGCAGCTGCGATGACCTCTCAGCTAACAACGCTTGACAAATACTTATTTATTGACAACAAAAAGTTCTAAATTTGCTTGGAAAATATGGAAATTTTAGAATTTCACTTGGCTCAGATTCAAATCCATGATATGGTGGGTGTTAGTTGGATGCACTATACCACAAAATCCCTAACATATATTGTTTTTATTATATATGTTAATCTTAATAATTACTACATAATTGTTGCAAAATTATTCTATATTTTATAATAATTTTCTCTTCTTAATCAAGTTAAAATTTTAATTTACTATTTACAAGTACATCATTCAATAAATAGTTCATATTAAAAGAAATGCACTGATGAAAACATATTTTTTTTGTTGTTAAAGGTTTTGTTAAGATAAAAATTTTTATTTATTTATATAATATTAAAAAAAATTATTCTTAAATATTTTTGTATTGCTATAAGTTTGGTTACAAATTTCCGTAATTACTTCATTTTATACACATTTGAAAATCTAGTCTTCTTGTGTGTTTTTTTTTGGTCATACTATAAAAATGCCAGTCATATTCAAATGTATTATCAAAATCTTCATTTCTTTATAAACGCAGTATTTAACAGAATTTTTTTTAAAAATATATTATGAGTAAATAAGCAATTATTTTATCTAGCGCCGTGTTTACAATTATATTACATTCAAATGTCAGCCTTTCAAGCTAATTGAGCACGCACCTTTTGAGAGTGTTAAATAAATGAATACTTTCCTCTTCAATCCAAGATATAGTATTTATGCAGGAATAAAAAGGATCCTTTTATTCCTACAACTCAAATTCTTTTATATGAGCAAATCTGAAGAACTGTTGAGGAGAGCATGAGTAGAATTCTCACTTTAAATTACTATTTACGATGTTGTTTTGATTGAATGACGTCGGTGAAATTACTTACAATTTACTAAACGTCATTCTTACTGAAACTTAATTATGAGTAAATAAGCAATTATTTTATCTAGTGCCATGAATAAGAGGATCCTTTTTATTCCTGCATAAATACTATATCTTGGATTGAAGAGGAAAGTATTCATTTATTTAACACTGTCAAAAGGCGTGTGTTCAATTAGCTTGAAAGGCTGATATTTGAATGTAATATAATTGTAAACATGGTGCTAGATAAAATAATTGCTTATTTACTCATAATTAAGTTTCAGTAAGAATGACGTTTAGTAAATTCTAAGTAATTTCACCGACGTCATTCAATCAAAAAACATCGTAAATAGTAATTTAAAGTGAGAATTCTAATCACGCTCTCCTCAACAGTTTTGCTCATATAAAAGAATTTGAGTCGTAGGAATAAGAGGATTCTTTTTATTCCTGCATAAATACTATATCTTGGATTGAAGAGGAAAGTATTCATTTATTTAACATTCTCAAAAGGCGCGTGCTCAGTTAGCTTGAAAGGCTGATATTTGAATGTAATTAAAAATATATTGTATTACTAACTTTATATAATTTAGTTGTTATTTTAAGATTTATTAATTTACAACATAGAACTATAAAGTTTAAGAAATAATTTAGATTAGTCAAATCAAGTTATTATTATCCTGTAAAAATGCAGACAAATGTTAAATGCAATTAATTGCATTACATTGCTCTAGAGCAGGGATGGGCAAATAGTGGCCTGAGAGCCACATGCGGCTCACTAAGAGTTTTTGTGGTCCCCAAGACAATCAGAAAAATTCACCTTGAACTGAGATTCCCTTCCTGTGCACGACCGAATATTCATCGTGTTTTCCACTAGGATGGCCACATCAATACACATGGGCAGTGTAGATACGATGTGCAGTGCTTTTCCAGTTGATTTTGTTAATTTCAATTTTGTCTTTGCATTAGCAAATATATACATTTCCAACTTTAACGAAACCATGAACCCTCCAAAAAAAATGTAAAATCGGTAATGAATGTCATGTGTTTAATGAAGAATGAACAAACAGATATTTCTTCGGTAATACAGGGAATAAAGCAGTGTGTTTATTGTGTCATGAAAAAAAGGTGCGGCCCTCCATTAACTTTCGCTTCCACAAAGTGGATCCTGATATGGCCTTCTGCCAGCCTCTGCATCCCCCGAGCCAAGACAATTGCCCAACCCTGCTTTAGTGTGTATTTCAATTCAAAGTATCTATTTAACTGTCATATAAAAGAAAAAATTTTAAGTTATGATAAACAAATCATATTGTTCAACTTTTATATGTTAAAATGTTTTGAGCCCAAAAACAGAAATGAATTTAATATTAGAAATCCATTGGACAAAAAATTAAACTGCAAATTTTTACATTTGCAATCTAATTGGCTAGAACAATTCAAATTTTTAAACTGAGATTTCAAATTCTCCACACTAAATTTGAAAAATTTGCCTTATGATAAAAATAATATTACACTGAAATATAAATTCATATATTTAAATTTTAGATTCCATAAAAATGAAGAGTCTTAACTGTTTAATTGGCCAAATATAAATTGTGTTTACATATATGTATAAAATATGTAGATATGGCATATTTTATTTATATATATTGAAACAGATATACTGTTCCACGTATATATTCAAAAGATCCCCCCCCCCCCATTTAAAAATATAATTTGGTCAAATCAAAAAGAAAAAAGACAACAAATACGTTTAAATCTGCAATTAAAAACGAAGTACAAATCTTTATTAAGATTCATCAATCTAAGAAAGAAAATCATTATTTTCTATAATTGAGAAAAGAAAATAATAAAGATAAATCATTATTGATTTTATAGTTTTAAATTACGATATAAATAAAAGCTGGCATTTATTAAAAATATTACATTTTTAATTTTTGGAATGATGTTGTCGTATAAAGTGTGATAATAGCTGAGGCAGTCTTAATAAATTGGAAACCATGGCTAATCCTTATGATCTGTTATCTGTCCCACTAAAAGTAGATTGTCCAATCCTTAAGAAGAAAAAAGCACTCGGGTTTAAATGAGAGCTGTATAACAAATCAGATACAGTGTGAAATGCTGCTTAATCAATCCAGGGAGAATATAAAGTTGAGTTGGAAGTTCAGAGCAGTTTTTTTTCATAGAGTTTTTCAAAGAAATTTTGTAGAGATATTTTTAAATTAGATTTTAAAGAAGATTTTTGAAAAAGATTTTAATTTGAAAAAAGATTTTTAGAGCAGTTAAAGAACCACTGTTAAGGATGGAAAAAGAAAACATTATTAAGGAAAACATAACGATAGAAGGCTAAATAGTAACAGCTTTCTCTCTTCATCCAAAACCATGTGTCTCCATGATTTGCCTGGATAAACATCATAGAAAGGAAATAATGCCATTCAGCTGAAATACAATCCCTCTTTTGAATGCAGTCACATCATGGATATGAAGGAACAAACTGGATAAAATGAAGGTAATGGCTTTATAAAATATTCGATACTATGTGTGTTTATAAAAGACAAGACAAAACGCCTTTCTTAAAGAAAATTATGAATAAATGTAGCTATATGAAAATACGTTTATTATTGATAAATTATAAATGAAACTAAAATTATAAATAAATGTAGCTATATGAAGATACATTTATTATAAATGAAACTAAAATTATGAATAAATGTAGCTATATGAAAATACATTTATTATAAATGAAACTAAAATTATGAATAAATGTAGCTATATGAAAATATGTTTATTATTGAGAAATTATAAATGAAACTAAAATTATGAATAAATGTAGCTACATGAAAATTCATTTATTATTGATAAATTATAAATGAAACTACTGATCAACTTATATCTGGAAACATACATCTGTGGCAGACCAAACAACAATATTTATGATAGATATTAGAGTAACCAAATAAAATTACAAATGCTTGCCTGCCTATTGATTGTATAAGAATATTACACATAACTATAATTAATTAAATTATAATGTGTTTATAATTTAGATAAAATTAGAAAATATTAAAATGAAGGTATACATTCAAAATGAATGTATTTAGTAGATTTATACTATATTGTGAACAAATTCAAACATTTAAATATGAATTAGTACGTCAATAAAAGTTAATGATTATATGCGTATAATGAACCATGTCCTTAAATAAGTTGAAAGATTGAGAAAATCTTTTTTCTTTCTGTTGTTTTTAAAAGGATTTTATTATCTGAAAACTCTGAAAAAAGTAATATAAACACAATTAAAACATGTTATATACATACGAGTTGAGAAATAAGAATACCAAACCAGTGAACCTAGGATAAATGTGCATGTAGTATGGATTCAAACCTGGATTTGGATAACCGTAAATAAAATATTTGTTGAATTAAGTGGAACTCTGAATTAGATGTAAAATATAAATTGTTAGAGAACTTGCATTCTTTACTTCATATTGCCGTACTATTGGATGTATACCAAGATACACAATAGACTAAATAAAATATTTGTTGAATTAAGTGGAACTTTGAATTAAATGCTATCAGTTGTCTTCATTATTATCTCTGTTGTCTTAATATATCACACTCCACTCTGCGAGTTAACTAAATGATTAAAGATGTAAACTGTTAAAGAACTATTGAAAGAAGGACTTTATTATACTCTCAACAGATTACATTTTTTAAGTCATATAAAAATATTATTGGAAGTAGGCCGAAGGGATACAAGGGACTATCAGTGAAATACTTTGTTTGATGGACATTTATTTAAACCTGTTATTAAATAAAATTATTGTTACTTAAAATTAATTTTAGTTATCCAGTTGTTCAATTCTATTTTTTGTGTGTGTGTTATTGCATCTCTCATCATTCAGCACACTTGTTCACGAACATCTCATGCCTCCTGAGCTACATCTGGCATAACTAGACCTAGGTAAGTCAAGTTGTAGTGAGATGGAACTCCAGTGGCGCTGTTTGGAAACCAAACACAGAAATGTCTAGATGCTTCCAATCTCTATGTGCTACATCCTCTGATGAGCAGGAAATATTGTTGTAAGGAGGGGGGGGGTTAACATCTGCATTGGGGAATGCCAATTAATAATTCCTTCCTGCAACATGCTCATCAGGAAATTGTTACTACCGAGGTAATAAAGGGGTTGTATGGCGGTCTGATTACAATATAAATAATGAAGTTTTTAAAAAGTTCTTGTGTCGTTTTTTTTTTTTACATTTGTAGTGTATTTCTTTCTGTATGCATTATTATTGAATCATATTTACAATATATATTACAATAACATTAATAATATGTGATTATATATATATGTTCATATGGAAATTATTTATAATGAATCATATTTAATAAGTATTTTAATATAATTTCTATTTTAAGAAATAGTTTTTTAAATATTTTGTTGTTTTTAATTCTATATTATCAAATATATTTTATTTATATATACATGATTCATAGTAATTATTTTTTTCTTTTTTTTAGGGTCTGGATAAATATGTTTCTGTAAACTATTTTTTGAAATTTATTTGAAGGGCAAAATGAATGAAGTTCGTTCTAATTTCTTTTTTAATGTTGATTATTAGGAAATAATTATTTCTTGACTGCCCATGTAACCTATTATTAACTTATTTTACCAAAATGGATTTGATAATGGATCCTATTAAAGACCAATTGTTGGATAGTTTTCTTGAGAACTCTACAACGTTAGCTGCTCTTTGTTCAAATGATGCTTTACAAGATGTAGGAAATTTTAATAGTACTGAAAATAACGTACCAAAGTATTTCGTAGAGTATATTTTTAATGAAACGATGCTTACGCAAGTTTGCCTCCAGCAATCTTCTTTATGCTTCATCAGGTGTTCTTGGAGCAGTTGCAAAGCTGTGTTTAAACTGGAAGAAAATTTTAAATATCACTTAAAATGTCATAGCCTTGAAGAAGATTGCTACACGTGTGTTGAATGTTTTGAAAAGCTAAACAGCTGGCCCCAGTTGCAATACCATTTGTGGCAAATTCACGAACTGGATTTGGAAATGGTAACTTGTGAAATGTGCGGCTATAAAGCTGATTGCCAAGAACTTCTGAATTCTCACAAAGTCATTCATGTTGGGAAGAGATTTTTCAAATGTGAGATATGCAATGAGGTATTTTCATGGTATACTCATCTTATAAAGCATTTGGCTGCTCATGAACGAGAAATGGTTGCTTTTAGCTCATCTCTCAGTGACATGCATTCTGAAGGACAACAATGCCCTTCAGTTTCTATCATTGATAGTGGCTTTAAATGTGAAGTCTGTCAAAAGATTTTTGAAGAAGAGTCCAAATATACTGCACATGGTCAGGAGCATTCCACCTGTGAATGTCATATTTGTTTCATGCATTTTGCTGATGTTAAAAGTTTGTACAACCACAAAGTTGTAATGCATAATTGTATTGAGCATAAATGCAATCAATGCAATTTTAAAAGTTTACATAATATCAATTTAGAACATCATATTAAATTAAACCACTCTATAGAGAAGCAGCCTGATAAAGAGTTCCCTCAAGATATTAAAATTAGTTCTTTATCGGAGTCTGAATATAAATGTCCCTATTGTGATTATGCTTCTTCGGGGTTACTTCCTTATAAAATTCATCTAAAAGTGAAACATATTGGAAAACCTATTGTATTTGCTTGTAAATTTTGCACCTTTGTGTCTTCTAAATGGACATCTTTTCAAGAACATCTGAATACTCACAATACTGACCATTCCCATGTATTATCTTGCAGTTTTTGTGGTTATATTACTAGGCATAGTTCTGCTTTAAAAGTACATATGCGGCAGCATACTGGAGAGAAGCCATATCAGTGTGATATTTGTGATTACAAAACTGCTGAAAAATACCGATTAAAATATCATAAAATGAAACATTCAGGAGAGAAACTTTTTCACTGTGCTATTTGTAACTATAGTGCAATGAGAGCAGATCTTTATAAAATTCATTTAAAATCTAAACACGAAGGGCAAGGTCTTTTCACATGTAGCATATGTACTTGTTCGTTTGTTGATGAAAGTAAATTTCAGCACCATGCGGAGGCTCATAAAGATGGTGTTATGTCCGTCTCTGATGTTAAAGATATAGATAAAAAAATCTGTTCTATGTGTGATTATTCAACTTATCGCATTAGCGACTTTAGAAGACATCTCCGACAGCACACTGGTGAAAAACCATTTCAGTGTGATATTTGTGATTATAAAACAGACAAACGATATAGATATGAAAGTCATGTTCGAAAGCATGCGGAAGAACGCTTGTATAAATGTCCGCACTGTGATTATAATACTAAGCAAAATTTTAAATATAAATTACATCTAATAACTAAACATCCTAAAATAGAAAAATTATTTTCTTGTGAATTATGTTCATTTATTTCTGTCGGAGAAACTGAATTACAAGAACATATCAATGCCCATAAAAAAGGAGCTTTTGGAAAAATTGATGAAAATGAAATAAGTGAAAATGGAAATTCAAATGACAACAAAAACATTATTAATGATCATTCCACTTTTAAAATTATTGGTTCTATTATTGACAAGTCAGATGGTTTTAATTCCTTAAAAACAAATGATGGGAATGATAAAGTGAAGTTGGAGAAACATTCTTGTACAATCTGTAACTATACAACCAATTATCTTCCTCATTTTAAAAAACATTTACTTTTGCACACTATAGATAATCCTTTCATATGTGATCAGTGTGAGTATAGATCTGAAAATAATGAAAAAATGAAAAGACATAAATTGCTTCATTTGGGAATTAAAAAACATCAGTGTCCATATTGTTCTTATGCTGTAAATAATACATTTATCTTCAAAAAGCATTTAAAATCTGTGCATCCTGGTGAAAAAGGTTTATATTCATGCCAGATGTGTTGTTATTCATTTGTAGATGAAAAGAAATTTAATGAACATGTCAGTAGTCATCAGATTAGTTTACAAAATGCGTTATTAGCAGATAAAGCTCAAATATGTAAAGACCCCACAAAAAAACATATTTGTAATGAATGTGGTTATTCAACTAATGTTTTATTTTCTTTTAAACGTCATTCTAGGCAACATACAGGAGAAAAACCATTCGAATGTGATCAGTGTGAGTATAAAGCGGCTCACAAGCATTTACTTAAAATACATAAAATGACTCATACTGGAGAAAAACGGTTTAAATGCTTGCATTGTCCTTATGCTGTAAGTAATGATTATGCTTTTAAAAAGCACATGGCAACCAGACATCCAAACAAAGGAGTTTTCTCATGCGAGTCATGTTCGTATTCATCTGCAGATAATAAAAAATTTATTGAGCATGTAAAAAGTCACAAACCACCACCTCCACCAACAACAGTATCCAATTCTTCATCAGATGCTTCAGAAACAACTAGTTGTACTCCTGCAAAGACTCTCGCTTGGCCAAATAATTTGCTGAATACAAATTCAATTACAAATTCAGTTTCAAACGATGTGACAAGTCATCCTTTTCCAAGAAATAGTCATGACATGCCTTCTAGGCCTATAGGAAGCTTTTACGGTAGTTGTTTATATGAAAGTAGTATTGTTAAGCACTTTTTTCCAAGTAACGATTTAAACCTGCCACATGTCTCTGCAAGTAACTCTCAAAATAATGATAAAAACGAACCGTCCCAGTCATCTGTTTGGCCTGGAAGTGACTTCAAACCTTATAGACCAATTCCTTAATGTTATTTATTTTTATTGCTATTTTGCTTGTAATGTAAATTGTTTTTCTTTTTTTTTTTTTTTGTGAATTGTTAAAATAATTTATACAATATATGTTTCTAATGATAATATGTCTTTAGCTGTTAAAACTGAAGTTTATTCTTATTTTTTGTCATTGGTATTGTAAACTGTTACAAAAATATTTTATAGTGATGTTATGCATTTCCTAAATACAGAAGCTTCACTTTTTGTTTTAAAGTTTTATATTTAGGGATTGGGGAAGTGGTGCGATGGTTTTCATATTGACCTTTTAAATATATATTAAATTATCTATTTGATCATATATTTATTATCTTTATACTGGTATTTTTATTTCTACATTATTGCTATGTATACTTCCTCCGTTAAATTTCTAAATTTAACGTAATCAATTTGTAGTAATTTATTTTTGCAAATTTTTTTTATTTAATAATCTAACAGTTCATCAATTCCTATACATATGTCACTTCGTATATCTCTTTAAGTATGAGAAGTGATGTAACACGTGATTAGACAGTCCATTTGATTATTTTATTTGTGTGTTGTATAAATAAATATTTACTTATAAAGATGTATAGACGCATATGCGCACCTTTGTTGGTGTCCTTAATAAGGACGATAAATATTCTAGTTTATAATAAAACAATATTTGTCGTAAAATAGAGGTTCCGTGTGTAACATTTACATGCATGTATCATGTAAATTTCAATACTTAGACATGTATACATGAAAATTTTTTTAATAACCATTGAACAAAAAAAATAGCACAAGCTTCTTTTCATTATAATAAAAAAGTGGAAGTCCAAACTGAATTTGTTGATAAAATTTTATGATATATATCTCATTCCGCCACTAAAGTGAATTTTTATTAAGAACTATGAATATTATCTTCATGAAGAATTTATTGTAAAAAAAAAATAATACACTCTGGTTTATTTTCTTTTAGCATTCCATATAAATTTTATTACTTTACATGCTGTGTATATCTTGAAATGTAAGCGGCCTTTTTATATCATACATATTTATATGGAAATATTTAATTCTGTATATGTCAAACTGGACTCTGTCACTTTTAGAAATCTTTCTTCTTATTAAATTCCAGAACAGACTTGGTTGATGATATTAGTCTTCTGATTGATAATATTTTCTGAATTAGTAAAATAAATTATCTTCTTTATTTCTTTTTTGGTATCTCTTTCTTAGTATATGATGTTAATGTTTTGGGTGCTGAATATATGATTTGCATTCCCTCATGAGCAAGAAAAGTGAAAACGTATATAACATTGACCTCCGATCACAACATATATAACAAACAACTCCCATCTATAAACTTATCTGCTTTACTGCTACAAACTAGAGCAAGAAGCCAAAGTTTATGAGTAAGAGTTGTTCAACATATATGTAAATATAGTGGGTCATGTTATCCCATATAATTTTTCTATCATTTGGTCATGAGGGGGTGGGGGGGGTGGACCATGCATTTGGTCCATAAATTAGCATCATAATTGAGGAAAAAGTGATGTCAAAAAAATACAAGAAGCATAATATAGTAACCATTCAATAGAGGATATGTATTTGCAGACCACTAGCATTCAACAGAGTTTGTACTGTATTTTTAACATATAGTCTGGTTTTCTACAAATGTCATAATTTAGTTCATATTTGATTTGAAGCCATGGGTATACTATAAGCATGTTAAGACTATAAAATAAAAATGTATCCTTTTAAGTATACAATTTTTAATATATCTTATTTTCAAGCATCTATTAAGACAAATCCTCTCTTCAAAATAGTTATTATTATTGGCTTATAATAGTTTGATAATTGCTATAAATTATGCTCATAATATGGAGTTTAAATACAGAACAGAACCTGGAGATTGGTTTTTCATGTAATCTCTTCAAAGTCATTCCAACTACTGTATTAATGAGTATTTAGCTATTCTTAGCTGAAAGAATAGCGAAAGTTTCCAGTATAATGCATAATGGTAAAATGAGTATATTGTGCTCTCCATAAAATAACAAATGGTTGGATATATATATATGCTGTCTATTTACAGACTATTTTATAAGTCTAGTATTTACAATATATATTTTTACAGTGAACTATCTTTCATTTATAAGATACTAAATTTTATAATAAATCTTTTTAACATGAATATTAACATTCTACTATAATAATAATATCCAATTAACTTTCTGACCATTACTAGTAAGTTGTAGGTATAAAAGATCAAAAAAAAATTACTTGCATTGTATATTTTTTATTTATATATAGTTTGTCTTTTGATTTGCACTAGACAATTTTTATGATTTTAATAACATTTAAATGTCCAATTGGTGCAATAAAAAACAGGTTATAAAAATAAAATGTAATATAGAAAAATGGTGGAAAGCTTGATATTTTGTCTAGACTGAATTAGGAAGAAGATGTATACTGATGTAAGTGATTCACATATATTTTCATAAATGCTATTTTGAAAAATGATTGGGAAAAAAAAATTATAGCTTATAGATTAAGGGTGATGTATGATTTTCTTAATATTTTCTTTCCAGTTCTGTTATATATAAATAATGAGAATTAAACTTTTTTAAAAAAAATTCTTAAACTTTAAATATAATTATTTTTAAAAAAAATCTAAACTATTGAATTAAATTATTATTACTACTATTGTTATTATAATTGTGATTAGTTAATTACTGGTGGCTAATCTTTATTTGTTTGTTTAGTTGAATGTACAGAATGGATAAAGTAAATAAATACTTTAAAATTTCTTTTTAAATAACAATTTACAATACTTCTAAATAAAAGTAATGTACAAAAAAATATCATAAAATAATCTATTGATTTGTCATTTCTGGGGGTCTTATAATGTTGGAGCTTTGAAAATGACAATCGGTTACAATCTGAGGATCTTTAACAATCAATCCATTATTCTACCACTGCCCTTAATCATGCAAAGGGATTTTTAAAATCGCTTTTCATTATTTACATTGTAGTAAAATAGAAGATTGAAGTAGTAAAATTTCTTTCCACTTCTCCTTATTTGCATTGATTAATTATATAATATACCATATACTCCTTAATTAACACTTTACAATACAATTTTAACATATGATTTATTTCTTCTTGCTTACAGTTTCAACTGCCCTGCAGTCAATATCAGAGCTACAATATTTAAACATATACAATTAATACCTAACCATACACATATATATATACCAATACATACATATACAAATGTATATATATACACACACACATATAAAACCATAATGACATTTTAAGACATATTTTTTGTATTTGTAAATAGAGGAAATTAGTTGATTATAAATATAGAATAAAAGAATATTAGTATTTTTAAAATATTAAAATCCATAGTTTAAAATATGGTTTAAAATGTCATTATGGTTTTATATGTGTGTGTATATATATATTTATATGTATACCTTGGTATACATGTGTGTATGGCTAGGTATTAATTGCATATGTTTAAATATTGTAGCTCTGATGATGACTGCAGAGTAGTTGAAACTGTAAGCAAGAAGAAATAAATCATATGTTAAAATTGCATTGTAAAGTGCTAATTAAGGAGTATATGGTATATTATATAAAATAGAATATTGTTGTACTAAAATTGTATCAATTTATCTAATAATAAATTGCTACTTTGTGTGTATGTTTATTTATATAAATGAGGAATGAAACTTATTTGAATTACTTAGTCTGAATTTTTATGTGATAGTAATAATTTTTTAAACAACAAAAGTATAGTTTTTTAAATAATTTAATAACTAATATTCTTTTCATAAGTCAAATAAATTTAATCAACAAAATTAATTTATTTCAAAAAATAAAAAAGTTTGATTTTATACCAAATTTTTCTATAAAAAATAAATTTCTTTTAGTGCAAAGAAATTGTGCTTGGAAGTTTTTATTTATGGCAAATAAAAAATGATTTTCTTAAATTACAAAATAAATAAAATTGAAGATCATATAAAATTTTATTATAAATCTGAATAATTTTTTTTTATAATAAATATCTGGAAATAAATCAAAAATTATTTACTATTTTTAATTAAAAATATACTTAATTATTGGGTTTTGTTTTTCAAGTTTTGTTACTGATGTTTTATAATCATTTATTTACTAAAGTTCGGTACTAAAAACGATTGTAAATATATATATATTTAAATATGTTTCATTATTTAAAATATCAGAATTTAATTATTTTAACTATGGAAATTTATTTTGTCTATTAAGGGACAAATTTTTTTTTTTTTTCTAAAGCACAAAGTTGTACATGGAAATGGTATTTTTTTATTTTATTTTTTTGGTTTGTTTGATAGATAAATAATTTAAAATCTTAATCATTACTATAAAAGATTTTAGATTTTAGTTACGTTTTTTTTTTTTTATCAAAGATAAAAATAAATGAAATATAATAAAGGAAAAATTAAATGTCTTTGATATTTATTTATATGATCTATTTAACTATATAAAATGGAAGAAATAATTTTTAAAATTTTTCAGTTCCTTTAGCCGTAAGAGAATTTAGTTTTTAAAAAAATTTCAGTATTTCATTCAAAAATTAGATTTATATAATAATATGATTAATTTTTTTTAAAAAGTTAGATTATTGGAACAATAATTGTTCAAAATTTATTACTGAAGTTCTAATTAACTATTAGTACTAAAAAATTAATACTAATTGTAAAAAAAGATTGAATGAAAAAACATATTTATTTGCTCTATTTTAAATTTCTTTGATATCTACTATTGCAAATTGTTATATGAAATACTATATTGTATTTCAATATATGTATATGTAATAAATTGAAAGGTTGCTAGTCTTTCGCATGCATCTACTGTTGTTTCTCAGACAACCAATCAGATGTTAAACAGTGGTCTGAAGAGCGATCAGGCCTTGACGCATGACAGAGATTTTGATAAGAAAAGAATGATACCACTCTTTTCTTTACTTTATATATATATAAGACAGTCTTAAGCATCTTGGCTTGAAAGCATGAAGATATAAACATATTCATTTATTACTCACTGAGTTTTTAATTTTACTAGCAACCTTTCAATTTATTACTAATTTAATAACATGCGATTTAGACAAATGTTATTTATATGTATATGTGTGATTCTTCAAATAATATTTATGCATTTTAAAAAATTATTAAAGATTTATGATATTGCTCTAAATTGTGAGATGCTAAAATAAATTGTGTTATTTTATTAAATAAATTAATCAATTGTATTAAGAAACTCAAGCATTAGGGACTTGGTTGTAGAATAATACTGTTTTTCCTATCTCTCTTTTGATCGGACAAGAAACTTGAAATATATAACATAGAAAAATATATGTAAATATGGTATTTATAAAAATTAATGGTATAATATAATGATTAATTGTCTAATTGAATTTTCAAAATTAATAATAGTTATAAAATAATAAATTCAAAAATTATGCATCTTTGTCCAAACCAATAATGCAGTCAACATCAATAATGGGCACCAAGTTTTAATGTTAATGGTATGATTAGAATGTTATAAACTAAGTTTCTATAATATTACATCTCCAATCATTCTTCTTCATAAATAACATCAATCTTAGTTTGTAAGAATGCTATATATTTTTCATGTTCTTAAAAAATTGACGTTCTTTTTCATCATTTTGTATTCTATTATACATATACACAGGGACACATGATCACCATTTTTTATGCATGCTTATAACTGTTTTTAAAACAGGCAAAACTCTCTATACATATTGCCACTCAGTGCAAGCCAGAGTAATCAATGGATGCCAGAAGGTTTGTGCATAAAATCCTCATCTAGTGCCTACTTATCCAATATCACCTCTAGCCAGAAACTAGTCTGGGGATATTGGATGAGTAGGCACTAGATGAGGATTTTATGCACAAGCCTTCTGACATCCATTGATTACTCTGGCTTATTCGTATAGAGAGTTTTGCCTGTTTTATATTCACAGTGTGATAATGTAGTTATTAGATTAGTCCTATTTTACTATAATGTTAGTCGAACATACACAAAAGTTATTAATGTTATTTTTAATTAATTTATTTTATTTTCACTCACATATATAAATAACAATTATTTTTAACATTGTTTTCTATAAATTCAAATTTTACTCTCATAAATGCTTTTCTTATATTTAATAGGGGACATTTTGATGTATTATTAATTTACTTGATTCTATTCCAAATTAATAATTTTACTAATCAGTGATTTACCTCTTCTTCAATCACATTTACTTTGTTGAGGATATTATTGATCTCTATTTTAGAGATAATTCATTAGTTCTTTCTGCAACTAAAAGTATATTTATGATTAGATTTATTTTTTTCTCAGCATATTTTATGATAATAACTTTTGCTCATACATATAATTATTTCTTATTATATTCAACCTTTTAAAAATAACATTAATAAATATATTCTTCTATAGATTAATAATTTTTTAATAATTATATATATATTTCTTTAGAATTTCAAAAACAACATTAATATATATATTCTTTTTCTGCGGCTTTATATTTTTTCATATACAGTATATATATTCTATTTTTCTTGGTCATTTTGTAAGTTACTTTCATTAAAAAAAAATATTTCTAACTCTAGAAATATATACACATATATGTTTATTAATGAATTTTAATAATATTATATAGTGTAATTATTAGGTAAATAAATATATCAACAAATAAAAAAAAATATTTTTATTTATTTATATATACATATAATTTTTACAAGGATATATCATTAGATAATTATTAATAAATGTTTGACTAATCACAACACATTTAAAATTTTCTAATTTTTTTGTTTTATTCAAGTACTGTATAACATTAATTGTTGTTGTTGTTGTTTTTTAAAATTACGTTATTTCAACTTAGTTATGATGTAAATCCTAGGCTCTGTTTGAAATTATGAATTTTGTTTATATCATTCATAAAAGAGTTTCATTATTTTAAAAATATATATACATTATATGTTGATCAGTGATTATGAACTTAATAAATAATAAGGTACAATATCTGTTTTAAAACTAATTATTTCAGCACAAACCTTACAAACAGTAATTGATGCTACTGAATTCAAACTACATAATGTGGTTATTTTGAAATTAGATATATGCTATTATTAACGTCTATGTAGACATATTATATGAATATTTGGTTATGCTGATTTATTACAGATTTTTTTCTAATGCAGCGATTCTCAGCCTGTGAGTTGAACAACTCTTTCACAGGGGTCGCCTAAGACCATTTTCAATTCATAACAGTAGCAAAATTAAAGATTGGGAGTCACCACAACATAAGAAACTGTATTAAAGGGTCACGGCATTAGAAAGGTTGAGAGCCACTGTTCTAATGTATTTTTTTTTTTTATTGAAGATATATATTCTATTATGTTTGTCAATTTTTATATTTTCATAATCTGTATAAGACAGTAAGAATGATGGTGACATGAGTGCTTATTATTATTTTTTTTTTTTGCAAACAGATTAATTCAAATGATTTTTACATGGCTTTTCTCTTCTCATTATTTCATGTCTAACAATAAATTATTTTTGTCTCACTTTTAATTTAAATTAGTAACTTACTTTTTTCAAATACATACACACCCATGATAAAGATTGGAAAATGATGTTTATATTTTACTAAAAATATATCTTTCAAATTTTAAAGAAAGTATATCATTGATTTTAAAAGAATATTAGTAAGAATCATGTAAAAAAGCAAATTTATACTTATTAATTCTTTAAATTTGTAAATAAAAATTATTACAATAAATAAGTATGGCAGTGAATTTAAATTAATCTGAATTTAAGTTTAAAAAAATAGTCATGTTTTTTGAATATATATTAAAGGATCAATGTAAAATGTTATGATCCAGAAAGTTCAAGCAATAATAAAAGAAACAATTACTGACAGAATCGCTTGACATTGCTTTTCAATTTTGGTTGATATATCAAAACTTAAAATTGCTTCTTAATTTACAATGAAAATCTAAAAGATTGGGTTGAAAAATTAAATGACGTAGTTTAATGTCTTTATGTCAAAATAGAAAATAATTTTCACTATTTTCTCCAAAAGCAAGTTTGTTGATTTATAAAATATAATTTTTGGGGGATTAATAATATTATTTGCAGTGTTTAGTCACAATTTTGTATATCTGTAATACAAATTCTACAATTTTTGATATATTTACTAAATAACTTTTAACAAAATTACCGCTAAATATTAATTAACTGCAAGGATGAGGTTTTTTTCCATTTTTTCCTCCATGAATTTTTATTACAAATTCTTTTCCGTCACTTCAGTAATATTTTATTTTGACGATTTGAATGCTTTCTAGATTTTTTTCATCTCTTGAAATCCAAATATTTTTCTTTAGTTCTTTACTTTTTAAAAAAAATTATAATAGCTATCAATAATCACTGGTTAAAAACTTTGCTTCATTTTTTATTATTATTGCTATTTTATCTCTTAACAAGCTTTGAGCTCTATATATAACATTTGTAAATACAAGCTTATTAAATTAGGTCATGTGACATCTGACTTGATTTTTTTTTTTAATGTTATTTTATCTAGATGAATTGTCTACTTTATTTGCTAAATGATATTTTTTGTTGTTTAACTAATATATTCATTATGATTAGTCTTTTTTGATTCTAAAACTGATAATAAAAGAATGGTATCAAAAAAAAAATAGTATAAAGATGAGCATAATTTAAATATGAACCTTTATTACAATTAATTTTAATTGCATTTGTAATAAAATGTTAAACTAGAATGTTAAGGAATAATATGAAAGTTAAATATTTCTTTGATTGGAAGCTTGATTATTAAAAATATGTTACTGTATTATTATTTTGTATATGTAATATTTTCAAGGGAACAAGATTAAAATATAAGATTTTTTTAAAAAAAAAAAAAGAATAGTAGGCCAATTGGATTCCATATTTGATATAATTTGCAAATACGTACATTTAAGTACATAAAATATATTTATACTGATTATTTTTTAAATTGCACTTTATGCAAAAAAGTGAAGCTTAGTATTATTAGAAAAGAATTATATGGCTGAACGCTTTCAGAGAACCTGAAGTCTCCATATTCGTAGTCCATTTTGGGAGTGTTAGCTTACATTGAGGTTTTAAGTGAAATTTAGCGGTAATTTATGCAAAATTTATTCAAAGTTTTCTTTCATACAGACCATTTCCTGGAGATTGCAAAACACAATTCTTTTCGGTTTATTGCATAGTTATCATTTGCAATAAAGCATGCCTCCTTTATCTTTTGTTTCATATCATTACGTTCAGTGCCCTTGCCATAGTGGGTTTGAACACATGGCCTGTTCTTTGGTGCTCAAAGAATATGGATTTATTTTCAGTATTATTTAGAGCTCTTCTGTATAAATAATGATGTTGAGATGTTCTAGTGGTGATGTAAGCCGACACACCCAAAATAGGCTATGAATATGGAGACTTAAGTTCTCTGAAAGCACTCAGCTGTATAATTCTTTTCTAATAATACTAAGCTTAACATTTTTGCGTAAAGTGCAACTTAAAACTTATCACTCAAAGGTGAAGTAAAAAACAAGGATTTTTTATTGATTATATAGATTTTGTATACCATTGATGAAAATGAATATTATAAAAAAGTCAATACTTTTACTAATTTTAAAATCAATATTTTCACTTCTAAAACAAGACTTTGAAGTTACTAAATAATGTATTTTTTTAAAAACTATTACTAATAAGTGAATAGGGATATAGATGTTAAATTTTAGGGCAGGTATTCAAATTTTTGATATGATTAAATGATCATTCAATATTATCAAGTCATTAAAGCAAATTTTTTTAGAGTGAGCTGCCGTCTGTTTACTTTTTCATGCTTCTCAAAGCTATATTTATTGTTATGATGATAAATTCTGTTCACCTTGTAGTTATCTTCTCTCTTTTTTTTTTTCTCAATTTTTCCAAGCATTATAATAATATGATTTAAAATATATAATATTAATCCAGTCATTTGTGCTTTAAATGACAGTCCATATTTAATTTAATGCCAATTTGTTCACTGGTTTTTGCAATCACATTAAAATCTTCATAGTGCAACAGTTGAAAATAATCAATACTTTTGTTATCCATAATATCTCCTCAATGCTTAATTTACACATCTGTAGAAAGTCATAGGAAACTTAATTAGAGCAATTATAATTTTCATTTTTTAAAGGTAAATCAGTAGCTCAAAAAATTTTGTTCAGACTTCCCAATTTTACCCACTGTCAGTCTATGGTATAATCTATTCATTGCTACATCCTCCATTGTTAAAGAATTGGCCAAAGACATAAAAATTGTGGGCAATTATTGGTAGTCGAGAGGTCAGTGACAGCTGCTTTACAAGCAGTTATCCCGGGTTAGCTTCCTGTCTGATGCTATGACACATGAGAAAAAAAAAATTCTATATTTTCATTAATAGTTTTAAAGTAAACTTCTATTCTTAATGTACCTTCTTTTTCATAATTAGCCATAATCATATATTTTCAGTTTATTTAAGTCTCTTCAGATCTTTGCCGTTTTCATCAATAAGTGTGGTATCTTTACCTTACTATTATCTTTAAGGAAATTTTTATCATATATTATCATCTATTTGTACAGTAAATGCTTTGAATTTTCATTGCACATTTAAATACAACATATTAAAGATAATATTGATGTGTTTTGTTTTTGCAAATGAAATGTTCATTTATTACTTTTTCATAATGAAAATGTAAATAGGTATGCACCATACATTTATATAAGGAATTAAAGGACATTATTATATATGGTTGATGCATGCTGTTAAGGGTACAAATCTAGACACTAATTTTTTAAATTATAAATAAACTTAAAATTTTTTTTTCAAGTCACTGGTTGATAAATAATATAGGAACCATTCAATTATTCCTTTAATAAATTTTTAGGATCTTGTTATTTTTAGCTAGGGAACAAAACCAAATAAATATGACTTTAAAACTCTTATTATTTAGCAGATAACTAAACTAATGATTAGCTTCTCTTTTAATATTTTTTGGGGGGCTGTGGGAGAAGTCTTTACTTAGCAGTAAACTATATTTTCATATAGAGAATGACCTTGATGTAATAATTTCATATTTTATTCAATTGTTATTTTCCAGAGTTAAAAACTTACAAGTAATATTGAAAATTTAATGTTTTTAAAAAAATGTCACTATTTGTAGGATAGGCTTTATATTGTAGTTCTGACTATTTAAGGAAATAGTGCTTTGGGGAAATATTATTAAGAATAATTGCAACAGTATGTACATGTGTGTGCTCACATGCTATTTTTTTGTCATGGCTCACTTGTATATAAATTGCAATCATAATTTATCAAAAATTATTAGCTATTGGGGAAAAAACTATACTTATTGTGTAGAACTATTGACACTTTAAAACAAAAATAGATGTTTTTAATATCTTATTATTTTAAGTTTTTAACAATGCATTTTATATATTTGACTAATTTTAATCTATATGTGCCCAATTTCACCTAAAATAATTTAATATATTTGTATACAAATACTCTTATTTCATTTTTGCAGAATATTAAGTAAATAGAGTAATAAAAAAATCAGTTTGTATTGATATTATTCATCATCATCAACCATTATCAATCTACTGCAGGATGAAGGTCTCTCCAAGTTTAATCCAATTTCTCCAATCTTTAGCTTCTCTTCTCCACATCACCCCTACACACTTTCTTATTTCATCCATCCATCTCACATGTGGTCTCTTTCTGGGTCTTTTACACTTTCTTGGAATCCAGTTTAAAATTTAAAATTGATATCATTACCATATAATATGTAGATAGTCTTTCTTTTTTTAATCTGGAATTGAAAAAAATATATTATAATCATTTGTTATCTGCCGAAAAATAAGTTTATTGACATCTAAAAAGTCTTAAAGCAATGAATATTATGGTCAAGCAAGAAAATAATCGTCAACTGTGATGTATTCTTCTGTGTGCTGATTTTTATTTACAAATTACTTAAATTTTATTGTAGCTATTGTTAAAGAAAATAATTTGACTAATAATACATTTATATATGTTATTGATTTTTTTTTTTTTTGACAAATGATCTATTGTGATGCTTGATAACATTTTCTTGATCTAGATTTAAATTTGTTCCATATCGATTGTTAATGTTATGCATTTAAAACTAAAATATTATTGCCTTATTACATTTACCATTCTTAAAGCTGATAAAATAATTCGCGTGTGTGTGTAATTAAAATTTTAACTCTTTTTTTTCTCTCTGTATAATATTCAAGAATTTGAAAGAGTTAAAATATAAATATTTCTTAAGTAAAAAATTGTAATATATATAACAGATCTTGCATTTATTTTATTTTATTTTGAAATATTTTTTACAATTATGTACAAAAGTGTATAAAAGTCGTTAGATTTTTAATTAATTTGCTAATTTCACAGTCTATTCTTGCATGAAATTACAGTTATTTAAAAAAAGGAAATGGTTTTTTTAGTAATAGTTTAATTTTATCTTTATATATATATTAAAATATCAGTATTTATTTTTCTTTTACATGTACTACCTAAAAAAAAAAAAAAAGTACAAATGTTATGTACATATATACTATATATATTTTCAGAATTTCCTGTGTCTCCAGCATCGAAATGTTAAGATTTATATACTGTATTTTTATATTTTTATTACAATGTTAGATCTTAGCAAAGAAGAATGAATTCTAATGATTTGACTAGTAGATTTTGGCTTTGAGGTCATTTGAAAGAACAACTATTTATTATATAGTTTAAAAAATTATGAATGTTAAATAATTATGTCATTGCATTATTGAAACAATAATGCCATTGAGTGGAAAAATCATATAAATTTATTTATTGAAAATATTGTCAATATATTGAGCAATTTCTGAAATTAAAAGTTTTTGATCGCCTTGTTTTTTTTTTTAATGCTGGATTTATTCTTATGGGATTCTCTGTATGTATATGAAAAGCATTTTTTTTGTTGTTATTCTGGTTGATTCATTTATTTTGTATTAACTATATTTTCAGTTGTTATGTACACACACACAACACCATATATATGTGTGTGCGTGTATTCTGTACTTTTTTTTTTTCAAAAACTTTTTTAAAAAAATGGAGCTTCTGTATGAGTGTAATCTTGTTATCTTTTTTTTTTTTAAAAAAAATAAACTTTACTGTTATTAAATGTTGAATTTATTTTTATATTTTATATATATATAAGGAACTAGTGCATTTATAGAAAATTTACAGCTATCAAAATTCACATTTTGAATTTGGATTCTGTGTAAGCAAAATCCAATCTTTTTCTGGTTCCAATCAGGCTTAAATAATATTTACTAAAGCTATAACCTCAAGAATATGCATGTAAAAAGCTTGTGGTTAAGACCTGTAGAGGTCCCTACTATCGCATTTTACACGCATATTCTTGAGGTTATAGCCTTAATAAATATTACTTACGAAATTTATAATCAGGAATCCACTTAATCATTCAATATTAATCAGAAAATGGTGTAACTATTTTTAATTAAAGGATGAATCTAAGATGGAAAAAAAAAATCTTGAATCATCATCACCCAGCACTTGGAAAGTCTGGTGAATAATAAATAATATTTCCTTCATTGTTTCTTTTTTTGGGGGTGAGCATTAGAATAACCATGTGTGAAATATTGGGATTTATTTATATTTTTGCTTGCACAAAAATCTTTTCTAAAAGTTGTGTTACACATATAAATTACACTTACCAACATTTAGCTTTATGCATACAATATATATATAATATTTACATATATTTATATTGTCTATATTAGATTTAATGTAATTATAAGGGACTTGAAGTCAGATTTTCAAGCACTCTACATTTATCCAATCCATCTTATACAACCGATACACATGGCTACATACATGTGAAAAAGATAAATAATCTCCAATATACAAATTTTGTGCTGAACCAGCATGAAATACATATATTGGAGATGATTTACCTTTTTCATATTTATGTGGTCATGTATATCAGTTGTATAAGATGGATTGGATAGATGTAGGATGCTTGAAAGAGATCAAATCTCTTATATATATATAATGGTAAATAATAAATAATGATGCCAGTTTACTGGTACTGTGATGATGATAAGAGATAACTAGGGTATGGGGGATACAGAGCATTAGAAGACACATCAATATAACAAAGAGGACATTTTATTATATCCAGACCACATCTAATCTAATTAAATGCTTAATACATTCAAAATGTCTGAATTGGAATCTAGCCCAAAGTAATAACAAAATTATGTATATACAAATAAGTCATTTGTTATAAATTAAATAAGCATTTTATAATAGTATATCCATCTTCCTATCTAATCTAAGTACATATTCACTGCATATATGCATTATTTATGTGTCTTAGTACTATTATGAAATTATCAGTTGGATATCTGGACTAAACTGGATACTCCATAAAAGCAAATCTTCTACCCCTTCCTAATCACTTCCACAATAAGGCACTATTACAGGGTTCTATAGAGACAAAATTAATTTAATTTCTTCTAAAAAAAATGTGTATAAACATACTGATTATCATCAGTGCCCTCTGGTGACTTACGACACTTAAGGTACTGGCCAACTATAAACTTAATTTCTAAAGAAATAATAAATAAAATGAAATGTAGTACATGAACTTTAGAGGATATGTCTTTTGAGCCAACCAGAATCATGATCATCTGAATGTCCATAACACTAAACATAAACCCTACTCCATATAACCTATGCACAAATCTTGCTCAAAAAGCAAGAACTCTATAAAATATTACTGCGATCAAGAGATAAAGCAACTTATTATAAATCAAATGATTCCTAGATTTATCCTATTACAAATAAATAGTTTTATTAGGATCATTTTAAAAACATCCTGGAACATTAAGCTGTTGTGAAATAAAGTCACACTGCAATTTATGAAACAGAAGTTGAAAGGAAGGAAGACAAACATTTTAAAAGTTATTTAATAACTAATTGATTAACAATAAATAAAAGAAATTGACATGATAGTATGAAATTTTAAACATTCATTTATCATAAAATATGTATTTTCATAAAAATTATAATCTGTTGATTTCTATTCATAAATTAACTTGTAATTCATTAAGTTATATTTTGAAAATAACTAAGTTGGAAAAACATTTTCAAAATTAAAGATAACATTCTTTGATTTATCTTAATTAACCTTTTGTTAAGTTTATAGGAGGGAAAAATAATATTTCATCTAAAAACATTAAGTTTTTATGTTTCACAATTTGAAAACATTAACTTAATAAAAATATTTAAAATTATCAATTCTTATTAAAAAAAAATATTACTTTTATATAAAAAAAATATTTTTTACTATTAATAAAAATACAGTGTGCACACAAAAAATACATTTAACCATGGTTTTATTATTTTTTTTGGGCAGTCCATCCCAATTATAATTTTCAGTTGAGTTTTTTTTTTGAAGACTTCTACACATAAACATGATTTATTTGTCCTTTTCCTGGTGTGTGGTCTTTCTAGGTTAAAAACAGCACATTTTAGCCATTCCTTTACATTAAAATTTCCAGGTGACACACTTATAGAAACTCATGCTCTTGGTTGAAGACAAAGTTGCAGATTACTTTAGAGGGTAACTTTTCTATATTTTATTCCAGTAAAGGTAGATTTCATGGAGGAAAATGGTGTCTAGCTTGTAGCTGAATTTAGAACATGGTTTTCATTGTTAAGATTCATTCTGGCAACAGCTTGATGAAGACTTCTGCTTTTTTCTTTGTCAGCTGGATTAAGTCTTGACTGCTCTCTTTTCAACAGCTAAGTTAGGCATATTTCTTCTTACCAGATACTTGGATCTTGTGACTTATTTACACCCCCATTATTTTTTTTCTAGAACAATCTTGTCAACAAACCAATCACAATCTCCAACACGATTTTTATAACAGCAATTAGATAATTTTTTATAAATACAATTGTTCAGATATTTCCCTCCTTAATCGTAGATATTAAAAAACAAGTCAAGAACTTAATATCAAGATTCTTGACATTTTCGGTTGTTTTCTCATCCCTGGTGTTCGCCACAGGATGTCGTTGATGCTAATCAAACACATATACATATAACGATTCCGGGCTGGACCTAAATGGTCGATTTGATATAAAAAGATCTGATTTCTTAGATTTGTAATAAAATATTCTACTAACTAATACTATTATATGATGTTAGTTTTTTATTTTTGTAAATGTTTATTAATCTTATCTTGTTTTTGAGTTTGTGTGTATGTGTTTTTAAAGTTACAGTGTTTTTCTAATTTTTTTTTTTTTTTTTGACTTTACATGTGTCTTTTTAAAGTTACGGTCTTTTTTTTTGCAAGAGTAAATCAATAATTTTATTCAAAAGCAAGACATAATAAGTCAATGTTTATTAATCTTAGATTGTTTTTTAGTTTGTGTGTGTGTGTGTCTTTAAAGTTACGGGACTTTTTCTCATTTTTTTTGGACTTTATGTGTGTTTTTTTTTAAAGTTACGTTATTTTTGTCAAGAGTAAATCAATCATTTTATTAAAAAAGCAAGACGTAATTCTAAATCTATCAAAAGTAACGTAATTTATATACTACAATTTAGAATTGATACCCGACTACTATTAGTAAGGACCGTCATTGAAAGACTCAATTGAAAAATGATACCAGATTAATTTCCATTTTTTTTGGGGAGACAGTAATGAATCAGAAAGTGGGTTGTTTTTGTTACGTCTGTCTATATAAAAAGGGTACCATTATTGAAATACTAAATTTAAAAATGATAGCTGACTAATTTGCATTTTTTTTGACAGTAATTAATCAGAAAGTGGGGGTTTTTGGGGGGGTAAATCTTGTGTATATATAAAAACAAACAAACTGGAATTCAAAAACTCCATTGAAAAAATCAAACCCCGTTGAATTTGCTTTTTTTTAAAGACTAATTAATCAGGAACTGGGTTGTTTTTGTTAGTGTGTAGATATAAAAACTAATCTTATTTTGAAATAATAAATGTAACAAAAAAAATAGCTGACTAATTTTATTTTTTGGACAAGTAATTACTAATAATTAGACACTGGGTTGTTTTTGTTTGTGCATATATATATAGTGAAAGTAACTGGTCATGGATAAATTCTCGTGAAAACGGTACTTTTCGTGTGATCCTTCAAATTTTTTTCCTTCCGCACCCTTAAAAGCAATTTTTGAGGTTTACCCATTCATAATGGAATCTTCAGGACATTATTACTAAACTTACAACAGTAAAGTAAGTTGCAACACATTAAAAAAAATAAACGTCTTATCAAATTTTAAAAAAATACGATTGCTTCAAATACACACACTCTCACATGAAACTACTAAGAAAATAGATATTCTACTATTACAAGAAAATGATGAACAAAATCAACTACTACAGCAGCCAATCAAGGCATTTCTTTCTCTTTGCTTTTAGCATAGAAAAAAAGCCATAACCGGCAGCCGTTGGGAACTCTGTGTTTTATCATAGAAAGAAGTCTCTTTGTGTTGGCTTCTGTTGCCGCTGCCTCCTCCATCCAACATAACATGAGGACTCTTCTGCATTTATAACATAGAAAAATTCCTCTTTTTTTTGGGTGAAGGCTGGTGAAACGGTATATTTCTAGGAATTGACCTAGAAATAGCGACATCTCGAGGCGAACACCAGGGATGAGAAAACAACCTTATTTTCTAATTAAAAAATTTTTCTTGCAAAAAGAAAAACAAGATAATCAGTTAATTACACTGAGTTGATTTTTTGTAATGAGAGATAAAAAGAAAAGAAAAACAACTCTAAACATAAAATTTACCAAAAGTATTAAAATTTTATTTTAATTTTATTTTTATTTTTAAAATATTCTTAAACATAAAACTAACTCACTTGAAAGGTTAAAATTAAATATTAAACAATTTACTAAAAAGATAAAGTTTTTATTTGTTTTAAATTAAAAGCAACTGATAATTAAATAAAATTATTGAAGAGAGAACAAAAGAAATTATATGATTTTATATTTTTCTCTCTTCTACCAACATTTATAATACATTAAAATATGTATATTATAATATAAAAAAAGATTTGACAATTATTTTAAAAAATTGTCTAGAATGTTCCATCATGTGGAAAGTAAAATAAAATATTTAACTAATTTCAGACACATTATTATTATAAAGAAAATATGCATGGGAAAATTAAATATTTCCCCCATTAATTAAATAATCCTAAACTAAACCTGAGGAATTTGACAACTATCAAATTATTTTTAATGTAGCCAAATGATTACAATATATATATAATCAAGTATATGAAATAATATGGTGGTGGGGATTGAAATGGCAATATCTAAAGATTAAATTCAGCCTAATTACTCCAAAAACATTTTGAACAGTTCTCTTAGATCCTATTTAAATTAACCTTAGTTACCATTTTTTTTTATAAAAAGAATACTTCTGGAAGAATTATCTCTGATTTTCATTATTTTGATATACTTTTATTACCCCAGCATGTTCCCCGGGGATTTATATGACTTGAAGTTTAGTGGTATATTCATAGAATGAGTTCAAATAGCAAAATAACTGAATTTGATAACAAAATAATTATTTATAATAATTATAAAGTAAATAAAATAAATTAATGTTCATATATTCACAATTTCTATAAAATTATAAAATACTGAAATTAGAAAATAGATATTAAATTTAAATGTAATTATTAATATACAGATATCCATACTAATAAATTTTAATATAAAAGGCAAATCTTACCCATATAATAAAATATTTTTTACCATGGTTTTTGATTAATATTGAAAACTTACATTCTACATTTCACACACATCTTTGATAATACTCTTTATAAATTCAGTCTATTTTGATTAATCTCCATGGAAATCAATAATTGTAGACGAAGGAAATGGGTCTCACTATAGGCAAGTTCTATGACCAAAAAGCTTGCTTTTTTTTGTAAGCAGGCAAATATGTGTCTTATGCATGACTAGTGCTCATAATTACATAAAACTCCATAGTACCAGTTTTTCAATTGATGTATCTTTGGTTCCTTAGCTGCATATAATAAATACTCTTCTGAGAGCAAATATCACGATTGCTAAGTTAGTTTGCAATATTTGAAAAATACTTTTAAAAAATTAGATGTTAATAAGCAATTTGAAGCTATTCTACAATAATAATTTGTAGAAAATGATTTTAACTAGTAGTCATAGTTCTTTCTTTCCAATTACAACCACTCTATTGGTATTTTTACCTTCCCAAAGTCAGTCTAAATTGCTGTTTTCTTTCTTTCAAAACTAAAAACTATTGTTATTTTTAGACCCATTTATACTTTTGACTCTTAGCAAGAACATATTCCATCACTCTAAGTCTTTAATGATATATATTTTATTTTAATAAATATGTTTATCACACTGGACAAACTAACTAATACTACATTAAGTTAGATTGAAATGTTTTACAGAACATCATTTTCTCAGGTTTGAATACCAGATTTAATTATCCAAAACAAGTTTTCCCAAATAATTATAAAATAGCTTTTAATTATGGTGACTGGGAAGAAAGAAAAGAAAAAGAAAAAAATCATGACTGATATTCAAAATCCATTCTTTAGCTTTTCTAATTTTAGTTCTGTCGAATATTAAGTAAAATATCTAGATTTATCATCAAATTTACAAGAAAAGGGCAATTTATTTTATTAAATGTCTTCCAGAAAGTAAATCCCCCCAAAAATATAAAATGAAATACACATTTTTTTAAAAAAAAAGTTATTTGATGCATATTGTAAACAAAATAAATAAATTCTTTAATTTCTCTTGACTTTTATGTTTCAATAAGGAACTTTATTGTACCAAAATAATTTTACCTATATTTGAGTTATGTTTGTATTTTTGTTCAAATATATACTTTACATGTGTTATTAATTAGATGATATCGCTAGTTTTCTATTTGGGACAATTGCGGAGATCAATTAGACCGAAGTGCAATGGCCAAATCTCACCCCGGGAGAATCGCCTCCATGATCACGGTATCTCCTGTGCCAGGTAAGTCGCTAGTTCTCCATTTATACAAGTTGTAAAGATTTCTGATAGTGTTCAATTAGTTCTTTGTGATTCATACTATTTACAATTTTCTTAAACAGAACTGTAAAGAGCTCTGATGATGACTGCAGGACAGTCGAAACTGATAGTTTTGATATAAATAAAGAGAATTGATAAAGTGTTTAAGAAAGTTGTACTATGATATGTTAAAGTAGAAATCAATTCATAGGAAAAGGAAAAAGAAGAAAATTATATTGCTTTCTTTGCGATTCTTTGTTATTTCCTAAAAAAACCAGATTTACAATAAACTATTTTAATTTTGCACAATACATTTCTTTACATCATACAAAATGTTTCATCGATTTATTAAATCTATAAATTTTTTTTAAAAATTGATATCAGTATATGTTATATGTGTATATCTCGTATATGTATACACATACAGCAACCCATAAAATTTACAAATCAGTTTATTATTTTATTACCTTTAATTAGTTTTCTAAAATGTTTCAAATGTTAGCTAAGTAAAGGTTTATTCTATATGTTAATTATACCTGAGCCGCTTTTAGCTGATGAAGTTAGATTCATACGACTTATAGGGTGGTTGGTTACACTGAAGTATTATTGTATATACTAAAATTTTCGCATAAAAATAAAAAAAGATCTGTCCTAGTACATATGAGTCTTAGAAAAAACCCCCCCTCCTAATTTGAACAGACTATTAAATCATAACAAAGGTAAAATATCTCACCTCAGATTGGGTATAAACTTGAATGCAACATTGCGGCTTGCAAAATCAGTATTCTATAGGTAATCTTGGACAAACATAGCCACCAGAATCTCACAACACAAATATTTGTATAAATGAGCTAAAAATAACTCTGAATATAAATCAGTTTGTTTACAGTATGCCCAAAACTATGATCACATTTTCGATCTAATAAATGCCCAAATGGTTTGCATGGAGCCAGACAATAGAAAACGTAAAGTGAAAGAAGCATGGTTGATCACTAATAATAACCAGGCCATAACTAAAACAGAGAATAGCATCTAACTCTCCAAAAAATGGAATATTTAAATTACTAATTTAAATAAATTAGCATTGTGCATTTAAATGCTGCAGCATATTCACACACACCCTGCGAGTGTTGTGAATCTCTTCATCAGCCGAAAGTGTATTCAGCTACCATAAACAAAATTAACATACAGAATTAACGTTTACTTAGCTAATATTTTTTTTCATATGTCAAATGTGTTGACCGGGAAGCGAACCCGGGCCAGCTGCTTGGAAGCCAGCTATGCTAACCGCGAGGGCACCAACGCTTAACTACTTACTTAATATTTGAAACGTTTAAGAAAACTAATTATAAATAGAATAAGGAAAAAGTGCATTAAAAAAATAAGTTGTCTTTAATAATTTGATGACAAGGCTGTTTCGTAATACAAATGATTCTAATTGCGATCAATTTGTACTATCACTCCCCTTAAAAGATGAGTCAATGGAAGAATAAACTTTTTCATTTCTTATACCTATGTTTAATTTAAAATCTTATCCATAAATTAATTACTGATTTTTAACTGTAGTTTATTTCCCTAACTATTATTATATTTCTATTTTAATCATTTTAAAAATTAAATAGTATTTTACTAAAATAATAATCACATCAACGCCTAAATGAATAAAATATGTCACATTATCCTGTTCAGAGATTTGATTGGCCTTCAATCATAAAAAAAAATTAATAGGATTCTTCAGCTCTAAGATATATATAAGTTCAACTATTAGGCACTAAGATAACCAATGCAGCATGATTTGCAGAAGAATTACTTCCATTTTCATACTTTTCAGCTAACAACTACTCACTAATAATGAAATATTAATATCTTGCGCACAGAAATTTTTTGACGTCTAGAAGCTGATACATGTAAGAGCTGAAACTTACATCTTGTTTCTTTTTTGAGACTTATAGGCTGATAAATACAACCATTTGAAAGTTAAACCTTATTTCTTTTTGAGACTTAGAGAAAGATAAATACTACAAACATTTAGGACTATGCCTTGCTCTTTCTCTGCCTTACAAGTAAGTGATTATATCACTTCAAAAGTGTGTGGATACACATAGTAAACAAATAAATACTTTTTTTCTAACCCTTTATTACCATGAATTATAATTTTACTATTTTTAATTTTGCGTAATACATTTTTTTACTTCATACAAAATGTTTTATATATTTATTAAATATATAAATCTTGCTTTTAATAATTAATAAAGCAAGTCATATATAACGTGACATTACTTTTATAAGCTTATAGTTACAAAAATGCAATACAGAGAGCATACCAATAGCTTAAACAAGCTCTTAATTAATAAGTGCGGTATGAGAAAATATTTAAAATCTCTATCCAGAACACTCCCATCTCCAGACCAACTGGTTTTGAGCTTATGGCTCATGTCAGTGAAGAGCTAGAATATTCAGACACTAGATCTAAAACTCAAAACCCAGCATTTATTTCAAACGTATATTTAAGTAGAAACTCTGAAATTTTTAAATTGATATAATTATATGCTACACATTATATCTAATAAATGTGCACACATATTGCAATCTATAAAATTAACAAATCAATTTATATTATTTTCTTAAGCTGTTTTTAATAATTTGGTGTCAAGAGGTTTGAACTACAGTGATTCTAATTAAAGTAGATTTGTACTGTTACAATATATATATATTATGAAGCACGTTTTCGGGATTAACCATGTTTATTAGAATAAAATAAATTTTTTACCAATTTTTCAATAAGATAATATTTATCCTCAACTGGATGAAAAAATGTATAAAGTAATTATATAGATATAGTATGTAACAGAATGAGTCCTGGCCTTGCATAACAGTTGACTTCATAGGCCATCAGAGTGGATGAGAAAATGTATGTGCAATTCTTAACGTCTAGACCCATATTCATTCTGATCCAATTCTTAACTTCCTAGAACCATAATCATCCCGATCTCATTCCTAGGAGGTGATGTATTATCATACAAACATACATCAAATATCTACAAGTATACTCATCTCTTTTCTTCATCCGTAACTTTCATTTATCCCAGAATTTGAGCTTAGGGAGAATATGCATAACATTTCGCTTAATGCTACTATATTATGTTAGAATGTGATAAATTGATAAATGAATAAAGAAAAAACCAAACATCAGTCTTTAATTTGAAATCATATATTTAACAATTTTATTCACAATTATTATGATTTGTGCAACAAGAGATTATGACAAAAGCAATTAATTTATTTGATATCTATAACTATTCTTTGATCAATATGGTTAATATTTATTAATCCAATTCCTCTTTTTCTTTCAAAGAGCAATCATTCAATATTGATACTAACAAAAAAGTTTTAAAACTTGTTATTATTTATATATATACTTGCTTGTTAATTTAGACTTTAGTAAAATTGTAATTCATTGTCTCCAATATGTTTATTAGTTAATTCATCTTAACAATGTGGTGATTCCTCGTATTATAATTTGTTTCTACAATGATAGGAAAGACTATTCATGCTAGAAAATTTTAATCATATATATTGAAAAACAAATAAATGATGAACTGATTATTGTCAACAAACAACAATAAGAGTGTAACTGCACAAGTGTTGGTATTTAATGTGGAAAATTATAAAATCTTATCTTTCTCTTCTAATGATTAAATTCATCTTCACATCTGAACCTATATTTTATTTCAATTAAAATAAGGCTAATTATGTTTTTTTCCTTTTCAATATATCAAGAATTTATATCCCCCTCACTCTATGGTAAAGGAAAAAAAAAATATATATATATAAAGATACATAAAATAAGAATATGATGTCTACCTAAGATAAATCAAAAATCTATAAAGGAAATGTTCTAAAATGATTATATATGTCCTTATTGTTACAGTTCATGATCCAATTGGTGGGGTTCGAATGTTCTAGAATGTACATGATGGTGACAGAATTTCTTTCTTCCATATAACATGCCTTGAGATGTTAAGTTTACAGCTTCCCATTGAAGTAGTAAAATTGGTAGTGCTTTCAGCATAGATGAATAGATGCTGTGTTGATTCAAATTCAGTTTTGGCAGTTACAGCTCCATGGATAATGAATCTCTTCCCATAACTTAACTCCACACTTAGCAGTGCATGGTTCTCTGTGTCTTTATATACATAATTGATCAGAATTCTTTAGAGTTTTTTTTGAATAGCAAGGTATTGGCTATTGAGAATCTCAAGTTAAGATTGATCTAACTCTCCAATTCAAGATTGAAAATACAATTTGAAGTACCCAATAAATTTAAAGCTATTTCTGGGATTTATAATTTGACATCCTTTAGTTACCGAGTTTAAATCCATATGCTTTTTATTCTAGCTTTTATCTCATTTAAGGTTTTTCTTTAGTAGCTGTGGACTTTTCTCTTTCAACAACAAGTTCGATTTTCCACTCACAAAATATACATGTTGGTTAGCTAAGAAGAGTTTTTGATCTGATTTGTGAGAAGTCATTTGAATATATATAGAGACAATCACTAAAATGAGGTTCTTTTTAGTGTTAATTTGACTCTTTCAAATAATGAATTTGAGTTTATGCTTTGAGTTAATTATTTACATCATGTGTTACAATTTATACATATATATTTGGTGGATTAATAACAAAAATTTATTTATTATTTCTTTTTACATTTTTGTGATTTTCTCGCTTGCATCTAAATTTGATCATCTTTTTTTTATATTGTTGTAGTATGTGTATGTTAAACCATAATTAATGAGGTTTTTTTTTTATAATAAGGCTAAGTATCAATATTTAAGTTTTACAGTTTTCTTAGGATTATTTATTTTATCACGTTTGTTAAATATTTAATTATAGAAACAATTAAATGTTTCTCAGATACAATGCTTGTGAACATTTTTATCTTTCGGAAATATGTTTTATCCGGATTACATTCTTTTTATGAATATAATGAACTTTATATTATATGTGTAGAGAATGTTGTTATTGTGGATATTGGTGTTGGAGCATATAAGTGTGTTTAATGGTACTTGGTGGGGTATAAAATCACACCTTACTTAAATATGTAATGCAGTGGGTCCGGGTCCTGCCCTTGCATAATGATAGACTTCATAGACCATCGGAGTGGATGAGAAATCATATTTAGGATTCCTAAATTTCCAGACTCACATCCACTCTGATCTCACTCCTAGGAGATGACGCATGAGCACATGCACATATATCAAATATCTGCATGTATTCACCATCCTTAACTTCCATTTATCCCAGAATTTCAGCTTAGGGAGAATTGGGTAAGCATATGAAAAATGCAAATGACAGTCTTTAATTTGAAATCATATATTTAACAAATATATTCAGAATTATTACAATTTATGCAAGGAGAGATTATAACACATACAATTAATCTGCTTAGATATCTATGACTATTCTTTGGTTAGTATGGTTAATCCTTATTAATCCAATCCCTTTTTTCCCTCAAAGAATAATCATTCAATATCAATACTAACAAAAAAAAATTAAAACTTAGCCTTATTTATATATAACTTGCTTGCTAATGTAGACTTTAATAAAATCATAATTCATTATCTCCAATATGTTTATTGATTAATTCATCTTAACAACATGGTGATAGTATGGGACCCCGCCCCCTTCTATTATGATTTGTTTTTACAATGATGAAAAGACCATTTGCATTAGAAATTATTAATTATATATTTAAAAAATGCAAATAAATGACAAAATGATTAGTATCAACAAATAAACAACAAATAATAGTGTAGCTATACAAGTGTTGGTATTTAATGTGTAAGAATATAAAATCTTACCTCTAACCCTGGTGATGATTAAATTCACCCACAAGCCAGTTAATGCCAGATCCTTTATTTTCTTTCCAATTTAAAAATATGGCTAATGATGTTTTCCCCTTTTCTAACATATCAAGAATTTATACCCCTCTCAAACTATGGTAAGGGAAATAAAAAGTATATAGTTACATAAAATAAGAACATAACATCAATCTAAGATAAATCAAGTCTATAAAGGAAAATGTTCTAAAAGGATTATAGTTCATGATCCAATTAGTGGGATTCAAGTGTTCTAGAATGTACATGATGGTTATCAGAATTTCTCTCTTCCATATAGAATGACTTGAGTTATTAAGTTTGCAGCTTCATATCCACACAGTAAAGTTGGTAGTGTTTTCATCATAGATGAATAATGCTCTGTCAAGTTGAATTTGGTTTTGGCAGTTATAGCATCATGGGTGATGAGCCTCTCCCACAAGGTAACTTCACATTTGTAGAACATGGTTATCTGTGTCTCTATATATGTAGTTGATCAAAGTACTTGAGTTTGTTGAATAGCAAGGTATTGATTGTTGGGAATCTCAAGTTAAAGTTGATCTAACTCTCTGGCTCAAGACTGAAAATATTCTAAAAGTATCAAATAACTTTAAAGCTATTTCTGAAATTTATAATTTAAATTTCATTTGTTTACTGACTCTAGATCCATCCACTTTATTTATGCTCTTATCTATCTTCAAGAAGATATTCTCATTTAAGGTTTTACTTTGATGACTGCAAACTTTTCTCTTTGAATAACAAGTTCGATTTTTTACTCACAAAATATACGTTAGTAAGCTGGCAAGAGTTTTTGATCTGATTTTTGAGGTCATTTGTGTATTTATATTGATGATCACCAAAATGAGGTTGTTTTTTAGTGTTAATTTGACTCTTTCAAATAACGAATTCGAATTCATGCAATGAGTTATTTATGTCATGTGTTACTATTTATATGATAAAATTTTATTTATTTTCTTCTTTTACATTTTTATGATTTTCTCACATCTAAATTTGATCATCTTTTTATTTTATTTTATTACAATATGTGTATATTAAACAACAATGAGAGGTTTTTATAATAAAGTTAATTATCAATATTTAAGTTTATCGTCCATTTGTTAAATATTTAATTATAGAAACAATTAAATGTTTCTCATCTATAATATTTGTTAGCATTTTCATCTTTTGGGAATACATTTTATCTGGTATACATTATCTTTATAGATATAGCTTACTTTATATATAGGGATTGTGGTTATTATGGGTATTGGGGTTAAAGTAGCTAAGTATGTTTAATGGTTTTTGATAGGATGTAAGACTACATCTTTTATTTATATATATATATATTTACGTCCTATCAAAAACCATATTACTTTTTACATTTTTTACCCAACTGATGATAAGTATTATTGAAATGTTGGTAATAAATTTATGCTATTCCTCCCAAAAGCATGCTTCATAAAACATCTATCACCCATGAAAACATTTACTTCAACATTTATGTACACAGAGGTACTTAAAAATAACCAGAAATTTATAATAAAAAATTGTTTATTTATTTTAAATGTTGTTGATAGATTCATGGCAACATCAAAAGCTAAAGTTATCTCTCTTTACATGAATATAATCTCTTAATTCCCATTCTTTATCAAACTATAAATTCATGAAAAAAGTATAATTCAACATATAAGATGGGGTATCCAAAAGTAACTGGAATTTTATAATAAAAAATTGTTTATTTTTAAGTGTTATAAATTTAATCTCTTTCAAATTACTATCCATTTGATGCAATACACTGGTCTAAACATGTTTTTAATTTTTCAAAGTAGTTTGGAAATATTTGCAAAGTGATATGTTTTAACATTTCTGTCATTTTTTACCTCTAGTTCTAAGTCCACACACAAAAAAAGTGAGACATTTTTTCATTTGAGAGATTAAAAAAAGTGGCATAAAGTGAGATTGAATGAATATGATTGATAGATAAACTATATCAAGCTGAATTTAATTAAAAAGTGTTTCACACTCAAGGCTTTGAGAGAAAACACTTTGTGGGGGTGGAGGGTTGCACCACAGTTTACATTTTACTACATCATGTAAATGTTTCAGAACTTGAAGATAAAATGCCTGACTGTTACAAATTAAATTGGAGAGAAAATGCTGTTTGTGTCAAAAAAAAATTCAGCATTGTTTT
Source organism: Epiperipatus broadwayi (assembly GCA_028023455.1). Lineage (NCBI taxonomy): Eukaryota > Metazoa > Onychophora > Udeonychophora > Euonychophora > Peripatidae > Epiperipatus > Epiperipatus broadwayi. The sequence continues at coordinate 976,272 of JAQFVV010000030.1, read as the reverse complement.
GACTTTGATGTTCACTTGTCACACTTTTTAGGGATGTGGTAAATGTAACATTTAATTTAAACTACTCATAAATTTGTGTTTTCATGAGAACAGATTTCTTGTAATCTGTTTCAAACATTGCAACTTTGTTCCTTGTCATTTTCTATAAACAAAAACCGAATTTCACATAGTCGAGCTTTTCAGCTATTATAAAAAAATTGACAAAAATGGAAAAGGCTCTTTACAAAACAATGTGTTATCATTTGGCAGATTGATGCAGGAGTACCCTGCAAAAAGTAACAGCTGAAGCATATACTATAATAGGCACACAAAGCAGAGAACAATTCCAGTTATTTTTGGGTCCCTCATATATATATATATATATATATTATAACAGTCAGGGTGTATTGGATTCTTACCATATCTGCCATACAAGGGCACCACCAGGCTATTGGAACCTGGAAAATTTATATAGTAGGCAGATATATACTGTTAAGATTCAAATTTATTTTATATATATTTTATTACGACCATCAGCCCATGCCACTAGCTCATGGAGACACAGAGATTTAATATAACTTCTTAAAATATATTTTCATAAAGACATTTCAATAAAATAAATAAATAAGCTACTGCCAAACGGCTAGGAACAGTCGAAATTGTAATATTAATAAATAAATATATTTTGCTTCAAAGTGTCAAAAGAGTGGAATGTGGTTATTATATGTTATCTATTAGAAAAGCAAAAAATAAAGAAGGAAAGAGGAAGAGAAGTTATTGAAGATTATATTATAATACAAAAAGATTTATTGAGACGCATATATAAATATTTAAAAATTGAGGAATAAAGATGATCTTAAATTTGTTATTATTTTTATATTTAAAATTGAAATTTCAGAAATTCATACAGATGGACATTTTAATAATATTTTTACTTAAGAACATTGTGTGTAGATAGGCTACATAGATTACTGAGTTAAAAACTTTTCAAAACAATCATTCAATCTCAGACTAAAAGTTCACAGCCAACCCAACACCTGCTTCCAGATATATAGATGCAACCAATGCAATATGAAGATGTTAGCATAAAACCATGTTGACAGGAATGTGGATCTGACAGCGTGATATTATTTGAAAAACATGACCCTCATCCAGAACAGGAATTTGCATCTGTTTAGGGAAAGGAATCATGTATATAAACTATCTCATGAGAAATTCTATGTATGGGGGAGAGCTGTCTATCTGCTGACTTATAGTCCCTATCCATAGAGCTTAAAAGAGATCAATGTTGCAGGAAATATGTCTGCATCCATTGCAACACAATGACTACATTTTTGGGTCATGCATTCAATTGGGCTTTGCCCTGTATGCTAAACACACTTCATATTACATTGATATAAATGCCCATATATCCCTCCACCAGCATCAACCTAACTATGAAACAAATAACCTGACATTAAACCCATTCAAAATAGACACAAACGATTAAAATATAAAGTTATTGATGGAATTGCAGAGGGAAATTTACGATAAACCCAATGGCACTCATCATAAGGTGCCGCATTGACACCAATAACTTAAAAAATATACGAATAAATATGTTTGGACACTCAGCATGAGGTGTCATATTTACCAATATATATTGTGCCGGATACTCAATCTATTCTGACACAGATGGCACCACCAAATCACTACGTATCTGGAAAATTTATTTGCTGTGATCAGAATAGATGATGATGATGGTTTGCGCCGACTAGACTCAGGGAGACACAAGAGATCTTAAATTGTTTAGACAATTGAGAGAAAAGCACAAAGACAAACATCAGCCAAATTAATTTTAAACAAATTCCAAAATTTTATTAAGAGAAAATAAATTATGAAGTATAATTTATTTATGATGCAATAAATAGGGTTAACTCAGGCATGTACTAGAAATACTAAAGGCAAAGCTGTGACAGACTGACTAATCTTTTAACATACAAATCATAAAGGGAGAAAGCAAATTTTATTCAGCCGAGGATTCATTCAAACATTGGTTTTCACTTTCAGATATTTAAACAATATATGCTCTTGAAACAGATCACAGAAACCAGCGCCAACGAGCTTTTTGAGGTCCAAAATTTGGTCAGACCCCAAATGTCCTTATGTCGGTATGAGCTGCACCTATTACTATGTTTAAAATAATGGTGATTGATCCACCTCAAGAACAACCAAAAAATATGATTGAAATGGAGTAAAACAATTAAAACTGGTGAATCCCAGCCAAACGATTGGTGAAAATTACTCTAAAATTAATAATTAAAGGTCTCAATAAGAGACAAATAAATCATTAGGAAACCAGTTACGTCTGTCCCAGCAATTAAAAAAAATGAATTACAAACAAATGCTGAGTACATGCTCTGATAAATCTAAAGCACACATAATAAATACAAAAAATAAATCTATCGGAGAGTGCACATGAGTACGAAACTATTAAAAGTGGTAAACACTTTAGCAGAATGAAAATATCGCTCACCTGTAATTTAAAAAGGGATAAATTTTATCTTCCTGCTGATGACTTATAAAATTACAAAGAAGAACAATTCTAATTTCCGCTTTTAGAGATATTAGAAATGAAATCTCCTCCTGTGGAAAATTAGATGATAAAGTCGCCAGCCAAAAGATTTTTGGAGGTTTGTGAAAGCGCAAAGTGTTTACATATTAATTATTGAATAATAAAATAATTACAGGTAAGCATATAAAATGCATGTCTGCCAAAGCATTTATAAAAAGTTTTACATAAAAATAGAAAACTCACTCGTCACTCTCCAATAAACAAAAATTGAAAGCAAATTTGGGAATCTTAAAACTAAGATTCCAAAACCCATTATAAAAATTCAAGAAAACACAATAAAGATTAAATATGAATATAAATATTACTTAAGCTTATGAACACAGATTTTTAATTAGATTGAGCGGAGATTTAATGAGAATTAATTTACCCTGGGAAGAATAAAATAAAATAGTTACCTTTCGGTAAAAACAAAAATGTTCACGTAGAGTGCGCACTATTATTCTAATTCATTTCAAGTCCTCAGACAGCGGCAAGGTAGAGGTAAAGAGGTTCCGGCTTCTAGATGTTTAAAGCATTACTGGAGCAAATTTGGAAGTTAGGGATCCATCTTTTGTTAGGATAGCAAGCCATTCTGTTGGTGATAACACGTATAATATTTGTCATCTTGTTGCAAGCGAAATGATTTAATAACAGCTAATTTCCTTTAAGAATTTAAATGTCCGAACTGATATAAACTTTCACTTGAGAAACAGCTTGTCTAGTTAAGAATAATGAATTAACTAACTGTCCAAATTTTTGGGGCTATTTATACCTTGCTCCATTTCCCGTGAAACACTTTCATTGTTGTTGAATGCTATGCCTAAGGCAGGGCAAATATTAATCTCCAGCTCAATCTAATCTAAGAATTCTACCCAGGGTTTATTAAAACAAAAACAACACAAATCAAATCTCCGCTTTTTAGAATGAACTTTAAAATAATTAATATAAAAGCCACAGGAATGTAATTAGAAGAGTGCTTGTTTTTAAATCAAATTGATTTAAAGTAAAAACACGTGGTATAAGAAAACTATTTTAGAATAAATTGATAAACATTAAATGATCCGTTTTACATATAAACGCGTGTGTATTTTGATATACGTATTCTTTTTAAATAATAATAAAAATTTAAACCTTAAACATTTAATGAAAATTAAAAGCTAAATACATTTTTTTTTTTAATAACACTATTGAATCGATCAACCCGGTTCAATATATATATTAATCATATGAAAAAAAAACTAAACGTTAATGAATCTATGCAGCTATCTACACCCAACTTAAATTTAATACATTTAAATAATTTAATCAATAAATATTAATAAAGAAAATGGAAATGATTTAATTAAATTAGAAAACTCAAATATATAAAATTAAACATTAACAACTGATTTTGAAATCTTAATAAGTCAGGATAAAGGTTCATTTTAAAAGTTATGTTTAGCTGGTCATTAAAAGCTGTTAAATATTGCTGAAAGTTCTTAATTACTTTTTAAAATTTTATAGTTCATGCTTTACTGTAGAGGAGCTCATGGTTCTTTGGGCCAATTCCCATGAAGACTTTATTAGTCATACTTTCATGGAAGACCGGTCTGTTGTTCATACCATAGTTAATCCAGAGGCTATCTTAGCTGGTTCAATCCTGGAATTATTTTATTGTAGGACCCATATGATTTGGGTATACAATAGTACCATTCATAATTTAACAGTCACTTCATTTGAAATAAGAGAGAGGGTGAAAATTACATCTTTTCACCCTTCTCAAAAAAAAATCAAGATGAAACTAACCTTGATTAGAAATTTTTTTTTTAATTCTCCAGATTCACTGAACATGGTTTCCTGTTCCAATGATTTTCATTAAGGTCTGAGCATTGGTTACTGCTTCTATTGGACATCTAATTTTTTTATTCTTTTATCTGACTTTTTAATTATATAAGAACCCCAAAGGCTAGTTTGCTTTTTCATTTAATTAATAAAACAATCATTTCCATTTACTGAGATTACATAGGAATCTTAAAATAGAAAGTAACATTTATTTCTATTTTCATTTATGTAACTTTTTAACAAAAATATTTTATCTTTACTTTTTTTTATAAAAAAGTACGTTCAAATACTTTTTTTTTTATTTAAAAAAAAAAATATTTTTAAAGTTTTCCATCTGTGCGATATATATATATATGTTAAACATAACTATTCTTAATTTTGGCTTTTAGTTTTTAATAACTGATTTTATTTAAGATTATTTTCCCCATTATTTTTAAATTTTAAAATAATGTAATGGCATATGTTGTTGAGCTTTTCAGTTATTATAAAAAAATTGACAAAAATGCAAAAGGCTCTTTACAAAACAATGTGTTATGTAGCCCCCATGATTTCACATGGCAATATCATTTGGCAGATTGATGCAGGAGTATCCTGCAAGAAGTAACAGCTGAAGCATATACTACAACAGGCACACAAAGCAGAGAGCAATTCCAATTATTTTTTGGTCCCTCATATATATATATATTTGTTAAAATATTGAAGCTAGATGGAAACTGGCTGGTTTAAATTTTTTTAGTAATTTAACTAAGAAAGTTATGGATAAATAGTATTTTTTAATATTTTCAAATATAATATTGTTTTTTTTTTTAATTTTTACCTAATTAAGTGATTTTGGAATATCATTATTATCCATTGTAGCAATGGTATTTTCAAAGATTTTGTTGAATAGGTTGATTGGTACAGGTTAGAAAAGTATTATAGACATGATCTTTATATCCAGTCAAATAAAATTTAAAAAATTCCAGACACAAAATGAATAATTTTTATATCATTTTTATTAATTTGGCATTTGATTTAATTCATTTATCAGGTCTCTTTCATAGTTTAGAATGTTTGGGGGGTACCCATAAAAAGATAGGGCATAGTATTCAGTTTCTTCATGATCGAATGAGATTTCTTATTGCAAGCAGGTAATCTGTGACATTTGGCATTAAACAAGAATATACACTTATTTCAAAATTGTTTTCAATTTTATGATTATATATAGGAGGTTTGAACTCAGATTTTACATGACCCTCCACCACCCATGATATCTCATACTGCTGATACACTTGATCACACACATATCGAACAGATAAATAATCACCAATATCGTATTTCATGCTACACCAGCACTCATCAGTTGGTCCAGATTATCATCTCCATACATATATAGAATCAAAGCTCAGCTTATATTAAGATAGCAAATCTTCATATATTAAGGGACAGGCTTCAAACTACTCCATGCCACAAATTCTTCAGCCATCCATTTTATTAAAAATCTCTTTGTGCCAACCTTCTCATCCTACTCATGTTGCTCACAAGTCACTCTGACTCCTCTTGTACAGGACGTAGTCCATTTACATACATATACAAGGTATGGGCAGACCTTAAAGCACCGTATTTTGAAATATGAATTTTTTTCTACAGTACAGGCTTTTTCATACCTGCACTTAAATATGTAATATATAAGAGGGTTGAACTCAGACTTTCACTTGACCCTCAACCATCCATAAAAAAGGAAAAAAAAATTCAAATTTTTATGATTGTAAATTTTGCAACCATTTACAGGCAGTTTAATACATCAGAGATCAAAATGCAACATATGTTTGATGGTGGAATTTTTAATTTGAATTAAATAAAAGTGAAAAGAAGAACTTAATTTTCTTGGATTCTGGATTTACAATATGCTGATATTTGTTTTATTTCTTTAATTCAAAGGAAGTGTAGAGAATATAGTTAATGCATTGATTGTAACATATAAAGACTTTCATTTAAGAATTAAAATTCAAAAAACTCGTTTTTTATCAGCTAGTGATAGAATACAAATATCTAGGAAGTTTTAGCTTGGATAATTAACATCTTGAGAATGTAAGTTAAAAATTTTATAGCTTTTTAAATAGATGTTGAGACGCAGCACAGACTTCAATGTGTTGCTGGCTGCTTTTAACAAATTAAAAGATTGGGTGTTTTATCACAGTGAGGCTTCAAATAAGAAGAAACCAGATTCAGATGTACTTTAAATGATCTAATTTCAATCTTAAAAAATTTGTCCATAATCGTGTCTGTTTATAAAATTTAAAATAATCAATCTAAAACAAAATTAAAATAGACAACTAAATATATCTAACCAGGCTTTCTTCACTTATTGGAACCTTATCAAGATGATTCCGCTTTTATAATCACATGACTAATTTCTCTACAGCAACTCCCCTCAATGGACATTATTTACATTAAAAACAATTTATTATTTACAATACAATAAAATAAATATAATTAATAATATATACATAAAAATAAATAAACTTATTATAATCTTACTTTTTATATATTTACAAAACAATCTCCAAAAATAATATTTTAATTCTAAAGTTTCCAATAATCCATCAATGCCTGTTTCCCCCCCTATATAGAGAGATTTGATTACTCCTAACTATAGCCTAATTTATGATTGCTAAATTTCTGGATCTTAGTCTTACTATTGATGATTTTCTAGAATGAAGTGATAATGTTTGCCTTAATGGTATTATCTCTGTTTCATCACAGTAAATAATTTAAAATATCACATTATATTATGATAATTATAACTGCTCTTGGATGAATATGCAAAATTTCATTAAATAATATAATGCAATCATATTTAATCCTCCATATCAAATTTGTATCATTATTATTTTTCAATATCCATTTTCCTCAAGTATTACTCTTACACTTGGTTTAATTTTATCACTAATCTCATAACATTTTTTACTATTCATTCAAGCCAAATAAGCAGATAACAAAATTCTCTTCTGATAACGGTTACCTTAATGTTTAATTTTCATTATGAAAAGATACTCTTATGGAAAAGTAATCAAATAATTTATTAAATCTTAACTTCCAATTAAATGTCATATGAATTTATAAATATGTAAATGGTACTTAGTTAATTAAATATACATTATTTAAACAGACTCCTTGAATTATATTAACTTCTGGTAGAGGTTTATAACTTATATATATATTATAACGGGATCTACCGTTTTTATATATATATTTTACGCACATATATATAATCTTGAAAGATTGCGTGTATGTATATAACAATACACGTATATGTGTATGTTTAAAAAAAATATTTATAATATTATTCCATTTTATCGCCCAGCATATTTATGAGCATCAATTTATGACCTCAAGCGCCAACCTTATATTTCTATAAGAATTATGCTGGGAGAGAACTGGAATACCAATATGGAAAGGCCCTGGACTAGCTCTGGCTCAGGACGGGTGGTAAAATTACCGGCAGTAGATCTAACCCTCTCTTCTTTTTTTTTTTGTATTTAAAAAAAAAAAACTCACAACACAAAAAAAACCATTCATTTTAAACATATTTATTAGTAATGATATCTATATCTCTCAAAAAATATATATATTATTTATATAAGTTAAATTAATGTCTCTTTTAAATCAAAGATTCATATCAGTTTCTTTTTTTTTTGTTTGCTTTTTTCTTTCTCTTGTTAAAACTCCCACACACACAAATATGCTATAATATGTATTTTGCACCGAAGATTTAATTGTGGATTAATTTATAAACTAATAAATCCCGTAGGAAATAATTTTGAACTCTCCGTGCAAAAGAAAATAAATTTCAAAGTTCTCAATTGTGTCAAATAACAGTTTGTTTTTTTTCAATTTCATGGAATAAGCTTACTAAAAGTGACATATATATGTAATTAGAAAAAAATACCTGCATTTTTCCGGGGAACTGATCGAATTCACCTGGTGAATAGGGAATCTCCGGTCCTTTGTCGGTGAACGAACTTTGTTTTTTTTTTTAAGTTCGGGTTCCATGGCTAAAGTCTATTTTATTTATTTATTTTCTTTCTCTTTTGGTGATTCAACATTGTTGCTTATTGAGGCGAATTCTCCGGGCTTGATGTCCCTTCTCCGCTATCAGCAGCTGCTATACATTCGGGGGCAAAGGATTCGGACCCTCCGCACGTTGAAGCCTCTACTCCAGCCTGACCATATTTTATCAAATGTATATCACGTTGACCGTCCGCTTTCTTCTACCTCCAAACTTATACTAATCCTTAATTCTTTTTTTTTTTAATTATCAAATTCATCTTTCTTTTCAATTATATTTCCATTCACATTCTGTATGCCTTTGTTAAAATGCACCACAAAAGCTTTTTACACCTATTTCTTTCCAATTAATATTTAATTAGTATTAGACATTCCACAATTTTTATAATAATTACTTCCATTGTTTTGCAAAATTAGTCTTTCATCTTGACATTTAAAGTTCTTTTGTTGACTTAATATGTATATATTTAAAAGTTTATCAAACAAAAAATTTTTTTATTTTTATTTTGTGAATTTTCATTTTTAATGGTTCAAAAACACACACATACATAGTGATGTGTATAGCTAGGTTTTGCAAAAGAGAAAAAAAAAATAAGAGCAAGTGTATAAACCCCCATACCTCTTCTATGAGTTCTTTTTAATTAAAATAACTAAATCAATTCAATATGACCTCGCAAATGACCGTTGATTGTACATCAAACTGTAAATATTAATTTTGTTAGTAAAGTAATATATATTTTTAACAATATGTTAGTAATAAGTCAGCATTTATTTTTTATAGCGTCTGTATACAATTGTAATCACATTCATATCGGCTTAAACCAAATTGTGCAAACGCTTTTTACGAGTGTTAAATAATAAATGAATACCCTCTGACCCATACAAGATATAGAATTTATGCAGCAATAAAAGGAATCCTCTTATTACTACGACTCAAATATTTATATATGAGAAAATCTGAAGTACTGGCACAGAAGGTGTGACTATAGAACAGTCACTTTGAATTACTATATATAACTTATGAATGAATGACGCCGATGAAATTTACTAGAATTTACTGAACGTCATTCCAACTGAAATTAATCATATATATAAATCAGCATTTATTTTTTATAGCGTCTGTATACAATTGTAATCACATTCATATTGGCTTAAACCAAATTGTGCAAACGCTTTTTACGAGTGTTAAATAATAAATGAATATCCTCTGACCCATACAAGATGTAGAATTTATGCTGCATAAATTCTATATCTTGTATGGGTCAGAGGGTATTCATTTATTATTTAACACTCGTAAAAAGCGTTTGCACAATTTGGTTTAAGCCGATATGAATGTGATTAAAATTGTATACAGACGCTATAAAAAATAAATGCTGATTTATATATATGATTAATTTCAGTTGGAATGACGTTCAGTAAATTCTAGTAAATTTCATCGGCGTCATTCATTCATAAGTTATATATAGTAATTCAAAGTGACTGTTCTATAGTCACACCTTCTGTGCCAGTACTTCAGATTTGCTCATATATAAATATTTGAGTCGTAGTAATAAGAGGATTCCTTTTATTGCTGCATAAATTCTATATCTTGTATGGGTCAAAGGGTATTCATTTATTATTTAACACTCGTAAAAAGCGTTTGCACAATTTGGTTTAAGCCGATATGAATGTGGTTAGTAATAAGATATATATTTTTTAATAATGCATTAAGTATACGAATCCGTATTTGTCTAATTATCGCAACAGGGTTTGATTATGCCTACCCTGTTGCAATACCCACCTCCCGGAAGCCTTTAAATATGGTCTATGTATTTGAATGGCTCCTAAATATCATGAACCATTCGTAATGGCATGGGCTTGAGGGAACGAGCATTGTATGATCCCCTTACCTCCTGCCCAGTATTCACCCAGAATGCATTATCCCCTTGACACTTAACAATAGGGAAAGGTCCCTCATATAAACTGCAAAATTTCTTACAGATAAATTTCCCCGGTTCGCTCACATGTGGGGTTTTCACCATGACTAGATTGCCAACTTTAAACTGATGAGGCCTCTCTAGTGTATGTTTGTTTCTTTCCTGACTCCTTTTCAAAAGTGTATGATATGCCTGCTCTTGGTCCTCCTCCACATTTATTGGCATTTCCTTTGGTCCTGGTATTTTGGCCTTGATTAATTTAGGGGCATGTTTGCCAAACTGGAGCCACACAGGAGAGAACCCTGTGGACTCATTAACTGCCCAATTTATGTAGTTCAGTATTTCTGGAATCTTTTTAACCCATCCTCGGTGATTAGTTGGGATGTATGTCCTAAACAACCTACCCAACTCACGCATCACCCACTCACATGGGTTCGATTGTGGATTCCTAATTGATGTTAGTATGTGTTGGATCCCTGACTTCTGAACCCATGCTTTCCATTCTCCAGAGATAAATGGTGTGCCATGATCTGATAGGATGCTTTGAGGTTTTCCTATCACAGTAAAATGTTCCTTTTCAAGAAGACATATGATGTTTCAGGTATTTGCTTGAGTCATGGGATATGCAGCCACAAATTTACTGAATAGATCATACACCACCAACAAATATTTTTTTCTATTAAAGGCAGGCAATGGTCCATAATAATCTATGGCAATCATCTCATGTGGCTTCTTTGGAATTATGGAGCTCATTGGACCTGCATAATTCCTATTAGCAGGCTTAGTTTTCTGGCAAAGTTCACATTGGCTGATCATCCTCACAACAGTCTTATGCATGCCTGGCCAATAAAACCACTGTCTAAGCCACTTTTCAGTTTTCCACACCCCATAGTGTCCATATATTTGGTGGACATGAGTCACCACTGCATTCCTCATTTGCTGGGGTATTACAGGTCTCCAACTTTCTGGTCCCCTTTTCGTTCTGTATTGGAGAACAGCTTGGTCAAGTTTGTATCGGTTGATCCTACATCTGGACTCATCATCGTTTTCTCTTGTATTCCCTTCCAGTTGTGCGATTATTTGACTTAACTGGGCATCCTCCCTCTGACGCTGGGCCAATCTCTTAAGATCATTCTCTACCCCCTCATTAACCCTTAAGTTTATTCCTGCCACATATAAATTTTCAGCTTTAAGATGACATGATGGCAAACGCACTGGGTTACGGCTAAGAGCATCAGCTACAATGTTATCTGACCCCTTACAATGCTTTACCACATAATTATACTCTTGGAGGTATAGGCTCCACCACACCAACTGACTATTTGTCAGATAACTGTGGTTAATAAATTCTAAACTCTTATGATCCGTAACCACAATTATTTTTGATCCCAACAACAATGTGCGGAGTTTTTGGAATGACCAAACAATGGCTAAAGCTTCCTTTTCTGTGGCAGTGTAATGATGCTCTGGACCCTTGAGCAGCCTACTTAAGAAATACAGCACTTTCACCTGACCATCCTCTTGAATCTGTGATACTGTTGCTCCCAGCCCATACCTGCTGCTGTCAGTCTGCACCACAAAGGGTTTCTCAAAATCAGGAAAAGCCAGCATTACATGTTTCATGAACCCTTGCTTCACCCTCTCAAATGCCTGGCTTTGCTTTTTGCCCCACTCCCACACTACATCTTTTCTCAGTAATCTAACTAGTGGTTCCATATGTTGAGCAAACTGCTCCTGAAAATGGTTGTAGAAGTTACACATACCCAAAAAGGATCATATCTGCTTCTTGGACCTAGGTGCTGGGAAACCTTCAATGGCTGAGATTTTATCTGGGTGTGGCCGGACACCCTGTGATCCTATAAGGTGGCCCAAGAATGTAACTTCCTCTTGAAAGAGCACACTTTTCTTCAGGTTTACCTTGATCCCTTTATTCCAACATTCCCTTAAAAACATTTCCACATCTTTGGTATGTTCTTCCACAGTAGCCGATGCCACCAATACATCATCCAAATACATTGTAACTATTTTCTTGACTTCAGCAGATAATACCTGATCTAAACATCACAGTAAACCAGCCCCACTGTTAATCAGGCCGAATGGCATACGGTTAAACTGATATGAGCAGCCATCATACCTAAAGGCAGTATACTTACGATCTTCTGGGTGCAGCCTTATCTGCCAATAGCTTGGTGTCAGATCAAATGTTGAAAAAAATTTTTTTCCTTTAAATCTCCCAAGTAATTCTTGCATGGGTGGTGGTATGTTACAATCTGGGACCGTGACTTTATTCAATTGCCTCGCATCGAGACATAACCGTACGGAATTATCCTTTTTCTTGATGATGACTATCGGGTTACAATAAGCCGAGGAGCTTTTTGATATAATACCCCATTCCAACATTTGATCTATCTGCTCCTTCACCTGCTCCCTATATTGATGAGGAATTGGGTATGATTTTGCCTTAAATGGTTGTGTTTCATTTACCTGAATCCTTTGTTCAAACCCTGGGATCACACCTGGCCTGTCTGAAAATACCTGATTGTATTCCTTCAGTATCTTTCTTAGTATTTCCTTCCCTTCTCCCCAAGCAATCTTTGCCTGGTCTATTTTTTCTGTTATCAAGTCATCATTGTGTTTATCGGCAACTTGCACAGCCCCTATTGAACTATCTGTGCTATCCATTATAAATCCAACCACCTCCCCATTACACGTGGCTTGTCTACTTTCGTAGTTCAACTTGCATTTATATTTGTATAAAAAGTCAGTTCCCAATAAGACATCACAAATCAAATTTTTCATGATTAGGAATACATGGGGGCAACTTACTCCATGGATTTTGACATCCAGCCATATTTGTTTGGGTTCAACCTTGGCCTTTCTGTTGTTGGCCATCACCACTTGTACAGCTTTCAATGGTAGAACAGGTATATTTGGTTGTTCTCTGGTGAGTTTATAATACAATCTTTCTGTTATTACAGAGACCTGACTCCCTGAATCAATAAGTGCTTCTACTTTGGTCTGTCCTGCTGCTATCTGTATTTTTGGACATGTTTGGCATGCATAACTCGGTACATGGTCCTCCCATGAACAAATTAGGTTCCCCATGTGTTTTGAATTTGGTTGCTGTCTGAATATTATGTGTCTTCCTTGGTCTACTTCCTTTTTTTCTCGAATCTGTCTCATTTCCGCACTTATTTCCATTTGACTCAATATATTGTCTATTTTTTTAGATGGGTTGTCTCCATCTTCCTCTAGCATCAATCTTATTCTTATTGGCAGGTTTTGGCAGACCATCTTCACAATCTGTTTCTCTGACAAATTACATGCTTCTAATGTCCTGAATGTGGCTACTTGATGCCTAAAAAATGCACATATCCCTCTGGTCCATCCTCTTGAAACTTCTCTCTTATCAATTGGGATCTAATGTTGTCCTGCCTTTCTTCACTCCAGAAAGCTCTCTCCAGGGCTGTCTTGTAATCTAAAAATGTCTGCGGTTGGTGTAGCAATGAGTTCCACCAATCCATGGCCTGCCCTTCTAGGTGGTAAGACGCTATTATTGTTCTCACCTTGTCTGGTGTTCCATAACTCACAAAGTATCTTTGCAGACTCCTAAGGTGATCTACTGGTGTCTCTTCCTTCTTCCCACCATATACTTTTATTCTTATCAACTCCATCCTCTTTATGTGATGTATATATATATTTTTCTACATGCTAGGTTCCGAAACTCCAAACCCCCCAAAGCACAGTGCTGCCCCCTTCCTGGACTTCCTTATGCCTTCAATATTTCTTAAGTATATATATTTATAATTTTACTGTGGACAGATCGATATTTCACTATGTTATTTCGACTTACTCTTGTTTTCCACTTTTATAAAACTTCGCTTTGAAAACTAGTACAGATAGACTATTGTTATTTCAAAACCTTGGTTTCAAAGTTAGTTTCAAATTCAGAAATTGTCAAAATGATTATAAAAGTAAAAAGTGTAAAATATATTAAAATCATAGCTACTGTGTGGGTGTAAATTAAATATAATTCATTACTCGAATTTCTTTTAAAACGACATTAATTTAATATATATATATATAAATTATTTTTATCTGGTTATGACATCTTATAGTAATAAGTGACAGAAAGCCAAATAATTATTTTGTATCTAATTAAAATGGATTAATTATAAAGTGTTAACCACTTAAACACTCGTTTACTTTTTTCTTTTAAAATATCTGTATTACTTTTTTTTTTAAAAAAAAAAAAATCAATCACGAACAAGAAAAACATTTACGTTCGTTATTTACAAAAAAAAAATCCATAACAAACTGAAAGTTCTTTAAAAACCAGTCTAACCTAAACTGATTACTTTATGAAATGCTTTTATATTCTGCACTCAGTTGGTATTTTTCATATAGCCTAAAAAGTTTTTTTTTTCTTATAAACTTAATATTAACTACATCCAACTCTGCCAATATAATATAACTTCCGTTTTCCTAATTTTTTCTTTTAGCTAAAACAATAATGATCTGACAAAACCGATATGTATATTTTTATTTATTTTCTCAAAAAAAAAAATTCATGCTAATTTCTTTTATTTTTTCTTTCCCTCATTGACCTACTTCTCTTCGATGCCCTTTTGTTGGGTCGCCATTATAACGGAATCTACCGTTTTCCATATATATATTTTACACACATATATATAATCTTGAAAGATTGCGTGTATGTATTGTAACGATATATAAATATGTCGTTACATTTATTTAAAATAAAAACTTAAAAGTTCGCAAATAAAAGGAAAAAACTAAACGCTAAAATTAAAATGTTTGTTAAACATATATATATTCGCACGGATGCTAAACTTTAAAAATGTTTTTTTCATAAACAAGAAAAAAAAAGTATTTGAACGTATTTTTTTAAATAAAAAAATACAAGATTGAAATATAAAAATATTTTAATAAAAAAATAACGTAAGTTAAAATAAAAACAGGTATTAATTAATTCCTGTAATCTGTAAATGGAAATGATTGTTTATTAATTATCTAAAAGCTGTTTAATTAAAAAGTCAGATGAAAAGTTAGATAAGAGAAGAAAGAGATTTTAGCTTGACCAATGGAAGCAAATAAAGACCCGGACCATAACGAAAAAACAGAACAGTGACGTTTTTATTCATGGAATCCATAGGAGGACTATAAAAAGAAAAAATATTGAGTTCCAGCATTGTGTGTTTGAGAGATGTGGTATGACGCACATACCACACTCTCTATAAAAAAAAAAAATGAAAAGACTGTGATACCTTGAACCAGCTATTGCCATCTCCAGAACATTACCTTCCAACGGAGGCATCGTGGGAATTGAAAGCAGAGGCCTGGACTCTTATACCATAAGCTATATGAAATGAACAATTGTTAAAATCAATCAAGAACTTTCATCAAGTTTTACAAATTGATAAACAAGCCAACTGAAATGTTAAAACGAACTCTTATCTGACTTTTGTAAGTTTTTAAATCAAATTAATAATGTTTAATTTTATATGTTTTCCGATTGATAAACATCATTTCCATTTTTTTTTCTTATTGTAAAGATTATTTAAAGGTATGAAATTTAAGTTGTTTATAGACGCTTGCATGGATTCGTTTGCGGTTAATTATATTTTGGTTTTCATATTTGATCAAAATATATAGACATTCGATAAATAATGATACCTTACGGTGAGTATCTAAAATGTATTTATTCGGATGTCTTTTAAGTTATTGGTGACAACGCAAGTATCTTATGGTGAATACTATTGGGTTACTTATAAGTTTCCCTCTGCGATTGTCAGATCGGAAGAGCGTTTTGTATTTTGATCGTTTATGTTTATTTTGAAATGTTTTTGACCGTGGAATCTATGTGATCGATCTATACCCAACATTTTTAAACAAATCTGTGCGAACGTATTTAAATGTTAAAATTAAGTCGGGCGTGAATGGCTATATAGTTTTGTAAAGTTGTATTAAGGGAGGGTAATCTTAGGTTATTCATTTCGTAGTTGAATTGGTTCAATGGATTGGATATATTTGTGTAATTAGTAGATGTAGTATGAGGTCCGCTACGGGCAGGATTATAGATATACGCCACACACCCTCTGTTTGCCTATGGATGGGTTTGTAAGTCGGCAGAAGACCGCAGTCCATTCCTATGGAGTTTTTTGTTTATTGTTCTACTTGCCAACAGATGTCACATTCCTGTTGGTGGAGAGTCAATGTCTTCTCTATTTCTACTTATTGTTCAGATGTACATTCCTGACAATATAGTATTTTGTGTTGTCGTATCATGCTACATTGAATACATGAATGTATCAGATGGATTGGCGCCAATTTGGTTGCGAAATTTGTTGCCTAAGGTTAAGTCAGGGAAGAATATTTTCTTTTCAAATGCAGATCTATGTAGTCTATTCATACTTGACTATCTAAATAATAATTAAACTCATTGAAACTTAGTTAAATGTAAAATTAAAAGTGAATATAAAAATCTAAAATGTTAAACTTATTCCTCAAAATTTAAATATTATTTTATATGTGCGTAAATAAATATTTTTATATGTTAATTTCTGGCAGTGGCTTTTACTCTTTGATATTTAAGATATAAATTAAGATATAGATTTTTATCTCTGCGTCTCCACTGAGCTAGTGACTTGGGCTAACGATCGGAATATTTAAATAAAGTGGAATCTTAACAGCGCGTATCTGCCTACTTTATAAATTTTTCTAGGCTCAAATGCCTAGATGGCGCCCTTATAGTGCAGATATTGTTTTTGCGGTTAGATTCGATCTCCACTTTCATTCCAATTGGTACAGTATATAACAATACACGTATATGCGTATGTTTAAAAAAAATATTTATAATATTATTCCATTTTATCGCCCAGCATATTTATGAGCATCAATTTATGACCTCAAGCGCCAACCTTATATTTCTATAAGAATTATGCTGGGAGAGAACTGGAATACCAATATGGAAAGGCCCTGGACTAGCTCTGGCTCAGGACGGGTGATAAAATTACCGGCAGTAGATCTAACCCTCTCTTTTTTTTTTATTTAAAAAAAAAACTCACAACACAAAAAAAAACATTCATTTTAAACATATTTATTAGTAATGACATCTACGTATCTCTCAAAAAATAAATATATTATTTATATAAGTTAAATTAATGTCTCTTTTCTCTTTTAAATCAAAAATTCACATCAGTTTCTTTTTTTTTGTTTGCTCTTTTCTTTCTCTTGCCAAACTCCCCCACACACAAATATGCTATAATATGTATTTTGCACCGAAGATTTAATTGTGGATTAATTTATAAACTAATAAATCCCGTAGGAAATAATTTTGAACTCTCCGTGCAAAAGAAAATAAATTTTAAAGTTCTCAATTGTGTCAAATAACAGTTTTTTTTTTCAATTTCATGGAGTAAGCTTACTAAAAGTGACATATATATGTAATTAGAAAAAAATACCTGCATTTTCCCGGGGAACTGACCGAATTCACCTGGTGAATAGGGAATCTCCTGTCTTTTGTCGGTGAACGAACTTTGTTTTTTTTTAAGTTTGAGTTCCATGGCTAAAGTCTTTTATTTATTTTCTTCCTCTTTTGGTGATTCAACATTGTTGCTTATTGAGGCGAATTCTCCCAGCTTGACATCCCTTCTCTGCTATTGGCAGCTGCTATACATTCGGGGCAAAGGATTCGGACCCTCCGCATGTTGAAGCCTCTACCCCAGCCTGACCATATTTTATCAAATGTATATCACGTTGACTGTCCGCTTTCTTCTACCTCCAAACTTATACTAATCCTTAATCCCTTTTTTTTTAATTATCAAATTTATCTTTCTTTTCAATTATATTTCCATTCACATTCTGTATGCTTTTGTTAAAATGCACCACAAAAGCTTTTTACACCTATTTTTTTCCAATTAATATTTAATTAGTATTAGTCATTTCACAATTTTTATAATAATTACTTCCATTGTTCTGCAAAATTAGTCCTCTATCTTGACATTTAAAGTTCTTTTGTTGACTTAATATGTATATATTTAAAAGTTTATCAAACAAAATATTTTTATTTTTTTATTTTGTGAATTTTCATTTTTAATGGTTCAAAAACACACTTACACATATACATAGTGATGTGTATAGCTAGGTTTGGCAAAAGAGAAAAAAAAAAAGAGCAAGTGTATAACCCCCCATACCTCTTTTATGAGTTCTTTTTAATTAAAATAACTAAATCAATTCAATACGACCATGCAAATGACCGTTGATTGTACATCAATCTGTAAATATTAATTTTGTTAGTAAAGTAATATATATTTTTAATAATACATTAGTAATAAGATATATATTTTTTTAATAATGCATTAAGTATACGAATCCGTATTTGTCTAATTATCGCAACAGAGTTTGATTATGCCTGCCCTGTTGCAATATATATATATATATATATGATCACTAGATGGAGCTTACCAATGGCTCTAAACAAGCTTTGTTTTTATAAGTGCGAAAGAGATAAAATTCAAAATCTCTATCATTATCCCTACCTCCAGACCAGCTGGTTTCGAGCTTATGACTTATGTCAGTAGGGGGTGGGAGTCTAGAAACTAGATCTAAAATACTAACTCAAAAGTCAGCACTTATAAAACATGTTTCTATCAATTTAAAACATAAATTTATCTGACACATAAATGTCTTCAAATCCAGCCTACCAAACCAATTGATAGAAACATGTTTTATAAGTGCTGACTTTTGATTTAGTATTTTAGATCTACTTTCTAGACTCCCACCTCTTTACTAACATGAGCCATAAGCTCAAAACCAGCTGGTCTGGAGTTAGGGAAAACGGTAGAGATTTTTAATTCTATCTCTTTCAGCACTTATAAAAACAAAGCTTGTTTAGAGCTATTGGTAAGCTCCATCTAGTGATCATAAAATGCAAGCTTAAAAGCAAGTTACGAAATTTATAACTTGTTTTAATTATTATATATATATATATGTAAAAGTATAATACCTATTACTAAAAATATATATAATATATGAACAAATAATTTAACAGTAAAAGAAATATATTTTAAATTCTTTAGTAGTGCTTTCAATTACATAGTAACCCTTGCCGGCTACATAATTGAAAGCGCTAATAAAGAATTTAAAATATAATATTTCTTTTACCATTAAATTATTTGTTTATATATTATGTATATATTGTGCCAGACGAAATCTTTTAATTTCGTCTATCAATCTATTCTGATACAGAGGGCGCCACCAGACCACTACGTGTCTGGAAAATTTGTTTACTGTGATCAGAATAGATGATGATGGTGGTTTGCGCCGACTAGACTCAGGGAGAAACAAGAGATCTTAAACTGTTTAGACAATTGAGACAAAAGCACAAAGACAAACTTCAGCCAAATTAAGTTTAAACATATTTCATAAATTTTATTATGAGAAAATAAATTATTAAATATAAGTTTATGACACGAGATGGGGGTTAACTCAGGCAAGTACCAGATATACTAAAGGCAAAGCTATGACAGACTGACTGATCTTCTAATAAACAAATGTAAAAGGGAGGAAGCAAATTTCATTCAGCAGAGGATTCACCTAAACATTGGTTTTCACTTTCAGATATTTAAACCCTAGGCCCCGAAATAGATCAAAGAATCCAGCGCCGATGAGCTGTTCGAGATCTAAAAATTGGTCAGACCTTGAATGTCCTTATATCGGTATGAGCTGCACCTATTACTATGTTTAAAATAACGGTGATTGATCCACCTCAAGAACAACTGACAAACATGACTGAAATGAAGAAACAATTAAAACTGGTGAATCCCAGCCAAACGATTGGCGAAAATTACTTTAAAATTAATAATTAAAGATCCCACTAAGAGACAAGTAAATAATTAGAAAAACAGTTACGTCTGCCCAGCATTTAAAGAAAATAAACTTACAAACAAATTCTGAGTACACGCTCTGACAAATTTAAAGCACACCTAATAAACACAAAAAGAAATCTATCGGAGAGTGCACATGAGTACGAAATCTCAAAAGTTTAAATACTCTAGCAGAATGAAAGTATTGCTCACCTGTAGTTTAAGAAAGGATAAATTTTATCTTCCTGCTGACGACTTATAAAATTACAAAGAAAAAACACAAATCTAATTTCCGCCTTTAGAGATATTAGAAACGAAATCTCCACCTGCGAAAATCAGACAATAAAGTCATCAGCCAAAAGAGTTTTGGAGGTTTAGCAAGAGGGCAAACATAGAGTATCAAATTAATTATTGAATACTAAATAATTACAGGTAAGCATAAAAAAAAATATATACAAGACTGCTAAAGCATTTACAAAAGCGAGGCATAAAATATAAAACTCATTCGTCACTCTCCAATAAACAAAACTGAAAGCAAATTGGAAGCTTAAAACTAAGATTCCAAGACACACTATAAAATATTGGAAAACACAGCAAATATTAGATATGAGGCTATATTGATTTAAGAAGACATATTTATGATTAGATTGAGTGGAGATTTAATGAGAATTAATTTACCCTGGGAAGAATAAAAACGAAAATAGTTACCTTTCGGTAAAACAAAGTTCACATAGAGTGCGCACTTTTACTTAAGTTCATTTTCAGGTTCTTTAGGCAGCAAGGTAGATGTAGAGAGGTTCCGGCTTCTTTTAGGTGTTCAAGGCATTACTGGAGCAAACTTGGAAGTCAGGGATCCGTCTTTTGTGGAGTTAGCAAGCCATTCGGGTGGTGGTAACAAGTATAGAGTTTTTTCATTTTGTTGTAGGCAAAAGTATTTAATCACAGCTGATGTTCTTTAAGAAATTAAATGTCCACGCTGATATAAATTCTCACTTGATAAACAGCTTGTCTATCAACGAACAATGAATTAACTGACACTTAAAATTTTCAGGGCTATTTATACATTGCTCCATTTCCCGCAAAACTTTCCTTGTTGTTCAATTTCTTCACCTTAGGCAGGGCAAATATTAATCTCCCGCTCAATCTATCTAGGAATTCTACCCAGGGATTATTGAAATAAAAACAACTACATAAAAATCAAATCTCCACTCTTTAAAATAAAAGCCACAGGAATGCAATTAGCTAGCCAGCTTGTTTTTAAATCAAATGGATTTAAAAACAGGCGGTATATGAAAACTATTTTAAAATAAATCGATAAACATTTTTAAAAAAAATCCGTTTTACATATAAACGCGTGTATACTTGGATACACGCATTCTTTTTAAATAATATAGCAAATTTAAACTCTACATTTAATTAAAATTAAAAGCTTAATAAATTTCTTTTTTTTTTTTTTTTTGTTTAATAACAACACCATTGAACCGGATTTCAATCAGGTTCAATATAGATTAATAGTTATCTATACTAGACTAAATTATCTTTATCAATTTCATATTTATCTTAATCACCATATTTTAGAAAGATTTATTGTGAGGTGTTAAATTCACTAATTATTTCATAAATAATATGAATACAGGACAAGTCATTGACATTTATTTTATTGGTCCTATTATTATTTCAGATAATCCTACATTGAATATTGAATATATGAGATAGGAAAATCATAATTTCAAACAAATAAACTTCAGAATGCATTCAATTTGATTATAATACAACATAAGATGAGATGCACAGAAAAATTAATAAAATTTTATAGCAATAAAATTTCTAAGGATGAATATTCTATTCAAGCATTACTCCCAACACAAACCAAAATATATTTTTCTTTAATGCATGTGATAATAACTACATCTTTCACAGCTTCTCAGAATCCAAAACATTTTGCTTCTACAAACTCTTAATACATATTCTATTCTTAGATAAGCGTAATTATTATCTAGGTACAAAAGATGCATTTCTTTGCATATACTTCTTTTATCTTAGTGGATAGTTGCATTACTTGACTAGGGAGAATGCTCTTCTCAAAGTTGAGCTGCCAAATAACTCAATTTATAAAGACAAACAGTGCTTTTTGGGAAAATATTATTTCTTCCAGAAAATCATAATTCTTAAAATATGTTTCAACTTCAACATATACATCATTAACTTTATTAAAAAGTTTGTTACTATTTACCTAGCTGGGTTTATGTGCAAAAACATATAAAAATGCCATTTACATGGCTGGACTTATGGCTAATACTAAAGTTCTGTTGTATTAGCCATTGCAGGCTGCTTAATGCATTGCAGAAATATTATGGCCTGTTTTGTGCTTCGCATCACCTTATGCGAATTCACACAATTCACAGTTGGCTACCATATCATCTGTGGTAGATGGATTTCAAGTAGCCACAACTTTTGAAATCACCATAGCAAAGTATTTTCATTTCTACTTAAATCACACAGTCTGATTCAACTAAGAATTGTCACACCACCCCCACCCTTCCCTACACAACTTGAATGTGCAAAATATTGGCAAAGGGTAGGGTCAAACATGATTTGACTATATCAGCTGTAAAAATGTGTTTGTGTAAGGAAAAAAATTATGGATGTAGTAGAAAAAATAAAATGAAAAAAAATTTAAAGATGTAGTAGAAAGAAAAAATCGCTCGTGCCCCGGGCATATTACATTTTATTGTTTTTGTATAGCCAAGCCCATCTAAGTAAATAGTACCAAAATTTCTGTTCACCATCATTATATGATTCCTTGGAACCATTTTTTATGAAGAACACTACCTCACATGTAGTTAAACAACAATCTTTAAAGAAATGCATAAATGTTGGGCATTTAAATCAAAAATAAGTAAAAATAAATATCATTAATAATCATTATTTTTGAAAATAGTAACTCAAATAAAATGTACTCATATATACTTATTTATAATAAAAAACATAATTAAATTATTGATTGCAATATGCCATTTAAATAATTTAATAATTATCTTTTCATATAAACAATACTGGATTATATACACACCCATATTTAAAATATTCATTATTGACTTTTATTTTATTTTTAATTTAAATTGTAAATTGTATTTGTTTTTATTAAAATGTTTGAAATAAAGTTTACCTTATTATATTTTAATTCACAATATAAAAAATTTGATTCATTTAATTTTAGCAAATTATTTCAAACTAAGTTTTTTTATTTTAATATATACTAAAATAATTCTGATTTAAAGTAGGACAAGCTTAAACTTTTGACTTCTCAAATTTCACTTAAACTTATCACGTGACTTATTTTTCCATACAGTTATTTGAAATAAATATGCTTAAATTTCAGTAATTGTTATTCAAATTTTATCAATTAATATTATCAATTTTCTGTTTTAAATTATCAACATTTCTATTTATTCTTAATTCTTATATTTTACATATTTTTATTCGTTTTAAATTATCCTAAAAATGTTTTTCCATATAATCTTAAACATCAATTAAAATCAAGTCGAATTCATTAATAACATAAAAGTGAATCATTTTCTCACTAAAAAATTATTTCATTAAAAGAAAATTTTAGAAATTAATTTTTTTTTCTCATTATAAACTAAGTAAAGATAAAATTTCTAAATATTATGCATATTTTCAGAATTTTTTGGTATGACAAAACGTAGTTCTTAAAAATGCTTCTATAACAATGAATTCATTAATGTGCAGTACAGACTTATTCAAAAGAACAGAAAGGAAGTTTAAAATAATAATTATATATATTTTTTTTTTCGGATAGTTATTTCAATCTGGATTTTTATTTAGGCTAGTTTGGCTATCAGAAACACTTTTAAATAATGGATTTTTTTAACTCACAATTTTTTTATGTGATTCAGGTATATTTTCAGGCTTAGTTTTAAATTTGACTCTACATCAAGTGAATTCCCAGACAATGGGAAGAATCATACACATAGTGACAAAAATAAATCTTCTCATAATCTATAATATTGATAGTTGGTCATTTTAATTGAATAACAACAGCAGATTTCACTTTACACTCCTAGTATAATCTTTTTAATTTCTTCCTTAACACATCAAAATACTCATTACTATGCTAACAAATACAGATGGCCCAAATTAATTTTAAAATAAAATTTGTTGTAAAGGATTACATATAAATTTTAAATACATATTTTACATTTTAGACTACTTTTAGATTTTCATCTTTTTTTTTTTTTTTAAATTTATTTTGACAAAATGTACCTGATTAGAGCTCAAACAATTTATTCAGAACTAAATTTTGATTTCTCAAATAAAAATTTACAACTGAATAGATCTTATTATTTGAACTAAAATGTTTGTTTTACAATTGAATTGAGCCTATGGAACATAAAGTATTTATTTAATAACTAAAATATTATAAATATCTTATAGTGCTTGTACCCTCAGTCACAATATTATACATATATAGTTTATACACACATAAAATCATAATTTTCTCTTTCTAATATTATTGACTAATTTGTCTAATAAATTTCTAAATCTCCTATTTACTAAATTTTTTTATTCTTTAAACACACTCACACACAATATATATATATATATATATATGATAAACAAAACAAATTATAAATTTCGTAACTTGCTATAGCTTGCATTTTATGATCACTAGATGGAGCTTTACCAATAGACCAATATCAAGCTTGTTTACATAAACGCTGAGAGAGATAGAATTCAGTATCTCTTTCAAATTGTCTCCAACCTTTAAACCATGGTTTTGAGCTAGTTGGCTCATGGCAGTAAAGGGTAAGAAGACTAGAAACTAGATCTAAACACCAACTCCACTAATCAGCATTTATGAAACACTTTTCTATCAGCTTGAAAGCATGAATTTTTCCGATATGTAAATATTTTCAAATCCAGTCAAACAAACTAGATAGCTATATGTGTCTGAATTCAGTTCAGTCTCACCATATAGTAAAAGCCTCTGCAATTTATATCATTGCAAAAACCTTCAAGGGTACATTTATGATAAACAAAACAAGTTATAAATTTCGTAACTTGCTATAGCTTGCATTTTATGATCACTAGACTCATATAGCTATCTAGTTTGTTTGACTGGATTTGAAGATATTTATATATCTGAAAAATTCATGCTTTCAAGCTGATAGAAAAGTGTTTCATAAATGCTGATTAGTAGAGTTGGTGTTTAGATGTAGTTTCTGGTCTTCCTACCCTTTACTGACATGAGCCAATTAGCTCAAAACCATGGTTTAACGGTTGGAGACAATTTGAAAGAGATATTGAATTCTATCTCTCTCAGCATTTATGGAAACAAGCTTGATAGTAGGGTATTGGTAAAGCTCCATCTAGTAAATATATATATATTGTAACAGGCTGGTTGATTCCACAAGAGATAAGGGGGTGCATCTTACTATAGTCGGACTTTGGGTCTTCAGATAGGATGCAGTGATTACACAATGAAATACATAACCTATGATTGTACCTACTTCCAATAGACTAGGTCTACCTATTTTTATTAACTTAGATACAATTTGGGGCAATTCATCCAATTCTCACCCCTTTCTAGCCACATTCTACCACAGTATTCGAACTCAGGGAGTAATTGCTTGAGCTCTCTTATCAGGAAAGGAGATCACACTAATAGTAATTATTGCACCTCTATATAGATAATAATTAATTACCAAAAATCAATTAAGCATAAGATATATTAAAAAAAATATGTATGTGCAGTATAAGTATATATGTATTAAAAGTTATAATAAATGACTTAAATATGTATATGTATTTCCTCTATCATAGTAATAATATTAATAGGTGTAAAACTAAATAAGATAATAATGTTTATAATGGGTATGTGAATAATGAAGAACTATAAAGCTGATGGTGGATATTGAAATAATGATGAGTTAGAGACCAAATTAAAATAACGAATTATATAAACATTTATTGACTAACAAAAAATATAAATTATGAATAACAATTAAATCTGATACATATAATTTATTTTGTCAAGGATGAATCTCTACCACATCGATATCTACAATAATATTAATAAAAATAAAACCCTTGCCCTAAACCCAATGGTAGAAGTTCATGTACTTGACTAATTATTTACAACAACGAATATGTAAAATTATAATATGTATATGTGATTTCGATTTTAGCTGGCTAATTTAAAATATGTATACAAGCATAACAACAAAAAAATATATCTTTGTTGTCTAGATAAATCAATGATTATAAATCATTGATTTATAAAAGCAATATAAAAATAAGCTTAATTAATAATAAAGAAATAAAACTCTATCATTGTGTTTTGCTTACTGTAAGATATTAAAATTTCTTATCTTTCAATTTCCTATATGTTGTCAAAAGTCAGTCAGATGGGAAGGTCAAAACTAGTAATTTTTTTTTATTCTTTATATAATTAAAGATGATAAATATATATATATATATAAATCTAATTTTTTCCCCTTATTACTCTCATACAGAGTTTCTCCAAAATTATACACATTAACTTCCATTTGTAGAAAATGAAAATACTACATAAAATTTACAATAGACAAAATAATAAAACAAAAATTACAATTCTTATCCCATTATGTTAATTAAAGTTCGATGAGTCTGCTAGAAATTGTTCATTTGCTAAATAAATTCCTAGGAATGGAGATGAAGTTCTATTCCTACGACAAATAGCAATTTCTTGTCTGAGTCAAGAAATAATAGTGTTCTCCAATTATCCTGTCTTGGATTAGGCATTTTATTTAAAGCAAAGATGGTTTTTAAGTTTCTCCTAAATGGGCAGGTAAAATCTTTAACCTTTCATGGCTTTATTGATGACGTATTATTACCCCATGGTACAAACTTTTCAGCAAGCAATCATGATATAAAAATAATATATATTTATTGATTCATTTGCTTCTCAAGATTTCAATGACGATATTATTATATATCAAAACAATTAATTATTGAATATTACTGCAACACATAAATTTAGCTAAAATTTGTCTAATCAGCAAATAATTTAAATCTTCTTACTTTCAAATTATTTCTTTCCCTTCAACCGATTGCTTTAAAATTTCAGCTTTTGATCATTTTGATTAATATTTTAAAAAATATTTATATATTTAAATTCGAACATTCACATCCATTTTGTATTCGAATTTATTTTTAAGCAGGAAAAAAAAATGTTCTATCTTCAAATGCAGAAGACAATTATAACAATTAATGCTGCGTTGTAGGTCGCGTGAAGTTTTTTTAAACATTTTAACCTTGACATTTCCTATTGTTTAACTGACATAATATAAATAAACAGGATTATAAATAAAAAAAATAATTTATAAATATTTTAAATTTCATTTCTACAAATGGTTGCTATGTGTTTAGATTTTAATTCAGTCATTGTTTTGTTTTTTTTTAGGTTTATGTGTAAGTTTTTTTTTTATAGTCATCCCAAATTATTAACATATAATACGTTTTACTCCTGTGTTAATATACCTATCTGTTTCTCCCTAGTAATTTAATGGCTTTTATTACTTCTTTAGAAATAAAAAGATGTTTATACACATGTATATGTTGGAAAGAAAAAAAATGTTAATATGACAATTTGCTTGGCAATTTATTGGTTAAGCAAATATGTTATGAGGTTCCAATTGGTAGAGTGTCTTAAATAACTAGATGGTGTGGCAGGTTGTAGCTCATCACTACAATATATATTATAATTCGATGTCTGTATTTCTTCACATCAATATATGTAATCTTATAATTGAATATTTATAAATGCAGTAATTAGAAATATGTAAAATAACTTTAAAAAATTATATATATATATAACATATGCTCATCAATGAAAAGATCATTATATGTATAATCTCTGATTTGATATAAGATAATTATCTATCAGTACTTACTTGCACTTTATCTCAGATTTTTTTGTATAAAAACACTCTACTATAAAATTCATATATCAACTTTTTTTTTACCTGTATAATTATTTTTAATATATTTTTAATTTTCTGTTTTTTATATCTTTAATCAATAAATGGTATTCCTTATTTCAACATTTATAATTTTATTTTCCCGTGCTTTTTAATCCACATGTTTAAGGTTTCTTTTCACCTTTATAATTATTTAAGTTTCTATTCTCCATAAAGTGTTATGCAAACACTTTTAAAATCTAACTTCATACTACTGATACATTTGTCCACATATATGTCTAAAAGATAAGAGTTGAGGATAGTATGAAAGTTGTACAGATATATATATATATATTGTGACCTTTTATTTAGGTCATTGTAATTAAATAATCCAAAATTTTAAATGATAATATATCTAGTGTTAAAAATTTTACAAAAGTATTTTTCAATAGAGATTATTTTGAATGCACTGGGAAATTTGCCTAAATGGAGATGAGATTTCAAACCCAGTCTAGGCTCTGACTAGACTAAAATGACAATTTAAAAATATTATTATTATTTGGTAGATAATACATTGCTATTTTATTAATTTTGGATAGCAATTGAAATAAATAAATAACTAAAGCAAATTGTTAAAATTTATAAAATAGATTGTTATATTAAGTTACTTAGCATATTTTTTATGTAGCATATCTATAGCTGTCTTAAGTAAAAGTGGGTAATTATAAAAAATGAAGACAGAGGGGGTAATACCAATTAGCATATCAAAACTATTGGATTAAATTCACTCCCAGAATTCCATAGAATAAAAAGCTATATAGGTTTGAACAAAGCTGTAGGGGGGGACTCATTAAGAAAAGTAATCACCAAGAAAAGAAAAAAATCTCAGCTCTAATTTAGAACAAAAAAAAAAAAAATTGTAAAAGTCGTCAGATTTATGGAATTTAATTTTTGGAAAAGGGAATACTTTGATATATAAAAAAATGTGTGAAGAATAATCTACCAAACCTTGCTTGCATTTTTGACCCATTATCCATGACTGCAAATTTCCCAGGAATTCATATTAAAGAAAGAGATTAAACTATGGAGACAAGTTTTTGTTGTTATGTTAATTGTCAATATTTTAAATTCAGGAAAATTCAAAAAGAAGTAAGTTGCTACTTTTGTCGTATATTTAGAAATTTAAAATTTCATTTTTTAAAAATAAGGCACGAATTATTTATTCATAAACTAAAAAGTTGATAGTATAGGAAGTTCGCGCCTTTCTATTATCCAGCTGACGATGTTCTGTACTTGGAAAATAAATAACAAGAAAGAGAATAAAGATTGGAGATAATCTTAAAAAGAAATGTGATATATAATATGTATTAAATAAATCTAAAAATCATTTTAAAATCATCTAACTTTTTATAAAGTAAACATGAAAATATTTGCAATTTTGTTCTTAATAGTCTGCATATTTTGATTTAGCGCGAATTTGTGTAATGGAAAAATAATCATTTGCCAATTGATTAAAATGATAAAAATATTAAAATCATAATTAGATAATTTTACTTATAGTGATAATCACCTCATATTTCTCTAATTCAAATGAAGTGAAATAAATCTTTATTTTTACAATTTTATTGGAAAAATATACCTGTTTACAATGCTCCAATTGATTAAAAGTGATACACATTAACGCAGGAGGGAAAATCAAATCAATAAATAATTTTAAAAAGAAAAATAAATATAAAAAGTGATTCTGAATAAATCGATAAAGAATTGTTCATTGGAATAAAAATAGCAGGATAAACTCTTTTTTTTTTAATCTGCCCCAATTGGAAGGGTAAATGTGTTAACCTAAGTAATTATCGCTACGGAAACAGTTAAAGAACTTTTAAATTGGAAAAATATTCGGCATTGTAGTTCGTTTTATACATTCAACAAGGATAATAAAAATATATGCGCATCAGTTGAAATATTTGCCAATTAACAAGGTTAATTGTTAATAACCATTTATATTATCTTAACTCACCTGGATAAATAACTTGGATGAAGATGATCAAATGTAATGGATAAAATGTGCTTTTGTTTTTCTTTATCATTGTTATAGATATTATACTTACGTAGTGTGTTGTTGAAAATTTTATTTTCAAACATGCGTTTTACTATGGCATGAAAATTATATATGTTTATTAGTTGGAAGAGGGAAAGGTGTAGAATATATATTTACTTTATGTATTTTTTTTTTTTTAGTTAAGTGAGATCTAGGTGTATTTAAATTATAAGGCCTAGTGTTAAAAAAATTTATTAAATGCATTAAGTTTGTTTCTCTTAAGTGAAATCAGTTAGTAATTGCACAGAGTATGATAATTGCCATTATCATATTCTGATAAAAGATAGGACTGTGGGATAATGCCATCCTTTACAATGTTGAAATTCTAAATTTAAATCTGTGCATATCCCAAAGTTCTAAATATTTTCTATATGTAATTTAAGTGCTAGTGCAGCATAAATAGATGTTATTTGCTGATTTTTTTTAAAGAATGCTCAAAATGTAACAAATGATAGTTTGAACATTATTTTATAGTTAAATAATATCATTTGCTGGGTATGTGGACAGGTGGATACTGTGTGTTTGTCCTATCCATAAATTGTCTTAAATAAACTAGTTTACTTCATGCCATATCTGTTGATTAAAGTTGTACATAGTGTAAATAAAGTTTGTTGTATTTAAAAAGTTATGTAGTTGCATGTAGTCTTATTGCTAATTACCACATCCAGATACTATTATTGTTATTGCTATCAGCCTATCAGAAGATTTATAAATTGACATCATCATCGACCAATATAGCACTATTCACTCTATTATTATGCTATATCATAATAATTTTGGTAAGTTTTAGAGGTTACTGGTACATTTAATGCATTACTACCCAATATTTAAATGTGATAACTTGTAATACAGTCTATTTTAAAATAATATATTTTAAAAAGAAACATAGTACTGGTTTGATTAATTTAATTAAATCCACAAAGCTATCATTCATTGATCTTGATCACATTGTTTATCATTATTTAAGGAAAAGGAATTTAGTAAGTTATTAATTTTAATGATCAAGAAGTTATTTCCATTCATAAATTTTCAATTTTATATTAGTTATAAAGTTTATGTGTAACTGCTAAGTATAGTACTTAAGTTAGGTTTATAGATTGAGAACTCTTTTTATGTGTGTTATGTTTGGGTAGTGGTAAAATCCCTCTTACTGACCCAAATATATTTTGTATAATGAGTTTAGTGTTTGAACCCTGAGAAGAATTAGTTGTGTAAATTTCCAAATAAAATTTAAATTTATAATGAAATGTATATTTAGTCAATTGTTTTAGTAAGACTTGAAATTGATTAATTTTATTGATTTTAAGAAAGTTAGCTAAGCTTTAATATGTAAATTACTTCTCTTAGGATAAAATAGATAGTTTGTTTTAATTCTATGATAGATCTTCTGGTCCTGTCAAGCTTGAAATGCCTATTTTTATTTACTTTATCTTTTTGCCAGTTAACCATATTAGTTTATAGTTTAAAATTTCAGTCTCCATCATTAACATTATTCTTTAATTTCATCTTGATCCATTCTTTTATTTATTCATTCTCATTTGACTGATTCATTATTATAATTGATTGGTTATACATTAGCTGTTATTCTTTTATCATTTCAATTATTCGTTGACTCTTGTTCTATCATTATCTCAACTATTCATATTCTCATACATCTTTCTCTTCATTCTAGATTCATTTCAGCTCACTATTTGATGATCACTTCTTTCCATCATCCATTTAGTCATTTACATCATAACATAATCATTAGTTCATTGTATAAGTTTAATTTTCATAATCATTCTGGAGATATAATTATTAGTTATCTAGTAGTTTGTTGAATCTCTGTTTTAACTCATCTCATTTTGTTGGTATGGATTTCAGAGCTGGTTTAACCAGAAGTATCTATCTTTATTAGTCGCCTTGTGATTTTCTTTAGGATCGAAAGTTTCATGCTAATTTTATGTAATTCAGGAATCAGTTCAGTAGTGTTATATTTGCAGTTCTTTATACTCAGATTCTTTACTGTGTGATACATTGGATTCTATAAGAGAATTGTAATCACTAAAAGGTGCTGCATGATTTCTTGATAATCAGCGAGATTAGGAAGCAAGGTTATTATGCCATTATGTAGACCAATGTGGATGGCATGATGACTAGCCATAGTTAGGTTACAGACACGATTCTGGTGTTGAAAACATGCAAGATGATTCATTGATAGTACAGCGGTCATGGGAGAAGGTCACAATATATATATATATATATATATAGCCTGTTAGATATTAAATAGTGGCTTGAATGTCTTCCCAGCCCTTGTATATGTACTTAAATGGATCATGTCCTATACATGAGGGGTCAGAGTGACTTGTGTTCAACCTGGGTGTGATAAGAATGTTGGCACCAGTGTGGGCTTTGAGCATTACATCATCAGATGGACAACTGAAGAGTTGGAGACTGGATTGTATTGAAGCCTATCCATTAAAGTATGAAGATTGGCTATTTTAAAATATATATCCGAGCACTTATTGTATATATATGTAGAGATGATAATCTGGACCAACTGATGAGTGCTGGTTTAGCTTGAAATACTCATATTGGTGATTATTTATCTTTTAGACATATATGCGATCAAGTGTATCAGTAGTATGAGATAGTGTGGAGAGTTGAGAGTCATATGAAAGTTTGAGCTCAAAATACCATATATATTACATTGTTTGTACAGGTGTATGTATAGCCTGTATGTTAGATATTAATATTTTTTAATTTATTTTATATAAACATTGCATTTCTGAAACATTGGACCATTTTCCTTTAAATTCTAATTGTATCTTCACTAAACAATTTCTATTTAATAATTTATTTGAAAAAGTAAAGTTTCTGTCTTCATCATTATCGTTGTATTCTGTAATATTATTGTAATCTAAAAAAATAAGCTAGATTGTTTTTTGTCCTTCCAGTCAATAAATCTTTTAAAATATCTATCAAAATATTTTAATTTCATAAAATATTTTTCCAAGAACAATAAAGGAAATATTAGCTTTTTATAAATTTGTTCAATTCCACTCCTTTTTATATTTTATGTCTTTAAAATTAGAATTCTTAATTTTTGCTCATCAGACATTCTACTAATATAATAAATCACTTGTAACTTTTTATAATGTTCTTTAATTTAAAAAAAAAATCAGTTTTTTTTTTCATATGTCATAGCATCTGTTGGGAGGCGAACCCGCAGCAACCATCTGCAACCAACTGCTTGCTTGCAAGGCTGCTGTGCTAACCTCTCGGCTAACAATGCTTGACTTCTTTTTTTATATATATTATAACCTTTTAATTGATTAATTATGCTGATTGAGTATATAAAAATGTATATTATAGTCCAAAATTTTAAATTTCAGAAATATAATTTGCACAAATAATTTAATATATGAGACTTAAAGAGAGAATTCAGTGGGGATAAGAAATACACAACTTTTATTTATAATTATTTTTTAAAAGTTATGTAATTTTAATATAAATGATTTTAATAAATGCTTACCCATTTATCTGTATAGATATGTCAGATTTAAGTAAAAGTTACAATAGGAAGAAATTCAATCTTAGTATTTTATATTACAGTGATTCTTTAAAAGATGAGTGTGTTATTTTCTGCATTGAATTCTGATAAATAAAAGTAAAATAATTTATTTTCTATAAGATAATTATATATTTTAAAGATTATAATGATAATAATGTTAGAAATAAATACTATTATTAAAATATCTTAGTTTAAATTAATTAAAAAGATAATGTATTTTAAATTTTAATTTAAAACTGTTTAAACTTTATCAGTTTCAAAAATATTTATTAATTTTATTATTAAATTGTACACAGCAAATTAATTATTCAAAAGCTGCTAGTTAATCTTCAATTAATTGACCAATGAAATGTAATTAATTAGTTTTTTGACATCATGTTGTTGGGGGTGTAGAAAAAGAAAAGTGCTGAAGAACTAGGGGAGAAAGGAGAAATATAAATCATAAAAACAAAGTGAACCATTGTTTCACATAAAAGTTTGTAAAAATTATAAAATTTAATATATTTTATTTTATAACAGTAAAAATAAATAAATTAATCATGCTGAAAAGAATGTAATATCTTTAATAGTAGTTTAAAACTGATGGAGTAAGTTAAATTAAGTTTCTTTGTTTGTGATATAATTACAGTCTGAAACTTCAATTCACAATTTAAAATGCTATTGAAGAATAAGCGCAATTACAAATTATTATTATTAATGATTGGAAAAACTATCAAGAATAAGGATTCTCACCTTCAATTAATTAAAATGTGTAAACACTGCCATATAAGGAAATGTTTTGTTTAGCTCTACTTTGTTGATTAATTTAAATAATAACTTAATTATAAAAAGGAGCAAAAATAAATACAAAGTGATAACTTATATAAAATAATTAAATTTTTTACTGAACTTTAAAATAGTTTATTAATGGAAACAAGATGACAAATGAAAATATTTATCTTTTAAATTAAAAATGAATCCTCTCACTTCCAAACACAAGATAAAGTCTTTGTGAAAAGATAGAATGAATCTATCTATCCTTTCAACTCAAACATTTATGTATGGACAAATCTTAAGCATTTGGGAATGAGAGTGTGAAGATGTTAAGTGATCACTTTAAATTACTTTTACTATGCCTGAATGAATAACGCTTGCAAAATTTTCTAGAATTTACGATGCGTCATTCTTATTTAAAATTAAACATATGTAAATGAGACATTTATTTTATATAGTGCTATATTTTTTTATAAACTGTAATAGTAATAATCAGACATTAAGCTAATGCACATGCGCTTTGTAAATTTTTAACTATAAATGAATACTCTCACTTCCCAAATGATTAAGATTTTCCCATATATAAACATTTGGGTTGAAAGGTTATAGGATTCATTCTATCTTTTCACAAAGACTTTATCTTGTGTTTGGAAATGAGAGTATTCATTCATAGTTAAAAATCCACAAAGCACATGGGCATTAGCTTAATGGCTGATTATTACTATTACAGTTTATAAAAAACATAGCGCTATATAAAATAAATATCTCTTTTAAATTAAAGTAACTTAAAACTATAAAGAAGAATAGACATTGTATATTTAATAATTAAGTAATATTAAGTAAATGAATATGATAATAAATGTTTATTATAAATTATATTAAATAAAAGCTTATTTCAAGAAAGAATATTTTGTTTAGCAAATAAGATAGATTATCTTATTGTATAAAATAATAAAAGGATAAAATTTTAGCAAGAGCAGCTATTAATTTTGATGATGACAAATTTTGATGAAATAGTATATTGTGGAATAATAAAGTTAGATGAACCTATTTACGTTTATTTCAGAAAGAAATAATTAATAAGTAAAATATAATGAGAAAAAGTGGAAGTA
Source organism: Epiperipatus broadwayi (assembly GCA_028023455.1). NCBI lineage: Eukaryota > Metazoa > Onychophora > Udeonychophora > Euonychophora > Peripatidae > Epiperipatus > Epiperipatus broadwayi. Next base: position 940,549 of record JAQFVV010000030.1, on the reverse strand, counting down.
GGAATGACCTATGAATTAATATTACATAGTTTAATAATGGAGAGATTAAACTCAAATGTGTAGTATTGAATTAGTTATTAAACTACAGTTTTATTAAACTTCTATGATAGTTGTTCATATTTAATATTAGAACATACTCAGATCTGAAAGCTTAAACAAAGATCGAATTTTTAAAGAGTTTTATCAAATTGTCATTAGTGATTTTTAATGTTTTACACAGGATCCTAGAAGTTTCTGGCAAGTGGAAAAATAAAATTACTAACTTGTGAAGAGGTGTGAAACGTCATGCTGAAGACTATAATGATCAGGACTAGGAAGAGGAGGAGGAGTAGTAGTAGTAGTAGTAATAATAATAATAATAATAATAATAAATAAGATCATGCTGCTCAGTTCATCACCCTCGACCTAACAAAAATACAGAATACAACAATAGCCCTCCAAAAGACTATGCGAATACTTCTTCCAGCACAAACAACTGAATTCCTATATTCAGAAACATATATAATGCTCCAAAAACTTCAAAACATGTCACTCGATCCAGTACAAAAGTATATAGCATTCACCAATATACTTTCTTTCAACATCAATCATATTACCTGCAACTCAACACCCCCCACCAGATTATTAGCATTGGCAGATGAACTACATAAAAGAATAACCATTTCCAGACCAACTACAGATAATCAAACACAAATTAAAAAACTTACAGAAATGTACAACAATACATGCAATACACTAAAGCAATATGTAGCAATAAAAAAGAAAAAAATATGCCTTACACAACAACATACTTGGACCAGAGCATACATATGGTGGGCATTGGGATATCCATCCACAGTCAGAGTGCCTATGGCACTTGAAATAGATGGCTCTATAACAGCTGGACATAACATGATAAACCCAATATATCAACACTTTAAAAAAAAACTGCAAAAACAGAGAGTGTACATACCAAATGAAGACATATTTGGAGACCCTGAAACAGACACACCAATAACAACAACTGACATTGTATTTCAACTTGCAACAATAACAAACACATGTCACCCAGGACCACAAGGAATTCCCAAATTTGTGTTCAAACATCTTAGTCACTTCACAGCAAAATACCTGTGCGATCTAGCCAATTACATATCCCAAAAAATTTACAACATACAAAGTCTATACCCAATTGCAATGGTTCCATTTAACAAAAAACCAACAGCAATATCATCTTTATCTAATCTATGACCAATTTCAATGGGACCTTTAGGAATAAAAATTCTTGAAAGAGTGATAAAGGAAAAAATAGAACAACACATACTCCCTGTGTTATCATCAGCACAATATGCCAAAAAAGGATCATCCATTGGCCAGGGTGCCTTAATGTACAAAACAATTATTGAAGTAGTAAAAAAAAGAAAGAAATATGCACCAATTATAGTTCAACTAGACATTGAGGCAGCTTTTGACTCAGTGCCTATAGCCAAATTATTAGACGTGCTGAAAAAAACAACAACACCTCCATCCCTACTATATATAATAGCCAATCTGCTACTCAGCCGTGAAATTCACATCACATTGAATGGAAAAAAATCACCAGCCTTCAGACCGAGTCAATCCATCCCACAAGGATCCCCCCTAAGTGCCTTGCTCTTTACATATATATATATAAATCCTCTATTAATAGAGATACAGAAAAAAATAAAAGGCATTCAAATTCCAAACACTGCTTTAAATATATCATGCATAGCCTATATGGACGATGTAACCGTTTTCCTCCCCTCTAAAAAGAACCTCCCCATATTACAAGAGATAATCAAGAATTATACCTCAAATTTTAATTTAAAAATTAACACAAATAAAACTGCTGCATGGTCAATATACACAGGCAAGCACTGTACAGAGATGTTTAATGGTAAACCATCTGCTTTCCTTGGTTTCCCATTCTACCTTGGAACCAATGGAATGAGGCAAAAAATTCAAAATAAATTAAAAATAGATGCTGAAAAAATCACAGCCTCACTTGAAAAGTCATACCTGTCAATATATGCAAAGGTAGCACTATTTAATCAACTTATAACTACAAAAATTACATACTATACACCTATAATCAAATTTGCAAAAACATTCATATCTAAAATCTCGTCAATCTGTAACAAACTAATATGGAAGAGAAAGACAGTGGCAATCTCTTTAAAAAATCTGAGCAGACCACCACATAGCAATGGACTTGGACTCCATACAATCAATGTTTTTTACACACAGAAATCAGTAAATCTAATAACAGCAACCATAAAAAGATTTCCAGACCTGGAGTGTGTAATCAGTATAATACCCACAGACAGACCACCCCCTTCATATGGATATCTATCCACACTGATTGAAGAACTCAAGCCAATATACAACAAAATATCACTCAATAATGACAACAAGTATACATACTGGGACATTTACAATATACTACATCCAAACCAGACACCCAATCTACATCCATCAGTTCTTGGAATAGACAACAGGCAACTACTGCAACAATTCAGAAAATGGTCGTTAGAACCAAAATTATTCGATTTTCTACTTAAGCTTAATCTCAATGCTCTACCCACAACCCATTTCCTTAGATTTCGTAGATTCTATACCAATATAGACCCCATGTGCGGGCTATGTCATAGAGAAGAAGAGACACAAGATCATTTTCTTCATTCCTGCAGTGCCCTAGAAACAATACGTCGCACAATGTTTACCACATACAGAAAGGCTATCATTTCAATTGATGAAATAATAAATACATTTAAAAAAGGCAACAACCCTGCTATTCGTGCAGCAACATACAGCCTTTATGCCTACTGGTGCACCAGATGCACTTTTGCACTTGCCAATAACCCTCGACGCCACCCAGCAACATATTCAATAAAACTAGAACTGTTAAGAAAAAGAGACAGCATCCTAGCTCAACCAGATATATTTGCAGCCACATGGTCACACTTGAAACAGAGATCCAGTCTATGAAATATAAAGACCAATAAGATAGATGATGACATTTTCAACATCAGCATTTTTTCCAACTTTAAAAAAAAATGCTAGCATAAACTGAACTAAATAGAAGACCAAATTTAAAAACAAGAAGAAAAAAAAAGTATGCAGAAAAGATAAAGACTTATATACTGAAAGTTGTAATTTGTTTTTCATTTGTAAAAAATCAATATATGACTCTGTAATTTTTTAGACTCAATAAAGTTTTGCTTTGAAACATAATAATAATAATAATAATAATAATAATAATAATAATAATAATAATAATAATAATAATAATAATAATAATAATAATAATAATAATAATAATAATAATAATAATAATAATAATAATAATAATAATAATAATAATAATAATAATAATAATAATAATAATAATAATAATAATAATAATAATAATAATAATAATAATAATAATAATAATAATAATAATAATAATAATAATAATAATAATAATAATAATAATAATAATAATAATAATAATAATAATAATAATAATAATAATAATAATAATAATAATAATAATAATAATAATAATAATAATAATAATAATAATAATAATAATAATAATAATAATAATAATAATAATAATAATAATAATAATAATAATAATAATAATAATAATAATAATAATAATAATAATAATAATAATAATAATAATAATAATAATAATAATAATAATAATAATAATAATAATAATAATAATAATAATAATAATAATAATAATAATAATAATAATAATAATAATAATAATAATAATAATAATAATAATAATAATAATAATAATATACTGCAAAAACAGAGAGTGTACATACCAAATGAAGACATATTTGGAGACCCTGAAACAGACACACCAATAACAACAACTGACATTGTATTTCAACTTGCAACAATAACAAACACATGTCACCCAGGACCACAAGGAATTCCCAAATTTGTGTTCAAACATCTTAGTCACTTCACAGCCAAATACCTGTGCAATCTAGCCAACATATCCAAAAATTTACAACATACAAAGTCATACCCAATTGCAATGGTTCCATTTAACAAAAAACCAACAGCAATATCATCTTTATCTAATCTACGACCAATTTCAATGGGACCTTTAGGAATAAAAATTCTTAAAAGAGTGATAAAGGAAAAAATAGAACAACACATACTCCCTGTGTTATCATCAGCACAATATGCCAAAAAAGGATCATCCATTGGCCAGGGTGCCTTAATGTACAAAACAATTATCGAAGTAGTAAAAAAAAGAAAGAAATATGCACCAATTATAGTTCAACTAGACATTGAGGCAGCTTTTGACTCAGTGCCTATAGCCAAATTATTAGACGTGCTGAAAAAAACAACAACACCTCCATCCCTACTATATATAATAGCAAATCTGCTACTCAACCGTGAAATTCACATCACATTGAATGGAAAAAAATCACCAGCCTTCAGACCAAGTCAATCCATCCCACAAGGATCCCCCCTTAGTGCCTTGCTCTTTACAATATATATAAATCCTCTATTAATAGAGATACAGAAAAAAATAAAAGGCATTCAAATTCCAAACACTGCTTTAAATATATCATGCATAGCCTATATGGATGATGTAACCGTTTTCCTCCCCAGATCGGAAAAAGAACCTCCCCATATTACAAGAGATAATCAAGAATTATACCTCAAATTTTAATTTAAAAATTAACACAAATAAAACTGCAGCATGGTCAATATACACAGGCAAGCACTGTACAGAGATGTTTAATGGTAAACCATCTGCTTTCCTTGGTTTCCCATTCTACCTTGGAACCAATGGAATGAGGCAAAAAATTCAAAATAAATTAAAAATAGATGCTGAAAAAATCACAGCCTCACTTGAAAAGTCATACCTGTCAATATATGCAAAGGTAGCACTATTTAATCAACTTATAACTACAAAAATTACCTACTATACACCTATAATCAAATTTGCAAAAACATTCATATCTAAAATCTCATCAATCTGTAACAAACTAATATGGAAGAGAAAGACAGTGGCAATCTCTTTAAAAAATCTGAGCAGACCACCACATAGCAATGGACTTGGACTCCATACAATCAATGTTTTTTACACACAGAAATCAGTAAATCTAATAACAGCAACCATAAAAAGATTTCCAGACCTGGAGTGTGTAATCAGTATAATACCCACAGACAGACCACCCCCTTCATATGGATATCTATCCACACTGATTGAAGAACTCAAGCCAATATACAACAAAATATCACTCAATAATGACAACAAGTATACATACTGGGACATTTACAATATACTACATCCAAACCAGACACCCAATCTACATCCATCAGTTCTTGGAATAGACAACAGGCAACTACTGCAACAATTCAGAAAATGGTCATTAGAACCAAAAATATTCGATTTTCTGCTTAAGCTTAATCTCAATGCTCTACCCACAACCCATTTCCTTAGATTTCGTAGATTCTATACCAATATAGACCCCATGTGCGGGCTATGTCATAGAGAAGAAGAAGAGACACAAGATCATTTTCTTCATTCCTGCAGTGCCCTAGAAACAATACGTCGCACAATGTTTACCACATACAGAAAGGCTATTATTTCAATAGATGAAATAATAAATACATTTAAAAAAGGCAATAACCCTGCTATTCGTGCAGCAACATATAGCCTTTATGCCTACTGGTGCACCAGATGCACTTTTGCACTTGCCAATAACCCTTGATGCCACCCAGCAACATATTCAATAAAACTAGAACTGTTAAGAAAAAGAGACAGCATCCTAGCTCAACCAGATATATTTGCAGCCACATGGTCACACTTGAAACAGAGATCCAGTCTATGAAATATAAAGACCAATAAGATAGATGATGACATTTTCAACATCAGCATTTTTTCCAACTTTAAAAAAAAAAAAAAAAATGCAAGCATAAACTGAACTAGATAGAAGACCAAATTTAAAAACAAGAAGAAAAAAAAAGGATGCAGAAAAGATAAAGACTTATATACTGAAAGTTGTAATTTGTTTTTCATTTGTAAAAAATCAATATATGACTAGGGCTGTAACCTTTTAGACTCAATAAAGTTTTGCTTTGAAACATAATAATAATAATAATAATAATAATAATAATAATAATAATAATAATAATAATAATAATAATAATAATAATAATAATAATAATAATAATAATAATAATAATAATAATAATAATAATAATAATAATAATAATAATAATAATAATAATAATAATAATAATAATAATAATAATAATAATAATAATAATAATAATAATAATAATAATAATAATAATAATAATAATAATAATAATAATAATAATAATAATAATAATAATAATAATAATAATAATAATAATAATAATAATAATAATAATAATAATAATAAAAAGAAATTATTAAACTCAGGTGCTTACTATACATATATATAATTTTAATGCGCAAATACGCGCACAACAACCGAGCTTCATCAGGATTAAATAACAATATATTATAAACTCAAAATAATTATAATATCTAAAGAATAATGCCGGAGCACTTTCAAGAGAACTTAGCTCTCATAATCATGGGCAACAAAGAATAAGCATAGCGTGTTGGTATATGCTAAAATATGCTGATATATGTAAATTAGTTGAAAATAAATGTGTCAGCTCTAAATGATCCATTTCTTAGAGATTTTGTAACGAATCATTTAGAGCTGACCCATATATTTTCAACTAATTTACATATATCAGCATATTTTAGCATATACCAACACGCTATGCTTATTCTTTGTTGCCCATGATTATGAGAGCTAAGTTCTCTTGAAAGCGCTCGGGCATTATTCTTTAGATATTATAATTATTTTGAGTTTATAATATATTGTTATTTAATCCTGATGAAGCTCGGTTGTTGTGCGCGTATTTGCGCATTAAAATTAAATAATAATAATAATAATTTAATTTAATTTAATTTATTAAACATGTAATCTCCTTGTGATAAAAAATCACGCATGGAGCTTAACAAAAGTACATGTGCAAATAAAATAAAAGATTAATATACAATAAAATAATTAAATAGAAATAAAAAGTTTTTCATTATCATCAATTATAATCCAGTCCATAATGAATTTTCTCAATGTTTTCCTTGATAGGTCATTAACATTAAATCCAATGTTCTTTATAAAAATATTATAAATTCTTGGACCAAGATAACATTTCTGATGCCTACAATGAGTTTTAAAATATGCTGGTTCAAATAATAAATCAAAATCACTTGATCTAGTCAACATTATTGATGAAGAATTATTTTTATTCATTTCTTTATATTTAATATAGTAGCACAAAATATTCACTAAAAATAATTGATGAATAGTTAAAACTCCAGCACACTTATATAATTCAAATCTTGATAAGTCCAAAGGTTTAAACAAAATAATTCTTAATGTAAAATTTTGTTGTGTTTGCAAAGAGACTTCAAAAAATATGCTGCAGTGCCACCCCATAAAGTTATACCATAACAAAGTCTGCTTAAGAAAATTTGCTTATATATACTTAATAGGACAGATTTATTCAAACAATCTCTTAATCTATAAAAAAGAAAATTAAGTTTTCTTAATTTTACTTGAAGCCAAAAAATATGTTTATCCCAACGTAAATACTCATACAAAACCAAGCCAAGGTAAGAAATTGTTGAAGTCCTGGTAATTTTCTGACAAGAGGTTTGATTCACATAAGGCAATTGAATTAACAAGTCTTTTACTGGAATATTTTTAAGGGAATATATTATGTAATTACACTTATTAATATTTAGCAGTAATCTATTATTGTTCATCCATCGTGTAATTTTAAATAAATCTTCATTCATAAGTTTCTCAAGTAAACTATATGAAACTACTTAAGTAACCAACACAGTATCATCTGCAAAACAAAAAATGTTAGAATGAAGAGAAATAACAATGGACCCAGGACTGAATCTTGAGGAACCCCATATCTAATTATTTCAGAATTGCTCAAGAAATTATTACTTTTAACAAATTGGCTTCTATTACTTAAATAAGATTTAAACCATTCAAGCATAGTACTCCTTATGCCACAATGGTGTAACTTAATTATTAATATATCATGTGGAACACTATCAAATGCTTTCTGCAAATCTAAATAAATGCCAATAGTTTTGTAACCGTTTTCTAAAGATTCAGTGATGACTGAAACATGTTCAGATAAAGCCAGTTCTGTAGATCTTCCTGGCAAAAACCCAAATTGACTATTTGAAAATAAATTATATTTTTGAAAAAACAAACAATTCTGTTTTTTACACACATTTCCAAAATTTGAGACAATGTTGATAAAATAGAAATTGGCCTGTAGTTTTCCAAACATTCCCTATCTCCACTCTTAAAAATAAGTGTAACACTAATAATAATAATAATAATAATAATAATAATATTAATTATTATTATTATTATTATTATTATTATTATTATTATTATTATTATTATTATTATTATTATTATTATTATTATTATTATTATTATTATTATTATTATTATTATTATTATTATTATTATTATTTTCATTCTTTGGTTATTATTATTAATAATAATGTGAATATAATATTAGATATTAGCTTAATGATAAGGTAATAATATTTGATGTATTTGATTTGGATATTCTGATATTTTTATATGTGTAATGTATTTTTAAAAAATGATGGTAATGATAAATATGCTTAGAAAGTTAATAGAGTATACGTTAGTGTTGAGAAAAAGAGAGTATGGGTAAAACAATATTTTATAATTGTATATCATAAGGTAAAATTATTCAGATTAATTTTATAATATTTTAATAAAAAATATATATTTAATGAATAAATTGATGGATAACAATGAATGAAGAGATGGGATTCATGGAAATAAAAATACCTATGCTATCTGAATCTTAAATGAAAATATGAAGATGTGCGAAGAGAATGAATGACACAAGTATCAAAATAGTTATGATCTCAATTTTGTGTGATGAAAAGTGTAATGTTGACCTTTACCACAAGACATGATTTGTTTCATAATATAATTGTTAATATTATTGAAGAATACTTGAGGGGAAGATGGGATTGTAATATTAGTTGAGAGGTAGCTTATGGTTGTTGATGCTAAAAATATACAGCATAATAAGATAAGTTATAATTTCAGGATATGATGAAATACCCTCCTGAAGAACTTATTAAAATATTATAATGGGATTGATCTATGTGACACCCATATAGGTATTTTAGGATGAGGAGATGAGAGGAATTTTCACAAGACATGGATGTTATTTTCCATAGGAGCTTAATAGATAAGCATAGATATTGGAATAGAATCATTAATATGAAAATGACCATTTGCCAAATTATAGCATTCCATTAAGAAAGGAGACCTTCATTCCTATATTTAGAGATAATAGTTATTTAAAAATATGTTTCTTATCTATAAAGTTTTTGGATATGGTAAAGAAAGGAATATAATGAGCATCATATGTAGACTAGTTGTTTTTAGAAATATTATAGTTTCCTTCCCAAGTGGTAGAAGATTGGTTTTAGCAGAACAATAATAAATGCAAAACAAATATTTTAGTAGTTAAGTAAAATCTGACTGATTTAATGCTAAAAGATAAAATATGAGATCAAAAATAAGAATGAAAAGGTGAATGGAAAGAAGTAAGAGTGAACAGGATGAATGACCATTTATTAATAATGGATCTTGATTCATTTAATTATTTCAACATTATATCAATATTATATTGAAAATTATAATAACATAAACCAAAAGTTTTATATATAAATATTCTAAATAGAGTTTGTGCAGAGTTACATTACGAAAGGTAATAAAGTATTGTATCTTTATGTAAATATTGCGAAAGGTAATATATTATATCATTAGATAAAAGAGGACCAAAAAGTGAAACCCACAACAAGAACTCATGGATGGTAAAATTAATTATCAACATGAAAAGAAAGTATATATGTTGATGATAGTGAATTTGATATTTGAGGAATAGAATAATTATATAATATAAATGTTAAATTGCAAAGAAGTATGTTCATTCAATGTTTTTTTTTTTTTTCATGCAAATAATTATACATATATTTTAATTATTTCATATGTATTTTAGAGCTTATCTATGTTATTTAATATTTGATAAGTTGTTATCTATTGTTACTATTGTTAAAATAAACAGTTTTTTTAATATATATCTTCGATTGATGGTTTTATTTCTATCCGAATTATTTTTATCATAAAGTCATATCAAAGAACATAAATCATACATAAAAATGATTACAATCAAAGATATAATTATTGGATAATATATGCATAAGATGTTGTAAAGAAGGAAAACTTGATCAATTAATGATTCATTGCTTGACAATATAATTATTTAAGAAGTGATATTTAATAATGTTATCTGAAATGGAGCATTTACTGAAAGTCATAATATTTTAGAGTCACATTATTATTATTATTGTCATTACTTAAAATAAGTAAAATTTATTTTTAGAATAAATTAAAAATACTCTATTATATCAAAAAGGGAGGTTATTGATCGAATATATTAGAAGGCTCATGTTTTTAAAAGATGTAATTAAAAAAAGTAAAATTGCTAATCAAATTAATATAGTGAAGTGAGTGAAAGGGAAAGATATTTTAGTTGTACTGTAAAGCTTTTGATTATAGTAAAATTATAATTCTGTTTTGTTTTTTCATGTGTCATAGCATCGGCTCGGAAGCAAACCCGCTAACCCGGGACAACTGCTTGTAAGGCAGCTATGCTGACCTCTCGACCACCAATGCTTGACAATTATTATTCTGTTTTATAATTAATATTTGTATAATGAAAATATTAGATATCTAAGTGAAATTAAATTATTTAATTGGAAGTAAGATAGAAAATAGTAAATGTTAGTCTTATGGTATTATTATTATTAGAGTTATATTAATTTTTAAGAAGAGAATTTAATTTATTTTTATAATTTTGGGTGTGGTTATTATTGACATGAGTAGATCTTAGTAAAACCCTTCCTATTATTCAATTATCTTACTGTTAATAATTGTTATTATATCATAAAAGCATAATTGCTATCCTTGAGATACCCATAAAGTAGCAGTAATTATTATAAAGTATTTAATTTCACTTATTTTATATATAGTTTATTGAATAAGTGAAGGGTAGAATAATCATTATTTTTAATAAAAGATTGCGTTAATCGTCTGTTATAGGGATTTTTCTAATGATTATAATAGAATAGTAATCGGAAAATTTCTACAATAGTGAAGCCATAGGAAAGCATATACTATATACCTCTCAATGTTAAAACTGACATATTGTGACCATCTCTTAAGTCTAACTTATGTTTTTATATATTATACATTTCTAATTAATTACTGGGTCTCATAAAGTGACGTTTCTATATGTTATATACTTCGATGTTTGAGCAGAGATAAGGATAGGATTGAAGTGGCAGGAAAAGAAGGTTACAATCTCAGCATGGGCTTTGGGCATTCTGTCATCAGATTTTCAATGGTATGGATGGCTGAAGAATTGGAGGTTAGAATAGATTGATGGCTGTGCATTAAAGTTATGTTAATGTAAACTGAGCACTGATTATTTATGTGTGTGGGAGATGATAACTGGTTCAGCATGAAATATGTATATTGGTGATTATTTATCTTTTCTACATGTGTGTGATCATGTGTATCAGTAGTATGAGATAGTGTGAATAGTTGAAGGTTGAAAGTCTGAGTTCAAATCCCCAATTAAATTCCAGGTATAAGAATGCCTGTATTTCAAATCTTACATAGTCAAAAATATAAACTGAACAAAAATATAGCTAATTGCACAACCAATAATTTAATAACTTTCAATTATATGTGATGCCATTTTTGAATGTCAGTATTTTGCTTATTCAATTGCGATGTGAATTGTAATCTTAAATTTACTGTTTTGGTCTATTGTGCATTTTAGAATTTTCTACCCTAAAACAAATAGTCTTATTATTTAAGAATCCACTATTTTTAACTAAAGGTTCAATTTAGTCATGTTAGAACATTATCTTTAACACATTTTCATATTGTAATTTACACCCCTCTTTTCTTCCAAAATGTAAGCTTATAGTTAAGACCTGTAGAGGTCCCTACTATCGCATTTTTATACGCACATTCTTGAGGTTACAGCCTTAGTAAATATTACTTATGTAATCAGTGTGTGTGTTTAAATAAATTTATAATTACAACATATAGAAAAAAATTTGGGTCAGTCGATTGTGTTTTTGTAAAATAGGATATTTCAAGCAGTTTGTAATTTCCAAAGAGTTTCTATCAATTTTAATGTTGTGTTTGAAGTAAATGATTACAATCTTTAGCTCAAATATTTTCACTGTTAATTATTTGAACATATGAGCTAAAAAGAAAATTTCAGACAAAACATTTATTATTATGAAAAGTATTTCTAGAATTTGACTTTATTAAAATAAAATTAACAAATAAACTGTTTCACTGAGTATTTAAATCTCCTAGCAATTTTATTTTAAATCGATATCAAATTATATATTTCTCATTTTTATTAAAATTTTTAACCTGTTTAATATTTTTAAAAATTAAAAAATATTTCATTAAATTTTTTTTACATTTTGGCAAATGATAACAGCTATTTTTTCTCATATGTCATAGCATCAGCCGGGAAATGAACCTGCTAACCCGGGACGATCACCAATGCTTGACAGCTATTTTTTTAACAATAGATGTTTGTTGTTTTAGAATTCTGTGTACTTATTTTATAATATTTATGAAATTTCAGGTCTTAAAATTAAAACTTAGTATCTTCATCAATGTACACAACCTTGAAGATAGTTTTTCCCCCATGGCATCTACATTTAAATCTTTTTATAACATTAAAAAAAAAGTAACCATAACAAAAAAGAGAGAGATAGGGAAAAAAATTGAACTAAATTTAATATTTCATTAGTTATAATCAAATGACAAATGAAGTTTCAATTAAAAATTATTCTGTGTAAAATATACACATATATCTAAGAAAGTCTATATTAATATTTTTTTGAATTTATATCTTTTTTTACAAACATAATCAAAGGTACTCATCTTATAGCTAAAGACGCCGCTCTATGGTGCCGTTTTCACGCTAAAACACGTAAAAATGCTGTTTCCGCAGCCGACACGTCCAAACCCGCATTTTCTATAATACAACTTTTTTGTTGTGCTACAGAAGGCAGGCTGCTATGTCGCGTCGCAGTACAGCATTTATGTCACATCGCAGCAATTACATTTTCCGAATTCGCACAGTTTATAAAATAGTTACGGCTTGATGAGAGAGTTTGTATTTGAATTGGATGAAAATGTTGTTTTCATTAGGTTTTTTTTTATTTTAAAGTATTGAATTGTTAAGATTTTTTAAAGTAATAATTCTAAGACTTTTTACAACGTACTGTATTGAAGTTTTAATTGGGAAAATGTTAAATATTTATGTTTTTAGTGAGTTGCAATTAGGTAGTGTCAAGTAATGTACTGTTCGTAACATTCCACGAGACAAAGAAGATTCTACCGTGTGTATATTTTTGAAATAAAAAAGAGCAGTACCAAAAAAAAATACAGTAAGAAAAGTGCAAATATGCACGATTTTTTGTAAATTTCATAAAAAGCAAATATTATAAACATGTTTAATAAGTAAAGAAGATATTTATATGTGTTTTTTGTTGTTAAAAAAGTTTGAGTTTGTTTATTTTGTCAGAGTACGGTTACGATTTTGAATTTTTTTTTTTAGCATTACAAACAACAGAAGACTAACCCTAACTCTAAAACTAACTCTAAACCTAACCCTAAAACTAACCCTAAACCTAACCCTAAAACTAACCCTAAACCTAACCCTAAAACTAACCCTAAACCTAACTGTAACAACTTTTAATTTTTATTGTCATTCTATTTGAAGTAAAAAATAGCCATAATATTTCTTTGTCTGTAAAAAAAAAAAAAAAAGAAATGTAAAACGAAGAGACTAAAAAAATAAAAAATAGAATAAGAAATTTACTTTTTATTACGATTATTATTTTTTAGTTAAACAACAATAAAAAAAATAGTCGTAACACAAGTAAAAAAAATATCCGATAGAAAATTGATAAAAAAAAGCCGTAACACAATTGAAAAAATATACAATAGAAAAAACCTGAATCAAATTGTAATTTGTTGATTTTATTTTACATTTATTATTATTATTTAAATTGTACACGATAATAAAAAATAATATTTATAAAAGATGATTTTGTTTTGTTTTTATTTTCACATTACAAAAAAGCACAGCAAAATTATTATAATCAACAGCCCGGAAATGGTCATATTTTATAGTTTTAGCGTGAAAACGGTGCCATACAACCGCATCTTTATCTATAAGACAAGCACCTAATCAAAAATTAACAAAAAAATGTAAAGGTATGAATGTGCATGTAGATAGAGATTCATTAATATTATTACTAGGTTAAGAATTTATCAAAAACATTCTAAAACAAATTATTTCAAATAGAAGATAAGGTGAAAAAAAAGATTTCAAACAAAATAAGCAATCAATAAACTTAATCAAAAAAACAATCTTACACAAAGTTTATTATATATGGAAAAACAGATAGAAGAAACTGTTGATAAAATAATTCATTAAATATTTATACCATCTATATACGAGTCTGTGCATAATCAGAAAAAATCCACTGTGATATAGAAGTCACCAGTTATACCCAAATGTTAATTCCAGTGCTAATGATAAAGAAAATTTTATTTTTTTTATTAGCATAAGCAGAAAAGTGCACTTGTTTTAAAAGATTGGCAAATAACTTAGAAAAGATGAAACTATATTGAAGAAATTCTAAGAAAACTTGTTAGAGAACAAAAACGGAAAAAACTGATTAACAGAAGTCTAAAAAAAAAATCAAAATTTAAATTTGGTATAATATTTTTTTAGAATGCCGTACATTTTATTGTTTAAATTGCTCTAAAAGTCTGATTAGTTGTCAGGCGTTGGTGGCCTAGCGGTTAGCATAGTTGCCTTCTAAGAAGGATCAACGCATTTGACATATGAAAAAAAAGACTGTTGACTAATTTCATAATTTAAAGAAGATTTTATTTTATGTATAAGAGTTTTATTTCTTATGTTAATCATAAATGAGAAATCTGAAATTTTAAAATAATAATTAATGTTTATTAAAAAGAATTATGCTGATGAAGAAAATTTTAAAAGCAAATTAGTATTAATAGTCTTAAGGTTATAGCCATAATATATATTGCTTAGGTAATGAGTATGCGCTTAACCAATTATTAGTTAAAACTTATTTTTGTATTTTAAAAATTGCGTACATGTACATACGTATTAGATAAGTCCATGTACTATTTATATGCTGCTAAAAGAGAATAATTTATGTGTGGACAACAATTTAATCATTTATTGTTTTATTTACAATCTATTGTAACAATTAATATTTATGATATTTGTAAATAAGACAGAATCAAAATATAATTTATTTGTGTTATTTGAGAATATTTATCAGATTTTTAATTTTTTTATTATTACTACTAATTTATTAATAACCACATTTACCATTATAGTAAATTTATTTAATGACTATATTTGGTATTTGTGTTTTTATTCTTGTCACATATGTTCAGCAGTCTTTTATATATATGACAAAGCGTTGATCGGGAAGCAAACCCGGACCAGCTGCTTGGAAGGCAGCTATGCTAACCGCTAGGCCACCAACACTTGACCAGCAGCCTTTTTTGCTATCCAAAAGTTAGTTCTAGTCGTAACAGAATTTACAATATGAATGTGGATTTTATGTAATTTTCTTTAAAATTATGCAAATAGTGCTAAGTAATTAGGTGTCACTTTTAAAGTCCAATAATATATATATATATATATTATGCCTTATGATTGAATTTTGTTTACTGATGAGTTCAAATTTTATAGTATGCTTCTTTCAAATCTAATCACAAATGACAAGTGTTGATGCAATTAATAATTGGCTTAAATTCTTTTTGTGATACAATTAAAAATTGTGCTTAATGTGAGGCCCATCTTTATTGACATAGATATGTAATTATTATTATTGTTTTATAATTAATTGCTTACTGAATTCCTACTATATATTGAAATAAAAAATATCTATTTCATATTTATGTCATGTAGATAGCAAGGAAGAAGTTTAATTTAAGGATATGTATTAAAATTAAAAGTTACTAAAGTCAGCTAAGATGTCTGCCCGTCCCTTGTATATGTATTAAATGGATATTATGTCCTGTACATGAGGGATCAGATTGACTTTAGGTCAATATGGGCATGACAAGAATTTCGGCCTCAAGGTGGCCTTTGAGCATTCCATCATTAGATTTTCAATTGAATGGACGGTGTGGAGTGGATTGAAGTCTGTCCATTAAAGTGTGAAGACTGGCTATCTTAATATATATCTGAGCACTTATTGCCTATATATGTAGAGATGATAATCTGGACCAACTGATGATTGCTGGTTTAGCATGAAATATGTATATTGGTGTGATTATTTATCTTTTCGACATATATGTGTTCAAGTGTATCAGTGATATGAGATAGAGTGGTAAGTGGTGGGTCATGTGAAAGTCTGTGCTCATATACCCTTTATATTAAAGACAGCTAAATATTAGGGGCAATGTTTTTTACAACAGAGTCCAATTTAGTGAATATATAGATATATATGCATAAAATTTTAATTATAGAGAATTTTATTGAATTTTGAGATAGTTTTTTTTTTAAAAAAAAAAAAAAAGAGAAAAGAGTTTTTTTTTAGAATCAAAAAAGTTTAAATCTTTTTAAAAAAGATGATAAAGCTTTCGTTTGGAATTTTAATTAATATCTAAACAGAACTAAAATTAGATGGTATGGATTTAATTAAATTAAAGTTTAATATAAAATAATTAAAATTTTTAAAAATCTGAAATAAATTTGTATAGGATTTTTTATATTATCGAAAATTAATCAACCTCAATATTATAACTACCATCTGGTATATGTAATTACAGTTGCTGTATGTATTATTTTAATTGTTATAAATCTTTCATTAGTTTCAGAAATAAACAATTTGTTACAACAATGGTTTTCTTAGTAATTAAGAGATTAACATCCTTTTAGATAAAAGTTTAATATTTTACTGATAATAAAAATCAAATTATCTTAATTTTCTTAGTAATGTTACATGTCTTAGTTATGCATCAGAAATAAACGACAATTTATTATTTGACAGGTATAAATCTCCTTAAGCGCATCAAAAAACTTTTGTATAAATTTCTAGTTTATCCTTGGAAATTCTGCCCTAAATATAAAACCAAATTCAGTAGAAATCATCTTGGTAGTATCTAATCAACTACATGCCAATTTCCTATATGTTGACTACTACCGATTTTCGAATTGATCCTGACAAAACTAATCTATCAAAATTTGTGAAAACGAACCTGAGACAAGGATAAAGAAATATAATTATAGAAAATCCAGAATTCTGCATTATAAACCTGAATCTATGAACTTTCTATAATATAGATCTTTAAAATAAATATATGTAAAAGAAATGAGTATTTAAACCATAATTAAAAATCATAAAAATCTGCTGAAGAATCATAAATGCCATTCTTCAATAATCCTACATAATCATATAAAAATAATTAAATTTATTAAACCTTCTGAACCTTATTTAAATTTTAAAGTGAACTCTCTTTTACTTTTATTTCATCAATTATTTTTTAAGAAATTTTCTTTCATATTGAAACAGTAAGATTCGTATTCAAATCTTAAGTTTCACCTTTTTCTGTCGTCTCTCACTGACCGGTTTATCCCGCCCAAATTTAAACTTTTTGGTATCGAATTTAGCAATATTAAAAATGTATAAATATATGTAGAATTCAGCATAAACACGCACACATTTCGATCTCAAATTAAAGGCAATAAATAGGGATAAAATAATATAATTTAGATTTCTTTTAGTTATATAACTTTGTATAATTTTAATCATTTATTTTGGATTATAAAGTTCGTATTTATTGCTTTGTTTAAATTTCGTTTAATAATAATTCTAAAAAAATCTGATGTAATATTTAATTAAAAGTTAAAATAATCTTATGTTTCCTTTTGGTCTTTGAAATTTAAAAGCATCGCTCAGTGATAGATAATAGATTAATTAAAGAAAAATTCCCCAAAATGTAATTAGTAAATGTAAAATGTAAACAATAGAACGGCAGCTTTCTTTAATTAAAAACCAACAAAATGCATTGATTATCCTCAGGGCAGATTAAGTAGAACCTAAAAATATCTTAACAAAAATGTGAGAGATCAAGATAAGAAAAGAGGCCATCTTAGACTTGCTGGAGACATTCACTTAAACTTTAGCTTTGCTCTCGAGCACCGAGAGTCTCCAAAAATATAAAAATAATTTGTTCCTGCCAAGGTATGACTGAGTAAAGCACCTAGATTATTCTCCATCAGGAGATGGCCTATCGGATGCCGAACTTTCCATTGCCACCATGAAGATCTGCTGCCTGAAATAAATGAGAAAGCTGCTGCTGCTGTGAAAGTAAATGAAATATCTAAATACAAGAAAGAATTGCCACTGGTGAACTTTTTGCTGCTAAACTAATGGAATCAGAAAACTTCTTATAAAACAGGTACCTGTCTGTGTTCAAACTCTAGAGTACTCTAATAATATGCTATAGCTCTTCTTCATACTACTTATCTAAATTATAAAATGTAAAAACTACCATATGTATAACTAAAATCGAATAATTAATGTAATGTGTAAATGTATCTAATAATCTAGCTTACCTCACTCTATCTTTCTTGGGTGCGTATTTCTATAATCTACATTTCTATCTATAGTTATTATTTAATTATTGCATGCTCATAATTATCTCAATTTTCAAAGTTTAAATCTATGATCGTTTGAAACAGTGAATGCGTGTCACATTTTCATTAATATGTACTTTGTCGGGCCGAGGCAGAGACCAGCCCGACATTCTTATAAACCATAACTAACTTAACTTTCATATAAATCGACACGCATTCAGTGCATCACTTATTGTAATGCAGGGTCTACTACTTCGCAAATGGCTGACGTATTAGTTATAATAATTCCCAATTTATATAGGTTTTGTATTTATTAAATCATCATGAATAATTCCAGAAAATTACATTTCTTTGAGAGTCGCCAACGTTCTTTAGTAAATGTTGATAATGTAGGGCCGAGTTAGAAATCTATTTAAATCTCATCATAATCATTTATACATTATACATGTGTTACATTTTAGAGACGCGATGACCCATTTCCGCCGTGAAATTTCCGGATTCTTCAGGGTTGACATTAACCCCAGTCATCCTACACAAGTGGGCATAATGGGTGCTCCCGTAGGACTTGACAACATCATGCAGCCAGCCAGCAAAACTGCAACATGGACCGCTTGTTCCTGGTTATGCTTATGTGACACCTTACTTCGTCGGGCCGAAGCAGAGACCAGCCCGACATTCTTATAAACCCATTTGCGGCATTGCAGTTTCGATATACTGCCATTCCATATCACCTTTCTGAAGCGTACCACATGTTCCTTTACTCAATTCTATTATTCTATATATCACTCTGTCTCTGCATTATCTTCGTAATTCATTCTCAAATAAATGTTTGCCCTTAGTTATAAATAAATATTTTAATTAAATAAATATATGTCTGCCGCTACTCTTATAAACCTTACTTTAGACTTTTGCATTGCAAAGGTATAAATCCCTCCAGGCATGCATTAGAAACACTCGAGAATTTTAGGTAGCTAGATTACACCCTCAAATACATGAATTCCTTTTGTAAACAAGTAAATAAAGTATTCTTTAAAATATAATCATGTTGCAAATCCCGCTACTGAAGCTGTTAGTCCATAAAATATTATTAGTAAATGATCTTATTAAAATGTGTTAATAAATAATTTTAAACTATACGTCTGCAGTTACGTTTCATTTATTTGATACCCATTCTATATAATATTTCCTCGATTATGTAAATATGAAGGTTTAATTAATATTAGTTTGATTATTGGCTAACTCGAGAATAAAATCATGAATCTCTTGCATATCCCTGACCACCATGCCTAAGGAAATATTTACTAATGTCGCATCAGATGCGTTATTTCATGGATTGTATTGTGGAACCGATAAACTATGTTCGAACTCAGTACCACGGGTGGCTTCACTACTCGATGGTGTTGCTGTTCTGTATGGTGGTCGAATTCTGCTCTATGTTTACGAGTCACATGTTTTCTGACTGTTACAATATTTGGCAATTATTATTATAAATATAGGGGATTTGAACACAGACTTTCAAGCCCCTTCACTATTCACACTATCTCATACTACTGATACACATGACCACACACGACCACACACATAAATACATACCATACATACGTAAATCACCAAATATATTTATTTCGTGCTACAGCACTCATCAGTTGGTCCAGATTACCATTTCACATACATATATATAATATTACATGATCACATTTCCTATACTAGCACATTAATTGTTGATAAACAGAGCAAAACTCTCCATACAGTATTGCCACCTGTGCTAAACAGAGTAATCAATGGATGCCAGAAGGCTTGTGCATAAAATCCCTATCTAATGCCTACTCATCCAATATCCCCAGACTAGTTTCTGGCTTGTGGCCTTCGTCAGTGAGGAGCTTTGGATCTGAGAGCAATGCATCTAGATCTTAGGATCTAATGCAACCCTCTAGCAACCACCTTTTATCTCTACTTACCTACTAAACTATGAGAATGAAATTGAAAACACAAAAAATATTTTCAATCTAAGCTCAATAGCTTAAATAGTCATATGGGTCTGAACTCAGTTCAGCACCCATACATTTTGGTGTCTTTGGCTCTTTTACAACCATAGCCACCACTATCCTATTAGGCAGGATTGGTGTTAAACCATCAAGCATCACATGATCACATTTCCTATACTAGCACATTAATTGTTGAAAAAAACTCTCCATACAGTATTGCCACCTGTGCTAAACAGAGTAATCAATGGATGCCAGAAGGCTTGTGCATAAAATCCCTATCTAATGCCTACTCATCCAATATCCCCAGACTAGTTTCTGGCTTGTGGCCTTCGTCAGATCCAAAGCTCCTCACTGACGAAGGCCACAAGCCAGAAACTAGTCTGGGGATATTGGATGAGTAGGCATTAGATAGGGATTTTATGCACAAGCCTTCTGGCATCCATTGATTACTCTGTTTAGCACAGGTGGCAATACTGTATGGAGAGTTTTGCTCTGTTTATCAACAATTAATGTGCTAGTATAGGAAATGTGATCATGTGATGCTTGATGGTTTAACACCAATCCTGCCTAATAGGATAGTGGGGCTATGGTTGTAAAAGAGCCAAAGACACCAAAATGTATGGGTGCTGAACTGAGTTCAGACCCATATGACTATTTAAGCTATTGAGCTTAGATTGAAAATATTTTTTGTGTTTTCAATTTCATTCTCATAGTTTAGTAGGTAAGTAGAGATAAAAGGTGGTTGCTAGAGGGTTGCATTAGATCCTAAGATCTAGATGCATTGCTCTCAGATCCAAAGCTCCTCACTGACGAAGGCCACAAGCCAGAAACTAGTCTGGGGATATTGGATGAGTAGGCATTAGATAGGGATTTTATGCACAAGCCTTCTGGCATACATTGATTACTCTGTTTAGCACAGGTGGCAATACTGTATGGAGAGTTTTGCTCTGTTTACATATATATAATTAGTGCTTAGTTTATATTAAGATAGCAAATCCTTACACTTAATGGACAGGCTTCAACCTACTCCAATATCCAACTCTTCAGTCATCTATACCAATGAAAATCTGATAATAGAATTTCCAAATCCCATGCTGATGTAAATTTTAAATATTATGATATAAATTTTTTTTATGAAATATATTATAGACATGTTAGTTTTAAGATTTAAAATGAGAGAGTGAGATATAGGAGGAGGGGCTAAACTTCACATGTAATTATTCATTTTGAAGTCATATCATTAGTTTAGTTTGTAGAAATCACTCACTGTAAGTTCAATTATATTTTAATATTATTTATGATATAATTTAAATTACAAAATAGTTGATAAAAAATAAATATGCATTTGGATATATCAGTGGGAATTATTTAATGAAAATTTATAACCAGTGATACTATCATATTGATTAAACATTTTGTTAGGATCAAAGAATTAAAAGGAGGGGAGTGAGAAACTTAAGAATTGATGGTAACTTGTTAGAGCTAATGTTCAGATGAGCATGTATCGTGTTGATTTTTATTAACTAGAAGTCTTAAAATGGATTCCATTTATAGCTTAATATATGTGTCACTTATAGGTGTACAAGTATGGTATTAAAATAATTATATGAAGTTTATAATGTATTTTAAGAAATTTATATGCCACATTCTTATACTTAGTTTGAAGTAAATGAATAGTGGTTTAAAGATTCGTGCAGATCAGTTTTTAGATTTTGAAGTAGAGTTTTAGAATATTCAATAAAGATTTGTGCACTTATTTTATATGTATTTTGAAGTAATCCCCAAAATATACAAAGTTTCATAACATTTTTTTTTCTTGTAATTTTTACCATGCTTCATTATCTGAATATTTTTTATGCAATGCATTTTATGGTCAGTATCCAAAGTATGTACATTATGGCTTGGTCTTATATCCTTTCTGTTAACCCTATCATGCTACTATCATAACACAAATTATGGAAAAGATAAATGAGAAGGACTTAATAGTAACAAGTGAAGATAAATCATCAAAAGTTTGTTGTTTTGAATGAAATGGATTAAGATAAGAAATTAAAAGAAGATATTGTAAAGCAGGCATACCAAAATATCACTAAAGATCCAGGAAATAGAATTAAAACAAAATATAAGATTTTATTTAATTATATAAAAATGAAACAGTTAATTAATAAAAGGTATATAGATGTTTATATCCTACAGACTTTGGACATTTCATGCATATGTGGGAAGATTAAAATACATAAGAATGACATGCTATTGAAAATAATATTAGACTTTAATAATTATATTCTTAAATATTTATATGCCATAATGTATAAAAAGATACTCACTGCAATAGGCTTTGGAAAATATTGTATTAGAATTCAAAAGAACTTATAAATAAATTAAATAATGTAAAGTTAAATAGAAATAGAATGATAGTTCCATTTGACATTGAAAAAATGTATCAGAGAATACCTAGGGAAGATAATATAAAAATAATTATTGATAAAATAAAAACGTTCCATCATCAGATTTTCAATGAAGTGGAAGGCTGAAGAGTTGTGAGTTGGAATAGTTTGAAGCCTGTCCATTAAAGTATAAAGATTGGCTATCTTAATATAAAGCTGAGTACTGATTATATATGTGTGTGAGGATAGTAATCTAGACCAACTGATGATTGCTGGTTTAGCATGAAATATGTATATTGGTGATTATTTATCTTTTCAACATGTGTGTGATCAGGTGGGTCAGCAATATGAGATGGCACTAAGAGTAGTGGGTTGTGTGAAAGTCTGAGTTCGAATCCTGCATATATTACATATATAAATACAGATTTAAGCCTGTACAATATAAAAATGAGTAATATAATTTTACAATAATGGTTACATGTTATTAAAGAAGCATTATCACTGATAAATGATGTTTTATATTTTAAATATAAGGAAGAATTTTGGAATATAACAGAGGATGGATTTTGGATTGCTCTATTAGTGGCATTTTTTCATCCATTATGATTGACTATGTAGAGGAAAATATAATTGGTAAGTATATAAAAAAATAAAGAAATTAAAGAATATCATAGATATATTAATGATAATTATAATAGGTAATAATAGAAGTATTGTTAACGCATTTGAAGAATTAAGTTTACAATGGAAAAAGAGGAGTAGGGATTCAAGTATTTAGACATTTTTTTAAGAAAAGGAATTAATGATGAAATACTTATTAAACATTATTTTAAGGATAAAGAAAAAAGAGGTATAACTGATCCAAATTCATAACATCCATGGTCTCAGAAAATATCTGCTTTGAAAGAATTTAGGCTAACTTTGAATGAAGTTAAAGAATTTGAACAAAAATTGAAGTTGAGAATGATTATGATAATATGGGCTATAAATAAAAAGATTTTTAAAAATAAAAATAATAATACAAAAAATAGTATAAGGCATATACAAATAGGAAATAGGTTTCGGTTCCATATTCAGAACATTTATATAAGATATCGATAAAAGCAAAATTATCTAATGATATTAAGATGAAAAAATAGTAAATGTTTAGGGAAATGGATGTGTAACTCAAAAAGAATGGGTGATATTAAAAATAGGATGGGTTAGTTTATAAAATTAGTTGTAAATTTTGCAATATGATATATGCAAATCAGACAGACAAGACTGCCATTGAAAAAGATAAGGAGCATGATGGGGCAATTAACAGAAAGAATATGAGATCATGGTCATTTATACACTTTTCGACACTGGACATAAAATGAACTGATTAAAAAATATTCAGGTAATAAAATATATTAAAAATTACAAGGAAAGAAAATGTTATGAAACTTTGTATATTCAAGAAAATTTAAACAAATAGATAAACCTGGTTAAATGTCCAATACAACAATACTGTTAGATTATCAGAACCTTTAAAGCTATAATTTACAATATTTTTTTAGATTGTTTTGTAAATATATATATATATTGTAAAAAATTTAAAAAAAGGATTGTAATAAGTCATTTTGATATACATGTATGTATTTTAAAATTATATTTATTGTAATGTAAATCAGTCGTCTTGCAAGCAAGTAGTTGGTTGCAGACGGTTCTGGGTTCGCCTCCCGGCCGATGCTATGACATATGAAAAAATAATAATAATAATGTTCATTGAATATGATTTTATAAAAAAAATTATAAAAAAACATCTTGATAAGGAATGAAAAGCTGGATTGATGTATTAAATAATTTTTTTTATTTATAGAGGGTCGTCCATTTTGATTTTGTTTTAAATTGATTATTTTAAAGCATATTTGTTAAACCAAAAAAAATCAAAAAATATTTTTCCTATGATCATTTTTACTTGAAATTGGTGGTCGAGAGGTTAGCAACAGCTGCTTTACAAGCAGTTGTCCCGGGTAAGTGGGTTCACTTCCTGGCTGATGCTATGACATATGAGAAAAAAAAAGGTACTTGCAGATAATTCAACCGATGACGTATTACCCTGAAGACATATCGGTCTAATGTTGCGATTTTTAAGATAACATCTCCAAGTGATCTGCAGACACATTTAGACGCTAAAATGTGTCCGCAGATCACGTGAACATAGCACGTTAAAAAGCACAAGATTAGACTGATATGCCTTCAGGGTAATACGTCATCGGTTGATCACGTTATAAAAAACATAAAAAAAGACAAAAATGTGATGCAGGTCAAGTGATAAAAAAAAAAAACTGGCAAAAATATAAAAATTAAACAAAAATTTAAACATAAAAACATAAAAAAAAGACAAAAATTTAACAAAAAATTTACATATTAAAGAAAAAAAAGAAGGGTAATACAGTCACGTGGTTTTTTAGATGGCTTCTTGGCGGGCAGAAAACGAACACCACCATATTTCTTGGTCCTGAAAAAAAAAAATACAAAAAAAAAAAAAATTATTGAAAACTGACATGCATGAAATACAAAATAAGGTCAATACAAAATATATATTGCTAATTTGATTTAAAAAATTATTGAAAATTATTTACAAATTAAACGTAATTAAGTGGAAGTTTGATAAGTGTAGAAATATTAACAAAAAATTTTTTATAATTTAAAAAAAAAAAACAGATAAAAAACACTTTACCCGAATTAATGCGAATCTAGCATTAATGGCGATCTTGTATAAAACGTGTCATCACATTCCGTAGTTTTACATACATTTGGTAATTTTAAAAATATACTGTATATTGCTAATTTGAGTTAAAAAATTATTGAAAATTATTTACAAATTAAACATAATTAAGTGGAAGTTTAATAAGTGTAGAAATTTTAACAAAAAATTTTTTTTAATTTAAAAAAAAAAAAAAATTAATCGGAATCTAGCATTAATGGCGATCTTGTATAAACAGGTGTCATCACATGCTGTAGTTTTACATACATTTGGTAATTTTAAAAATGTACTGTATATTGCTAATTTGAGTTAAAAAATTATTGAAAATTATTTACAAATTAAACGTAATTAAGTGGAAGTTTGATAAGTGTAGAAATATTAACAAAAAATTTTTGTAAATTTAAAAAAAAAAAATTAATGCGAATCTAGCATTAATGGCGATCTTGTATAAAACGTGTCATCACATGCCGTAGTTTTACATACATTTGGTAATTTTAAAAACGTACTGTATATTGCTAATTTGAGTTAAAAAATTATTGAAATCTATTTACAAATTAAACGTAATTAAGTGGAAGTTTGATAAGTGTAGAAATATTAACAAAAAATTTTTGTAAATTTAAAAAAAAAAATTAATGCGAATCTAGCATTAATGGCGATCTTGTATAAAATATGTCATCACATGCCGTAGTTTTACATACATTTGGTAATTTTAAAAACGTACTGTATATTGCTAATTTGAGTTAAAAAATTATTGAAAATTATTTACAAAGTAAATGTAATTAAGTGGAAGTTTGATCATTGTAGAAATATTACCAAAAAATTTTTGTCCATTTAAAATAAAGATTTAATGTGAATATGGCATTAATGGCAACCTTACTTTTACATGCATTTGGATTACTTATTGTCTATATTCAATAATATAATTAATTATAAAATTATAATTATTAGAAAAAAAATTAAAATTACTTACAAATAGCATTCACTGCGGAGAACTGAAAGGGGATATATGTTCCAAAATCACAGCGAAAGGATCAGCTTTATATGACTGCCTCCACATAAACTCGCTCAAATATGAGTCCAGATGCTGACGTGCTGTCCCTCTGTGTTTTTTATTATGCCATTTGACCAAACCCCACAACCTTTAACTTTTGTAGGTACGCCAGTTGTGTGGTCTCACGAAGTTGTATGTGTGATTAACACGATGGTGTTCGTATCCAGCCTCAGCTAACTCTTCACTCTTATATCCCTTCCAGCAATCGCTGTAGATAGCTCAAGCCTCTGTACATTTTGCAAAATTTCTTGTAGAGAGTAGACGCACTTCTATCTCGAATGGCTACAATAAAACATTCCTCAGTCTCTCTGCATATGCCACCAAATAGCCATTACTGTTGTAGGACTCTTCCAGCATTGTTCTTCCATTTTGTGAAGAGGCTTTCGTCAATTTCCATAATTGTGTTGGGACCTCCGATTTTCCACCTTTCATTTCTTAACAATCTCCAGGTACAAACTTCGTGGAGGTAGTTGTTCCAATCGATAACAGTTTTGTCCGAAATATTCAATTCCTCCGCACAAAATGTTATGGATGTTAATTGTTTGGACCAACTGTAGATGAAACGTATAGGGGTCACGAAAGTCATTTTGGAGCCAACGAACCACGTGCCTTTTCTCATTGCGATTTGGGATAGACAATCTTTGAAGTTGCATCACCATTGTTTCACCGAATTGGGTCCCGAATTGTGAACATACTTTTTCCTTTCATGACCATTTTGACACAATTTCCTTTTGGGGAGAAGTCCGCAGTCTTGTAAGAAGATGATCGCTTCTTCCTCCGTACTTGGTAAATTAAATAAGGTTCTTGTAGCTTCAGCCATCATAAACGCAAATAATGCAAATATCACAAAGTAGAAGAGCTCAAAAAAGTCACTGTGATGCCGTGGATAGCAAAATCACAATAGACAGAAAAATCAAAAAATTTCCCAAACCTCTCTCCGAATTTTAAATCTCGCGGGTAAAAAAAAAAAATTGACTCTCTGATGGATTAATCACGCCAGTCACTTGGTTGCCATGACAACGTTGTCATGCAAAAAATGTCGATGTCTACTGGAAGGGAAATCGGTAGGTCAAATACGTCATCGGTTGAATTATCCGTAAGCACCAAAAAAATATTAAAGTGAAAAATAATCCAAATAAGATAAATTAATATTGTAAACAATCACTAAAATGGATCAAATAGTTCTAAATGTATTCAGAATAGAACTAGAAGTCACAAGATACCAATAATAATTAATATTAGATTGTTTAACTAAGCAAAAATCAAAATTATTCAAAGAAAAGGGAAAGATAATGAATATAAATGTTATTCAGATATAATGAAAACTAAAAATAATCTGAATTAAATCATTTTTAATGACAATAATAAATAACATTATGAAAATTAATTGCAGATAAAATTTGGAAATAAAGAATTACAATGGTCTTAAATAGAGTATTTTTAATATTGTATTAATTAACAAATAATGAATGCTAAATGAATCTGAAAAAGTCTAAATAAAATAAAAGTTAAAACTTAAATGCAATAAGTTTTAAAGAAAAGTAAGTTAGTTCCGCTACTGCACTGTATAAAAAATTCTAATAGAAAAAAATTGAAACTAATTGTATTAAATATAAGAAAAAGAATCACTATATATATATTAATGATTTATACTTGACACATAAATAACATATATATATATTCACAAATAATGAAAATCTTCACAGTATTTTATCTGTATATATTAATATGTGCACGTATGTATGTACGTACTGTTATTTGATATATATTTCATAATATACATGTGTATACATATATAAGTTATTATGTGTGTGTGTTCACGAATATATAAAAGTATACATTGAGTATGTATATGGTATATAATTTTGATACGTAGTAAAACTTCTAAATTCGCTATACTCTTACAACTTATGAATAAAGATAAATATATATTTTAAAAAAACAATAATCCCTAGGAAGCACTTCTGGCAAAACCAGATTTTAGCAATTGGCTCAAATCTTTATCCACATGTCTTCATCATTATAATTTAATATTTATTCCTATAAAACTACTACAATTTAATGTACAAATATAACATTACTTGAATGCATTTATTTTGGTGTTATGATGTGGGACAAATGGCATTCATTATTTACTAATCATTTTATTAGGCTAAAAATTATTATTTAACTTTCAGCCCAGATATAAGCAAATTCATTCAAATGTATCATACTTGCAAATTCACTTTGTGGCTAAATATTAAACTATCTTGGTAAAGACATAAATGGCAAGGATTTGGGCCGGCTGATGAAGACTAATTCTTCCGGAAATGCATATTGAGGATTATTAACTTTATATATATATATGTTTTAACAATATATAAAATTTAGAATTTTATTGTAAATGAGTAGAAAATAGTGACAAATATTTGAAAAAATTCATTTTGGATAATTGATACATTGATCTTAAACTGAGTTCAAAGTTTGTATCTGTATTAAATAATAATTTAATCTAATAAAAAAGTTAATATTTTTTAACATTTATTTTAGCTGATATTAACTTCATAGCATTTATCTAATATCATATATTGTTTGTTCCTCCAGCTATTTGTTCTATCAGTTAGCAGTCTGTGACATGATTTCATCATAACAGAGTGTTTTAGTGATTTGTAAATTATCCTAGTAAAACTATTCAAATTAAAGTAGACTAAATTCATGCATTTTAGTTACTCTTGTTCACAGTCCCTAGGATCTTGTGATCTCAGTTTAACTCCAGAGAATTAATGGTTGATTTATTTATATGTAGAGATTTATGTTGCTTCAGACATCTAGAGAGTTCTCTGGATGGCACAAAGGTACTCCCTTTAAACTCCTTTCACTGAATTTTATTTTTTGTTAGAGAAAATTTAGCTTATATTTGACCTGTACATTCATGGTCCCATGTGGCTAGAGAATGATGATGAGCAACTTGTTTTAGAATCTCAGCATTAATTTTTATGAGTTACTTTAACACTTGTGCATCTAGTTGATTGTTATAAAGCATGCCCTGAGTTTGGCATTGGCTGAATCTCTTTTAAATTCAGTCACAATGGATGACTGTTCATTGTCGATTTGATTATATTTGATAAATGCTAGTGATGCAGCTTATAAGTATAATTGATATAACTACTTATAGTTTTATTTTTTGCTGATATCATGCTCCTTACATTTTTATTTTTTTTTATATTTGCTTTGTTTTTTATTATTTAATGGGGATGATGCTGATGTTATATTATCCCTTTACATCTGTACCATACAATTACATGTACAAACCACAGAAGACAACTTACTTTTAGATTTATTCTGGCAACTTAAGTAATATATAGAAGTTATTCAAACAGGCAAAGCTCTCCATACAGTAGTGCTACTCAGTGTATGGAGAGTTTTGCCTGTTTTAATAGCATAAGAAATGGTGATCATGTGATGTTTAGTGGTTGAATGTATAGAAGTATTAGCTTATATGACAGTTGGAAAAATAATTAAATTGTTAGAAAAGAATAATAATAGTGGGAGAGATGCACACACATGGTAACTTATTTATAAATGTACAATTGATAAAAACGAGTAAGAAAGAGTGTAAACATTTATATATGACTTTTATAAATATAGAAAAAAATTCAACAGAATGAATAGAAATAGATTGCCCTTGACAAATTTATTCTGCCTATAGGAATGGATATAATATTAGTAGACTTGAATAGCAAATACAATAATATGAAAATAATTACTATATTTATCAATTATAAAATCTAGAATCATTTAGAATTAAAAATAGTGGCAAGGATGACTTATATTTTCCTCATTGTTTCCATTAAGCATAAAACAAATTATCTTTAATGGATAAGAAATTGCATGTTTGTTCAAGTCTTGCCTTTATTGATAATATATTCTTATGTGAAGAACTTAAGAAAGATAAAGAGATGTACTAAGATTGATAAGGAAGTGTGTGGGAGATGATAATCTGGATCAACTGATGAGTGCTGGTTTAACACGAAATATATATTTTGGTGATTATTTATCTTTTTTACATGTATGTGGTCATGTGTATCAGTGGTATGAGATGGTGTGGATAGTTGATGGATTCTTGAAAGTCTGAGTTCAAATCCCCAATATTTAAATATCAAAAGTATAAAAAAATTTTTTTAGGGAAAATAAATATGAAAGGGTAAATAAATACAATTATTTACATAAGATTATTTAGATAATTTGGAAAATGATAGTAAGTATGATATAGCACTAACAGTACAGAAAGGAATTCTGCACCAAATTTCTTATGTGGAATGATGCATTGACTGTTTAGAATAGGTTATTACATATTCTAATAAAAATTTAAAAAGTAGCAAAACAATGATTCAGATATGTGAACAATTTAATAAAAGATGGGATGATCAAGTTTTTCCATGAGAGATGCAAAAAGCAAGTATAATTTTTTTGGCAGATTGTAGTTTATGGGATAGAAGTAGAATATATATATTGTAACCTCAACTTTCTCAGCGAAATCTTTCACTTATTTAACCTCAATAAACTCTCATTTATTTCAAGTAGCTAGTCAATTGAATTTAATACTAACTTTAGGATCAAATATACCCAGGGTGCCAAATTGCATCTAGAAATTGTAATGCCCGCCAGAGATCATCATCATTAGCCATATTTAGGACTATAGAAGATATTGGAGAAATTAATTAAATTGTCTCTCAAAATAATAATAATACTCATATTGATAAAACCATTCAATCTATGTTGTCTTAATTTCGAATCTAGCATTAGTCATGCAAATATTTCATGATAAATTTATTATAAAATTTATAATAATGAGACAACTTTCTTCCACAACTTTATTATAAAGATCTGATCTCGAGTGGTAACTACAGAAAATACTATATACAGTTCTCATTTATATCTGACTGGAAATAAATCAGTAATTAATGCAGAGAACTCATAATCTATGTTCACAATATAAATTATTATTTATATTTAATACTAGATAAAAATTATCACAAATAATCCTCCCCATTTAATTCCATTACTTTATTTTTCGTTCTCAGCATCTATCACTTTCAATAGCGACAATTATATAACACGGAATGTCTGTGTTATGTTCTCTAATCTGAGAATCCCTAATCTTATTTCTCTAACACACATATATCTTTCGATCAACTATCAATTCATGATCCCTGTTTTTTTATAATAGTATAATAATTTTATTATAATATGCTATTTGACTTCCAAACTAGCTCTTAGATTAATAATTAAACTGCTCTTTCTCAAGGTCTAGATCTGTCAAGAGGTGCCCTTATAAGAGATTACATTGTAATGGATATGATCCCAAATATGCTAAGTTGAATTTTGATATGAATTTACTATTGGGAATCACTCTAAACACCGAGAGCAAGAAAGGGATTTTATGTCTACTCCCAATATTCACCACATTACAATGAATCAAAAGACTAAATTGATTAAACTTGACTTAACTATTCCCTATCATTTTTATTCTATTATTTCTAATCTATTGACCAAATTTCAATTAATAATTTTAAACCTATCATATTTTGCTAAATTAAACTATGGAAGTAAACCATGGACATTAATCAGATAAATCAATCAAAATTTACTTATGAAAGTAAAGTACGGAAATAAATCATAAAATCAGATTATGCAAATTAATTATGAAAATAAATTATGTGAAAATGAAGTTTGTGAAAGTGACTTATATAAAATGATTTATATTAATCGAATATAGAAATAATCAAGATAAAATCAATACTGTAATTCAATCATGGAAATAAATCATCAATATAAAATTAATTATGTGAATCGAATATGAAAACAATATGATAATGATTACTGCAAATCGATCGTGGAGATAAATTATCAATATAAAATGAATAATTAAATTTAAATATGAACTAATATTACTTTAAATATCGGTGCGAAATGTAGATTCTGGAGATATTTGAAACATCAAAACACAAAACATAGTGTAATCTTATAACAATAATAAAATTTTATTACATTAACAATAATGATAAAATAAAAATAAAAACACACCTAATTATAATACTGCTACACTCAAATCTATGACTCAGATCTATTAAAGACTATGGTTCAATACATGTTTAAAGTAACTACTTTTCTGGATGACTTATTTATTGTTTTGACCCATTTATTTACTAAAACAAATAAATAATAATAATAAACAAACATAAATGCTTTACGCAGGGAATCAGAATTCCGTGATATTTTTAGCTTTAAAAAACCTATATCTTGAAAGAGAAGAAAACCTATAAATTTCTACTTCCCCCCTTTTATTGTAAACATTGTCCATTGGACTATTCCAAAATAATATATTCATTTCAATTATTCTAACTAGCAATGTTAAATAATCATAAATTTCTAAATCATTTTATCAAGCATTAATTTTCACATTTCTAATGAAGAAGGATGATATGCCATGAAAAATCCCCTTACTGATCTTGCACACGGGTTTAAATTCAAAACCCACACTTTTACATTCATGCCTGTCAGATCTTTATGTTTTTGACTGTATATATCTTGATAGGTCAGTATGTCTATTCAGCTTGATGACCTCAATTTACCATCATTCACAAAAAAAACACAGATCGGCTAGTTTCTTAATTAAAATCTCTGTCATTCCCCATCATACATATACATCTGACTGAATCCTTATCCTTTCCGGGCCACTTTTATTTTGTCCCACACAAGAAAACTCTCTTCATATCCCACATCACCATGCAGTATTTATAATGCACACACAGCAGCGTCTTAGTAAGGAAAATTAAAAAAAAAAACAATGACAACAACTCCTAACTTGAACTGTTTGCTTAAGCTGGTATGGAAATCTTTTCTTAAGATCTAGAGTCATGTAAAAAGCTCCTGCCTAGACACCTACTCTCTATATTGGCATGCAAAACATTTTCTACAATTAAACAATAACTTTATTAATAATTTCCTATCTTAACAAAATAAATGGAGTGAAACTCAGTCATCTCCGACTGCCATGGTAAATAAATCATGAGACAGCTATTTCCCATCTATTGGGTGGTAGGATAACTTTACATTAGTAATGACTAGCATTTATAGCTTTATATAAACCCACACATACATCGATTACAGTCTAGATAAATGATAAGACTAACCAGATCCCGAATCAAACATATATGAATTATTTCAATTTTAAACAGTCAAGCCAACAACATACTTAATATTTATATTAATAACAGATCATCAACACTTATAGCATAATTATGAGTTTTTACAACCATCCACTTACTCTTCATATTAAATATTAAGCACAAATTAAAATTTGGTTAAGAATATAAAAAAAAATATTTATATCATTTCTCTCTTTTCTTTTAAATTTAAATTTACGTGAGCATTTATACTTAAATGGTATCAACATCATTTCCCCCTCTTTCCTTTAAACATTTTTAACATAAATAAAAAAAATTATTAAATTAACTTAATCTAGTGATTAGATGTGTGACATATTATATAAACAAAATGAAATATAAAAAAAACAAATGACATATTATATAAACAAAATAAAATAAAGAGTAAATATCAACATTACGATAGTTTCTTTCCAATGTCTTTTCCTTCAAATGTCCATCAATCAATTAATGTATTCAGTTCATTTTATTTTGATATAGTTATATAGATGCACATCAGACAGTTATTTTTAATCAAAGTGTATAAAAAACGCACAGACAGTCATTTGAATCAAGATAGATAAAAACGTAGTTATTTTAAATCGATTTAGCTACAGGATAATTAATAAATTTTAAAAGAGTTCTGTTGATTACCTTCCATTTTGATGAGTTTCTTTCTGGGTTTGAATTCATTTGTTTCCTTTTCTTCCTTTCCATTTCAAAGGCTCAAATTATAGACAACAAGCAGTTTCTGATTACTAAACATGAATTAACTTTCTAAACATTATACAGAAGTTTGCTGCAGTTTCTTCAAAAAAATTTTAACCAGCCAAATAATTATAATATGAATTGGTCTTTCAATTTCAAAAAGTTTGATAGTTCTCTCCTTCAATGAATTTTTAATAAGCCAAAGGAATAAATTGTAGCATTCAGCATAAAATATCTTATTAAAAGTTGATTCATTCATTCATAATTGCCATGAGAAAAAGAAATATGCACCACTTATATATGAATTAGAAATTCATATTTTGGTATACTATAAAACTTAAACACATTATTAAATTCTGAGAAAGAAAATTTTTAAAAAAACTTGGAGAAACAACCTTCAGAGATAGATTAATTTTAGCAAAAAGTTCTCAATTAGCAAAAGTTCTCCATTCACTTTTCCCAGTTCCTTTTATAGGGTGAAGGAGAAAAAACACATGTTAATCCCCTCCACAGGTGGTTTCTCTCCAAATCCAATTAAAAAATCTCCACTCAGAATGGACAATAGACTCTTTGCTAGTTGTTAATTTTGACAACTTTTTTTTCTCACCTTAAAGCATATCTCTTTAGTTAACACATTAGCGATTAATTTATGGAAAAGTAGTCAAAGAAGATCTAATCAAAAACATAAGCTTAATAACACTTTTTTTGGTTAAACAAAGGTTACATTCATTCTTTTTTTTTACTTAAATAATTTATTTAGATTTACATTTTAAATAATATAGAAAATTATGTCAATTTCTATAAAGGAAAGAAAAAAAATCAAACCCATACATTTGTATTACACACACATACAGGTGTAGGCCCTTCAATAGAAAACTGATTATTCAGATTATATGAACATAAAATATCCATCATAATTTCTTATAATTATAAGTATAAAATCAATTATAATTTCTGATAATCATAAACACAAATATTCATTATAATTTCCTATAACTTTAAACCTATTCTCTTAAAAAAAACTGTTAACCAAAGCTACTGACAATCAATTCAATTTTAATTCTCATCAACTCTTTAGTAATAGATATCAAAATTTACAAGACTTTATCTTAGTCATATAAATATTTATTTCTCAATTATTATATTGGTAAATTATTATAGCAGCATACAAAAACAAAATCAATCATTCCCCCTGCATTAAATAATGCTAGCTATATTTTATACAAACACAAACTGTATCTATATATGTTACTTTTAAGCTATATAGCCATGGATTTCTGAAATAAAACTTTTGACTTTTTTTATATTCAAAAAAATTTTTCCCACAATTATTTTCTTTTATTACATTTGGTTTATAGATGAAATAAACCAAAAGAGCTCCAGTATATTGTAACCAAAACATCTTCTTGAGCAAGCCACGCTGCGCTGCCAAAAGCTGTACCCAAAATATCTTCTCGAGCCAGCCACGCTGCGCGCCAAAAGCTGTAACCAAAATCCCCGAGCCGTCCACCCTGATGGCCCAAGGTGGTAACCAACCTTCCATCACCCCTCCAACTACCCATCATCATGCCGTACTTGTTACGACACTATAAATTGCAACCGTAAATTGTGTAATCTCAACTACGTAACGTAAGTGCACTAGGAATTACAACCTTGGTTACTGATCAACTCTCATTGCACATTATCAGCTATTAAGAGCTGTATCCAAAAGCATATCATACTATTTATTTTATGCACAAAAGACCACAATCAACATCTGGGGCAACTTACTACAGACAAAATTAATGAATTAACCTAACTTTTTATAATTTATTTGATCGCAGCCAGGGTATACCGCGAAGACCCATCATAGTATTATTATCAAACATATTAAACAAATTATAAGTGCAATTTATCACTTCAAACCTCAATTTGCGATTTTTATGGTATGCGACCCTATGGCCGACCATGTACAAGATAGCGTAATTTTAGAACCACATAAAATTATGAAATTTTAAATCATCTATATGATTTCTAAGACAGATGCTAGTCCAGGTAAAGCTTTGCAATTAATAAACATGAATAATTGGGTTCTTTTATAATTTAATATATCATTGAGACTCTTATTGTATTGACTAATGAAAATTTAAAAATGTTAAGTAAATATATTTAATCATATCATTATTGAATAGATCTGTTCACAAGTTTAATAATTAATTTGTATTTTATACTAGAATCAACTACGTAAAGCCACAATGATGGAAAAGGTAAATGGGATTTTATTGTACCTTACCAATCATATACTACCAAAGACCGAAAAGCATCTTAATGTTTTCTCAAAATATTAATAAATTCTTATATCATGTAGACAATAATATGTAATTCAATGTATGCTCTATAATGTATGCTCTATCCAAAGTTTATGATTTCTGATGTTATGAATGATACATAGCAACGGCACAGTAAGTTTAATTATAAATCAACTTTTATTTACAAACTTTATGAACAATAAATAGTTAATTTCAATATTTTAAATAAAACATAAATAAACAAATAAAATAATTAAATGATGGTTCAATAGACTTTCTTCAATACATCTCACAGGTACAGTATTTAAAAACCTAATCATACCTTATTTCAATCTAATATAATGAATATTGAGACAATTATTAAATTCAGCATTAACTTATGAAATATTGAACGTCATTTTCCAGATTCATAAATCCCTACTGTATACCTATAATAATATAATAAATAATATGATGTTTTTATGTTTTATTTATAATGTAATCATTAATTGAAATGAAAATGTAAACTTACACTCGGTAGATAATAATTAACCAACAGTTAATTATCATGAAGTACTTGAATATAATGTCCTGTTGCCATTTATCAATCTAAACGATAAATTATGCTTACAAATGAAGAAGATGATTTGGCAGATTAACTAAAATACTTTGCCCAACTTATATCGTGAAGCAAACATATTCCTGTGGATGTACTCATCTACACGTAGGAATGAAATAATACTAAACGTTTTGCGTATTTAACACCATCATAAAGTCATACGTATAATCACACAATTCCGCGGATTAACCACCAGCGCAGGAATGTGTGTAAAATACAAAATGGCAATTAAAATAATCTGCGGATTAACCACCAGCACAGATTAAAGCCTTTAACATACTAAAACAACATTATAATTTACGCCACATTAAAGTGCAAATCATCCCCCTCAATTCTTCTGATTATTCCAGAATACGCTGACACTTTTAGTAAATGTGGTTCTTGCTTAGTAAAATATTACAATAATCAGGACAACTAATGTACTACTTATCTTGCTTAAAATAAACATGTATAATATAATGTAAATAATATTGGCATGGGAATATAAATGGAAAGACTCTTAAATATCTCATAAAGATTTGGTATATCTCATGAATTCATTAAGTACTGTTTAAGCTTTCTCCTAAGCGGTATTCTTTTGAATAAATATTTTATTCAACCTTTATTAATTTAAATCTAACAAATATAACTTATGAACTTCATATGCGAGTTCATATAACGATAAAATTAAATAAATGTATTATTCATTAACATATAACATTTAACGGTGTGTGTGTGTGATAAAACTAAATGTAAAGCATTTTATAGTTCAAATACATGAATTTTAGCAGATGTGTATCACAAATTGGATTGTATAGCATTTTGTAACTCCTAATGTGATCCGTGGAATCCATGTAACAATGTGTGAATAATAAGTATATGAGGTAATAGCTATAACTGTAGTTAAATTCCATACATGCAATTATATCCATTGATTAGTTATTAAAGCAATATTAGATTAATGATTTGCGTGGCTCTCCAAACAGAAACAATTTTAAAACAGGATACACAGAATTTAAATGAAAATGTTTTTCATAAAGTTATTAATCCCTACATCTCTCTATCAAAAATGTTCCAAGTTTATCCTATCCATGCAAGTATTTATTTATCCATTGCGTTAATCCAGGAATAACCAATTACAGCAATTACTTTATTCATTTTAAACTGACGATACAATTATAAAATAGCTTTGTTTAATTATTTAAAGAATGTTTATGATCCAAATGTTAAACAAATTAACTAGCAATTATTACTGGCATTATAAAATTAATTATCAATCAATAATATATTTTATTAGAATTAAAGAACGGAAATATTAAAAGATTTTGACAAATTTAACGCTTTACTTTATTTTAACTTAAACTTTTTTCTTTTTAAAAAAACAAATTTTCATTTTAATAAAACTTCTGTAATTAAAACACTGATTCAAATTTTCCAAATTGTAGAATAATAAATATTTTAAAACATACCAAATTCTTGTGTTTAATTCTTTCAAACTTAAACTGGGAAGCTCCGACATTTCAAAAAATGTAATATTGGAAACGCTACCGGTGATTTGATTCTTGGCCAACCGACTTGAAAAGATCTTTAAATTTAGTGATCCATCTTAATTAGATAACACTAAGTTATTTTATGTTTATAACAAATTTTGTGGTAATTTATTCACTTATTAATGGCTTCAAAATAAGCTCAGCAAATTTACACTATTTGCCTTTACCATTTCTGTTCTTCTTCCCACCAAAAGACCAACTAACAGACGATATTCTCATAGAAATTCGCGCTCTTTTCTTTTATTACATTGAGACGCATACGTAATTGCTGTATTTATTTAATAATTTATTTTAATTGAACGAATGGTTTTATTTTAATTCAATAGAAATAATAATTTAAGATTACTTTAAATAAATAAAAACAAAATATTATTTTTAATAATATTTTACCAAATTTTAATATGTTGTAAAAATTTTAAAAAGTTAAACATTCCGATATGAGTTAGCATATGGAATGAAGCAAATTGAAAATTATTAAAATAATATCATAAAGTAATCTGTTCAAGTGCGAATCAAGCCAACCAAATCACCAAGAGAAGAAAGAGAAATTTTTATATAAGTTACATCAATTAATATATTTTCTACTAAAATATATGGTTACAATATATATATGCAAAACAAAAAAATTAAACTTGCTAATGCTTGTATTTATGATCAATAGATGGCGTTTTACCAAAAACACCATCAAGCATATGTTTGTTTACATAAATGTCAGAGTAAGCATTCACTATCTCTATCATTAGTTCCACCTTCAGATCATGATTTCAAGCTGATTTGCTGTCATCAGTGAAGGACAGGAATAAGAAACTAGATCTAAACACTAACCCTGAGCGTTTATGAAACAATTTCTATTCAAATTGAAAGATGTAATGAAAAATGTAAAATTAAGGAGGCAATGATAATATCTAGGAATAGAGATGGTTTAATGAACAGACAATCAGATAATATAAAAACAACAGAATTGTGGGAAATTTGAATGGATTGAATGATGGGTAATGCAAGTTTTTATTTTCTGTACATTTGTATTAATGGTTGATAAAGATTGTCAGTGAAACAATTGAAAGTACTTCCAGTAAAGAATATATATTTTTAATTTTGAATACTGTGTTAAATAAATTTGTTTGAATTATTAATATATATATAATACATTTAGTTTAATTTAACATAAGAATGAAAAAATGAAATGGAGGGAAAAAACATAAAATATGCTTTCTAGTGGTCATAGATGGCATCAATTTATTTTCATAAAAAGTAGGATAAATATTATAATAATTGTTAATTGCTGTATTAATAAAAATTGGTCAAATGATGATTATTATCAGTTATAAAAGGTAGTTAGGAACATGAAGAGAAGATATGAAAAATTAAAAAAATTAATATACATAAAAATAAGCACATTGTTAGGTATGGATTATTTTATAATAATAGTGTACTTTTTAAAGCTTGAACAGAGATGTAGGAATAAAAGAATATATTTATAAAAGAAAACAAAGCAAAGGTGGAAGATATTAATCAATCATTCCTAAATGGCAGTTACATTTGAGCATCAAGAAAGATAAAGTCCTTAGGTTTGAATAGAATGTTAATTATTTGATTGTTAGTATATGTAGTTTCTTTGTTATAGCAGTTTAGTTTAGAATATACACAATATTGTCTGTAATTTTTTTAATATAAAAAATACAAGCATTAAATATTTTTTTCTTTTGCTGTTTTATTATCACTGTTTTGGATTTCAGCTAAGGCTTTACTTATATTTTTTTTAAATGCAACTAGGAGGATAGGGAAAGTTAAAAAAATAGAATAAGATCTGATGAAGACTGCATGGTTCAGTCGAAACTGTAATCTATAATAAAAGTTTTTTTTGCTGAAAAGTGAAAAGTGTAAGGTTTTTGAAATTCAATATTAGCTATTAGGGTACTAAATATGTAATCTATTTCTTTCTCTAAATAGAATTTATCTGAAAGTATTTTTTTTTAATTACAGAAAAAAATTTGAGCTGGGTGTGTATTTTTATGGAGTTGTGTGTGTGTGTGTGTGATGAGTACATCAAGAAAGCAAAAATTTCTATTAATTTCTGCTTTCATTATAAATCTGAGGTTGGATTCTATTTATGTGTGAGAAAAAATAAAGTATATAGCTTATTTGTATCATATAAATGTAACTATTATTAATAAATCACTGAGTAACAAAAAATAAATAACAAAATTAATCTTAGGCAAAACTGTTTTACTTGTCTCACATTTTACAAATTACCAAAAATTATTAACCAGGTACTCCTTTCCACTAAATAGTAAGAGCTATACGGTCTCTTATCCATCCTTCAACCAGGTATGTCATGGAATTAATAAAACTTATAATACTGTTTTATCTTTATGCTTAGAAAGCTTAAAAATTGAAACAGATGATATTCTGTTTATTTTCAATGTGTGGGTGCATGTTTTTGTTGTATTTTGTTTGCAATTATTCCAACCAAAGAAATTTTAAATGTAGTAACACCTCATTATGTCTGATTATATTCCTGCCTTGACTAAATATTATTATTCCAATACTTATTTTATGCACAATTTACATTATAAACAGATATTCTCTTCTCCTAAAAGGTTCTCTCATATCTGAAATATTATCTGATTTGTTTAAGAAGAGTAATTCTTGGGAATCAGTGTCTTTTAAATCATATTTCTGGATCCAAACTCCTTTTATTGAAGTATTTGTTACTAAAAATATTTTATTATTTTCCATCATCGGACATTTCAGATTTTTTCTGTAGCAAAATTTCTCTTTTCAAAAGCACTTAATCTTTCTGATACATCATGATTAGCTAATGATTACTTTGGAAAAAAAAAAGTCATAAATAACATTTTAGCTAGGATCCAAATAAGGTAATAAAAAAACAAAGGCAAAAAAAAACAAACATTAGCTTGTTTTCTTTATATAAAAGGAATTAGAAATAATATCTGATATATTCTGAAATCCTATAACATAGAAACAAAAAAAATACCAACATTTTATTCAAAACTAATGACTTGATTTCTTTTGAAACTCAAGAAGATTGTGCAACTTCCTATGAGAATATGAGTAATTAAACAAGGCAAAAATCTCCATACAGTAGTGCCACCCTGTACCAACCAGAGTAATTAATGGATGTGAGAAGGCTTGTGCATAAAATCCCTATCTAATGCCTACTCATACAATATCCCCAGACTAGTTTCTGGCTTGTGGCCTTCATCAGTGAGGAGCTTTGGATCTGAGAGCACTGCACCTAGATCTTAGGATCTAATACAACCCTCCAGCAACCACCTTTTATCTCTACTTATTGGATGAGTAGGCATT
The DNA here is from genome assembly GCA_028023455.1 of Epiperipatus broadwayi. Classification (NCBI taxonomy): domain Eukaryota; kingdom Metazoa; phylum Onychophora; class Udeonychophora; order Euonychophora; family Peripatidae; genus Epiperipatus; species Epiperipatus broadwayi. The sequence continues at coordinate 897,849 of JAQFVV010000030.1, read as the reverse complement.
AGACAGGGATTTTATGCACAAGCCTTCTGGCATCCATTAACTACTCTGGTTGGTACAAGGTGGCACTACTGTATGGAGAGTTCTGCCTTGTTTATAAACAATTATGTGCTAGTATAAGATATGGTGATCACATGATGCTTAATATGAGTAAATATTGCATCAGTTGATGTTAGGAGAAAGGAACATTATAATTTGATAAAGCAGTCCTCATCATTATTAAAAATCAGAGAGATATTCATATTTTTTAAGAAGCTGTACAATTTCAAAAAACATGGCCGTACACTTAAGTTATATACCATTTGGAATATTTCCATATGCACATCAATTAAAATAAGTATTAATTTTATATCAGATTATTTATTAACTACCTCCTGTTTCTCTCAGCTTTTTAAATTCTTTTTAAAAATTGGATAGACATTTAATGATATTCTACTCATTGCCTGTAGCATTCCTACATCTTTTTTTAAAATAACATTCTTATCCAGATAATAACAGGTGCAATCCATCCAAAATATCTATAAGATAATTGATTAATTATAATCAGATAAATCCAAGTCACAGTAAAATAAGTGCTCCATAGAAATAACATTATGATTAAAACAGTAATGATGATCTTATATATATATATATATATATATATATATATATATATATATATATATATATATATATATATATATATATATATATATATATATAATGAGAGGGAATGGATTAAAAAAGATGCAGGCTAAACTTTAATTATTATTGTTAAATAATAGAGCTTGTAATCATTATATTTATACAGTATCAATGCAAAACATAAAAAATGAAAAGAAATAGTAAAATAGCTTGAAATATCCCACTGTGGGGCAAATACCTTTCTAATATCCTTCCAAATAAAAATAATGAAGACATTATTTATGAAAAACAGGCAAAACTCACTATACGTATAGCCACACACAGCAAGTTAGAGTAATCAATGGATGCCAAAAGGCTTGTGCATAAAATCCCCATCTAGTGTCTACTCATCCAACATCCCCAGACTAGTTTTATTTTAAGCTAATGATCTTGGATTGAAAATATTATAATGTTTTCAATTTAAGATTCATAGTTTTGTAGTTAAGTGGAGATAAAAGGTGGCTGCTGGAGAGTTGCATTAGATCCTAAGATCTACGTGCAGTGCTTTCAGATCCAAAGCTCCTCACTGACGAAGGCCACAAGCCAGAAACTAGTCTGGGGATATTGGATGAGTAGGCACTAGATGGGGATTTTATGCACATGCCTTCTGGCATCCATTGATTACTCTAGCTTGCTGTGTGTGTCAATATGTATAGTGTTTTGCCTGTTTTAACAACAGTTATACACAAGCATACGAAGTGGTGGTCATGTGACATTATTTATGAGACTAAATAATAACCATTAGGGGAAATATTTTAGCCATTTTTCTGTCTTATTTTACACTCTTACTAAAAATAACAAGATAGTCATTTTCTTTTTACTAGTAAAAAATTGTTTTACTAGTAAAAAAAAAAAAAATAGTTCTTAAATACTGTTAATTATTCAAAAATTTTTCCAAATTCGACCTGGATTTTAATTACAAGCTATGTACGTGAACATATTATATTAAGTTTTTTATTAGACATAAGGGAAACACCTCACACATGTACCGCATGAATTTATAAAGCTGAGGAATACTCTCACTCTAAACACTATATTGTGTTTAGAGTGAGAGTATTCTGCAGTTCTATAAATTCATGCAGCGCATGTGTATGGACGATTTCCTTATGATTATGTGCTAGATACACAAATAATTAGTTATATAAGTTTTGTATTAGTAAACAAATTAGCTAATAGTAAAAAAACTTGAATAAAGCTTTAAAAAAATACTTTCACACAGTTAGTAATTGTTTGTATCGTTTTCACTTTCTACACTTGCAAGCACATACTTATTTATACATCTGTTCTTTTAATATTGGTATGTTGCGCATTTATTGTTTTAATCAAGTTAAGTCATTATTTGTATTGTAACATGTGTGGTTATCACAACACGATTGGGTATTCATAATTATATTATTAGTTCAAAGGTTTACATTATTTTTTATCCATCTATCAATCATATCTTCTAAACTAATTTATTTTTTGATTATCAAAGATTTTTACAGCAATAGAAAAGTGTATTGATTGGATCGCGAAAAAAGATTAGTCAACAAAGAATAATCAACATGGAGATGAAAGTCCAATTTTAATTAAATGATGTTGACTTAAAGATAAATCGTTTTACCTTTTTTAAAATTTGTTTATATAGTAATTACAATTATAACATATACATAATTCAATTTCTAATATAGTATATTTTAATTAATTAAGAAAGTTCATTATAGATGTTAGTTTTTTTTAAAAAAAAAACAAGCCCCTTTAAACCAAAAAAATCGAAGATTTTTAAGATAACATAATTCGTTAAGATAAGAATGAACTAAAAATCTTATCAAACAATATTATCGCATTTGAGTTTTAGCATTTTTTAAATGTCTTATATCATTTTTAAATACGTCGATTATATTCTTTGTATAATTGTAAACTGATTGACAGTGATCTAAAGATTTTAAATAGTCTTTTTAGGACATAATTAGAATTTTTAAGTATCAAATGGGGAAAACTTGCTTTAGGCAGAATTAATAATTGTCAGTTTTTTATTGTTATAAGTGTCAAATGCGTTAACCAGGAAGCGAACCCGGACCAGCTGCTTGAGTATTGGGAATGTTACAATAAACAAAAGAAAATAGCAACATACTATTATATTTGTTCATTTGATAGAATACTTAAAAAAAATATTGATAATTTATTTATATCATAGTTAAAAACTATATACATATGACCAATCCAATAATCAGATGCATATTTAATAAAATTTCTATAACCCTAAGATCTAAGAGATATTTTAAATACTGGCTCTGGCTAAGCATTTATCACAAAGTTTGTTGAGGAATTGGCAATCCTCATTGTTTATAACTGACAAGCTTAAGAGAATAGGGTCATGTGATCTATGACTCTTATTTTGACTGTAAGAAAAATAGTCTCTTGAAATTCATCAACATTTTTGAGCATTATCAATTCATTGAAGAATAAATATCTCTCCAATCCAATAATGAATGATATTTCTATAGTGTAATTTTTACTACACTAATCTCATGCAAGAGTGGTATAGTGAAAATTACCTTGCAGAAATAGTAAATATAGGGGATTTGAACGCAGACTTTCAAGCATCCTTCAACTACCCACCCTATCTCATACCCCACACACACATGTAGAAAAGATAAATAATCACCAATGTATGTTTGAGCATTGACTGATTATATATATATATGTGTGGGAGATGATAATCAGGACCAACTGATGAGTGCTGGTTCAGCACGAAATACATACATTGGTGATTATTTATCTTTTTTACATGTGTGTGGTCATGTGTATCAGTAGTATGAGATAGTGCAGATAGTTGAAGGATGCTTGAAAGTCTGAGTTCAAATCCTTTATATTTACAATTAGGCTCCAGCTATGTGAAAAGTGGCTGTATTTCAAATACTTGCAGAAATAGTATACGTACATTGGTGATTATTTATCTTTTCAACATATATGTGTTTAGGTGTATCAATGTTATTAGATAGAGTGGAGAGTGGTGGGTCGTGTGAAAGTCTGTGCTCATATACCCCATATATTACATATATAGACACAGGTATATAATAAGCCTGTGTTTCAGTTATTACATTGTAGAGATGTCTGCCCATCCTTGCATATGTATTAAATGCATTATGTCCTGTACATGTGGGGTTCAGATTGATCTTAGGTCATCATGGGTGTGACAAGAATCTCGGCCTTTGAGCATTTACTCATCAGATTTTCAATTGGATGGACGGTTGAAGAATTGGTGTAGAGTGGATTGAAGCCTGTCCTTTAAAGTATGAAGATTGTCTATCTTAATATATATATCTGAGCACTTATAGTATATATGTGTAGAGATGATAATCAGGACCAACTGATGAGTGCTGGTTCAGCACGAAATACATATATTGGTGATTATTTATCTTTTTTACATGTGTGTGGTCATGTGTATCAGTGGTATGAGATAGTGCAGATAGTTGAAGGATGCTTGAAAGTCTGAGTTCAAATCCTTTATATTTACAATTAGGCTCCAGCTATGTGAAAAGTGGCTGTACTTCAAATACTTGCAGAAATAGTATACGTACATTGGTGATTATTTATCTTTTCACCATATATGTGTTTAGGTGTATCAATGTTATTAGATAGAGTGGAGAGTGGTGGGTCATGTGAAAGTATGTGCTCATATACCCTATATATTACATATATAGACACAGGTATATAATAAGCCTGTGTTTCAGTTATTACATTGTAGAGATGTCTGCTCATCCTTGCATATGTATTAAATGCATTATGTCCTGTACATGTGGGGTTCAGATTGACCTTAGGTCATCATGGGTGTGACAAGAATCTCGGCCTTTGAGCATTTACTCATCAGATTTTCAATTGGATGGACGGTTGAAGAATTGGTGTGGAGTGGATTGAAGCCTGTCCTTTAAAGTATGAAGATTGTCTATCTTAATATATATATCTGAGCACTTATAGTATATATGTGTAGAGATGATAATCTGGCCAACTGATGATTGCTGGTTTAGCATGAAATACATATATTGGTGATTATTTATCTTTTCAACATATATGTGTTTAGGTGTATCAGTGTTATTAGATAGAGTGAAGAGTGGTGGGTCATGTGAAAGTCTGTGCTCATATACCCTATATATTAGGAATAGTATTTACTATTGGATAATCTCTAGTCTACTGAATGACAAATAAAAATGTTTAATCTCTCCAATCCAGTTCCTCTTCTAAAACAACACTTTAGCAAATTTTTTTATCCATCTATCTCACATATGGTTTGTAGAATTCTAGATCTTTACAATTTGTTGGAATCGGTTTAAGATTTCAATTGTTCATCTTTTGTCATGGTTTTCTTTTAACATATCCAAAAAATTATTTTTAACCTTTTAAGTCTTTCAATGATGTCAGCAATATCTGTTTGTTTTCACCCATATATTTAACTTTTGACCTCTTCTTTTAATAAATATGTAAATCTTAGACCCATAAGTAAACACTAAACAAAAAACATTTATTAAAAATCTTCCTGTTCAAACACATACAACTATTTCATTTTAATATTAAATTATTTTCTACCAAAAGCCTTCTATTCAACTTTATTTCTATAATTAATTTTATCCATTATGTTTTCATCTGTATTAATCATCAGACCAAGATATTTATAATAGTTAACTTTCTCTAATTTATTATCTATCTTTATCCTTACCCCCCCCCTCTTTTTTGAAAAGGCAGTGAACATTACTCAAGTGCCCAGTATAGTTTAGTCACATTAGTAAAATGATAAACTCAATAATAACAGGATTCTGGATCGAGGTGCAATAACTTATTTCTGGTTCTTAAACATTACTAATAATCTCCGTTTATTTTTATTTCCTTATCTTCTCATTTTAATCTTTGAAGTATTTACCATAAACCTACAATCTTGGCACTAATGTGGGCTTTGAACATTCCACCATCAGATTTTCAATGAAATAGATGGTTGGAGAGTTGTGGGTTGGAATAGTTTGAAGCCTTTCATTAAAGTATGAAGATTCGATGTCTTAATATAAAGCTGAGCATTGATTGTATATATGTGTGGGGATGGTAATCTGGACCAACTGATGAGTGCTGGTTTAGCACGAAATATGAATATTGGTGGTTATTTAACTTTTCAAGTGTGTGATCAGGTGTGTCAGCAGTATGAGATGGCATGGAGAATTGAGGGTTGTGTGAAGGTCTGAGTTCGAATCTCTTATATATTGCATAAAAGATTTCATAGAGATGGAATCACAGACACACACATTTTATCAATGTTAATCTTCTCTGTGTATCATGTTTCTGTACTATGATAAATATTCTTCAGAATTTGATTGCATTCTGGATTTATTTTTTAATAAGCTTTAATCACCAATCATGTCTATAGAATCAAATACCTTTTTATAATCTAAAAATCAAATGAAAAATGACAACTTATAATCATTTGTTCCTTTCTATAATTTTTTTTAATCCTCGTATGTGAAATAACTTTTAAGTCCAGTTTGTCCTTTCGTTTAGTTTAAATCCAAAGTTTTCTAGAGATGAATTCGAACTCAGACTTTCACATGATCCACAACTCTCAGTGCCATCTTATATTGTTGACCCACCTGATCACACACATGTCTAGCAATATAAGATGGCACTGAGAGTTGTGGGTCATGTGAAAGTCTGAGTTCGAATCCCGCATACATTACCTATAGAAATGCAGGTGTTAAGCCTGTACAGTATATTAGAGATGAATTGTACTATTTTAAATAAAGATCTTGTACATAATGATATAAATCTGATAATTGTGTAATTTCTAATATTTTTCTTTTCCTTTGTCTTAAATATCAATATCATTACTGAATTTTTTGATTATTTGGCTCATATTTATCATTAAAATATTTAATTAATATAGTTTTACTAACAATTTCTCTATTTTTTTATTATTTACTTTTCATAAAAAAAATATTTGCTGGAATAAATAATACTAGCTAAAACAGGCAAATCTCACTATATATATATATTGCCACACACAGCAAGCTAGAGTAATCAATGGACGCCAGAAGGCTTGTGCATAAAATCCCCATCTAGTGCCTACTCATCCAATATACCCAGACTAGTTTCTGGCTTATGGCCTTTGTCAGTGAGGAGCCTTGGATCTGAGAGCACTGCATCTAGATCTTAGGATCTAATGCAACCCTCCAACAATCACCTTTATCTCCATTTAACTACAAAACTACGAGTCTTAAACTGAAAATACCTTAATGTTTTCAATCCAAGTCCACTAGCTTATATAGTCAAATGGATCTGAACCCAGTTCAGTACCCATACATTTTGGCGTCTTTGGTTCTTTAATAACCATAGCCACCACTATCCTATTAGGCAGAATTGGTTTTAAGCCAGTAAACATCACATGACCACCTCCTCATATGCTTGTGTATAACTGTTGTTAAAACAGGCAAAACTCACTATATATATATTGCCACACACAGCAAGCTCGAGTAATCAATGGATGCCAGAAGGCTTATGCATAAAATCCTCATCTAGTGCCTACTCATCCAATATCCCAACTAGTTTCTGGCTTATGGTCTTCGTCAGTGAGAAGCCTTGGATCTGAGAGCACTGCACCTAGATCTTAGGATCTAATAAATAATATTCCTGACGTGTAATTTTCACTACACCATTTTTACACTAGGTAGCGTTCACTTTATGGAGGGGTGAAATCATAAACATATGACCAAAGACATGAAAAATATATATGATCTCCAAGATGAACATTTCATTCAATAAACTAGAATTGTGAAAACTATTTCTATAAAATAAATAAAGTACTTCAAAGATAACTAATCTTTGGTCTTATTTTAATCAGATTTAAAGAACAATTATTAATAGAATAAAAATATTCTTTTATTTTGGGTTTATACTTTATAAAATTTAAGCTTTAAGTTATATTTTTTGTCACTTAGTTTGTTAACCCAACTTTATATTTAATTCATTATTATTTCTGCACAGACAGCTGTAGAAGATATAACCTTTATGTAAATTAGGTTTATACTTTATAAAATTTAAGCTTTAAGTTATATTTTTTGTCACTTAGTTTGTTAACCCAACTTTATATTTAATTCATTATTATTTCTGCACAGACAGCTGTAGAAGATATAACCTTTATGTAAATTAGATCAAAGCAATGTAAAGGTTTATTGGTCAGTCCAGTAGTTTAACCAACCACTGTATATATAACCATTTATTTATTAAATAATATGGAAGTTCAATATAAAGCCCTGATGCATAGCTACACCTAGGAGAAACGAGAAGTCAGGTAATTTTATATAAAATAATCAGTTGAATTTGGAACAAAAAAGTAAAGATCAAATTATTAAAAATCACATTAGCCATCATATAAAAATATTGGAAAGAACAATGCAGTATTGAAAAATTAAAGTTATAAAATTAAGTCCTGAGTAATAAATTGGTGTAATTGCTTGTGTTAGACATGTGTAGGGAAGGTCACAAGAGAAGTAAGAAATAAATAGTACAATAAAATACAAGATTAAAATAATATGGCAACTCATTCAAATGATTAAAACGAAGGATCCAGTAATGATATACTAAATGATAAAGTCAGAAAATAATGTTCAATCTATTATAAAAGCTGGTCGAATCAACTTCACCAATGCAAACATTACAAAGTATAATAGAATTCACAGCAGCAATAGTGGCCGATATAGAAAAGACAAAAATTGAAAGCAAAGTAAAGGATAAACTATCTAGATATTTGAATGAAAAAAAACATTGAGGAAATCAGAAAAATCAATTTTTAAAAAATGGCTGTAAACAGAGAATAATTCATGAAAAAGGAAAATAGAAAATATCTGAAAGAAAGAAAGAATGTACTGGGAAAAAGGGAATAAAAAATTGGAAGCATTGGGAAAATACAGGAAAATATGGGAGAATAGTAAAAAAAAATAGAAAATGTTAAGTCTAAAAAAAAAAAAAGTTAGAAAACATGAAGAAAAAGAGAATACTAAAAAAGAAGGACCAAAAAAAAGAGAAAACAATGAGAGAAAATTCTAGGAAAGAATGAACAAAAAAATAGGATTGAAAGAAAATACAAACAGTCCAAAGAAAATGTTTCAAAAAGATGACAAGACATTGCAAAGAATATTAAAAGTCTTTCAGAATACAATGGTAAACAATTATTCCAAAGATCACAGTGTTATAAAACTAGAGAATGTGAATTTATTTGAAGAATCTAAAGTGAAATCAACTAAAAATCCATGCCACTGCAATGGAAGATACTCAAATTAAACTATCCATGAGGCTACATAGAATTAAGGCAACACTCTCAGTATATGAGGTAAGAAACAAATCTAAAATTGACTTGATATTGATTTCTTATGATGTAAAAATTGAATCTTAATTGAAACAGGTAATATTGCAATTAATATCAAAGGAGATTCTCATGATATATTAATAATGATCAAATTTGGTAATAATATGAAAGAAAAAAAAAGATAATCTGGACTGATAAACATAAAATGCATGTAAAATAAACAAATATGAATGTTGGCATTACAACTGAATCTAATAATGTAGAAAACATGGGTGAATGTAATGTATATATGGTGAATGCAAGAAAAGATGAAGAATCAATAAAGAATTTATCAGAGATCTAAAAAAAATGTTTCAGAGACAAAGAAAAAATAACGAAATTGTAAAATGTAAAAATAATAAAAAAAAATTGAATAATCTAAAATTGATAGAGATACAGAACACAAGTCTAACATGAATAGTATAAAAGAATCTAAAACTAATATAAATATAAATGAGGCTAAAGTTGACATAGAATAAAACGTGCAGTAACTGTGGAAAAATTTATGAGTTGAAAGTTAATGTGATAAAATTTATAATTGTTGCAGAGATGATAGAAAAATCTAAGCTCAATATGAATGTTGTGAATGAGTCTAAAATTAACAAAAAATTGTGAACAAGTCTAAAATTAGTAACAGAAGTGAAAAATCAAAATGAGAAGTTACTGTAAATGCTAAATTTGTTCAAGATTTGTGGAAACTGTATGTAAAATTTGTATAAAATTTAAATATAGCAAGGCAATCTGTATAAAGGAACAAAAATATACAATTTTAAAAATATTGATACAATACATGATTGTTTAAATGATCAACAGTTTACTGTATAATCACTATATACAGATAAGACCAAGTTCCATTGAAAGATCAATAACTGATATATTACTTATCAAGAATGAACTACTTGATAAGAGATGAACATGGATTGCAGGTGAATATCTTTTAGTTCAGGTGTGGTCAAACTTATAGACATTGAGGGTGACGTTTTTGATGAAAGTGTACCTGAAGGTGACTACATTTTTTTAGGACTTCAAACCAGAAACCAGAAAAAACTGTTATTTTTTGTGGAACAAAAAAAAATAATGGTTCAAAGTCCTGGTTTTTTAGAAATGTACTTATGAATTGGTGTTTGTTTGTTTTTTTTGTAAGGGTTTTTTAAGTACTCACAAATATTGGTGATATTTTTAGAAGATACTTATAAACTGATGATTTTTTTTTCTAGAAGTTACAAACTGTTGAAAAACATTTTACTATGGCTACTATTAAATTATCTCAGCTCCCTCTAGTATTGCAATTTGTCCATGTTCCTTTATAAAATATTTATTAAATTACAATTTTAAATTACCTATAAATAATTATTTTCTATAGTTTTTTTTTTCATATGTCATAGCATCGGCCGAGACACAAACCCACATCCGTCTGCAACCAACTACTTGCTTACAAGGCGGGTGCGATGACCTCTCAGCTAACAATGCTTGACTATAGTTGGTCCTGAATTTTAAAAAAATATTCAACAAAATATATAGAAAAAAAAATTGTTTTAGAATTGTATTAAAATAAATTAGATGCAAATTTTACAAAAAAAAAAAAAAAATTACGCAGTCAACTTCCAGAGACCTTGCAGTCGATGTCTTGGCCATCTCTGCTTTAGTTAAATATTATAACTAAGATAAAAATTCTCATGATGAATTAGTATCTACCATAAACCAATCATAGTCATTTTAAATTCTGATATAGACAAAATTATTATAGAATTAAAGAACAAAAAAAAAATCAAAAATTAATCCTGAAATTTATTGCTTTCAAGATCATAATTGATATTTAAGACTTATTTTCTTGTGGACTTCTTGTTGAAACTAAGATAAAAATATATGTTGTTATTGAATGAATTTGGTCATAAAAAGTCCATGTACCACAATTATTTATTTTTTTATCTGCACTATAGAATTTATGTAATCCAAAATACAAAAGTTTCCATATATCACTTAATCTGTTCTTATCGATTTCTGATCATATATTGATATTTTATTAGACCATGGACATATCTTGATATTTGTTTAAATTTTACCAATTTTATTCCTAGTCATTTATTTGATTATCCATGTTAAATCTGGCCTGTAGACCACAAACCATTTCCAGATGTCACTAAATATATAAATAAGAATATTGTATCAGAAGCACAAATTTTAAAAAATGTGATTATTGGAACATCAACCTCTTCACAAATCACTTTGTAAATAATAAAATATACTGCTTTTTATTATTTACTATTGCACACAATTTGAAAGAATATTTCTATACCATATTATATAGGGATTTAAACTCAGACTTTCACATGACCTCAATCATCCATGATATCTCATACCACTGATACATTTCATCACACACATATTGAAAAGATAAATAATCACCAATATACATATTTCGTGCTAAACCAGCACTCATCAGTTGGTCCAGATTATCATCTCCTTACATATATACAAGCAAAGCTCAGCTTATATTAAGATAGCCAATCTTCATAGTTTAATGGACAGGCTTCAAACCACCCCACCCCACAACTTTTCAGCTGTCCATTTCATTGAAAATCTGATGATGGAACATTCAAAGCCTACCTTAGTGAGAGTGACCCCTCATGTACAGGACATAAATTACATTCATGTTTTGTTTTGCAAATAAGATAAAAATTAAAGCTTCAATCTCTAAAATCATAGGTGCATTCTCCAATAAAGTGAGAAATAATAATTATACTACAAATATATTTCGAATGATGAAAGTACAGGAAATTATAAAAAGAATGCTAAAATGTAAAATTGAAGCATGCTGGTTTAGTATGTCTGTAACATATGGAATCCAAAGCCTAATATATATATATATATATATATTTAATTTGATAAAAAATCAAGTCAGATGTCATATGACTTAATTTTAATAAAGCTCGTATTTACAAATGTTATATATAGAGTACGTAAAAATACACACTCTTATCAAGCTTTTAAAAATACCCTCAACCCCAGACCGCGGTTTCTGCATCTAGCGTCGTCAGTGAGGTGTTAGGGATTAAAAACACTAGAACTAGTCTAGCATTTTATCAATGCCTAACTATTGAGAAGAAAATCTGAAACTTTCAGACATCTAAATGTCAAAAATCCAGCTATCTAACTCAAATAGCAGTATGGGACTGAAATAAATTAGATACACATATATTAATAGCTCTAGCAATATAAAATCGAAAGCCTTAATAGCAAAAACTAAAATTAAATTGATAAAAAATCAAGTCAGATGTCATATGACTTAATTTTAATAAACTCGTATTTATAAATGTTATATATATAGTAGTAAAAATACACACTCTATCAAGTTTAAAAATACTCAACCCAGTTTCTGCATCTATATATATATATATATATATATATATATATCTTACTGAGATTAAGAATTGGATTTTAGAACAAAGAATACTGAATAAAATACGAAGTAAATATATAAGCAAGAAATTAAATCAAAATTTATATTAATAAAAATTTAATTTGAAATAAACATAAATGTATATTTCCTGGTAAAAGAACATTCCAAATGTTCCTAGACTAGAAAAGAATATAAGACTACACATACAAAGTAAAAACCTTGAGAAAAAGATTGCATTAAATGTTACTGAAAATTATTAAAACCATTGTGATAATACTTAAAGACAAATTGAAGCATACTTGTAATAGATGTTATCCTCATTAAATATTCTATAAATTCGAAATTGGATTCAATCCTGTGCCTTAATCTAAGAGAAATGGAAAAAATACTCTTAAAAAGGCTCTAAAAGCTTTATGCAGTCATCATTACTAGAAATATTAAAACATTATTTCAAAAATGTGCTTATATATTATCAGAATAAAACTTGAGAGTATAATCATTTAAAAACAAATTTAAAAAGCAGTAAAAAACAAAATAAGCATTCATTTTCTCTACCAAATGGAGAGAAATGAGACAAAATGGTTTTATCATCAATAATGACATTTGGCAATATTAAAGTAAAAATGATAAGTTGGTATATATCTTTACTCTGGTTAGCAAATACAACCATTTTCCCAAATGCTTAATAAAGTAAAATCTCACATAAAAAGTACACAATTATAATGAATTCCTGTGGGGAAAAAATTAATTTATTACTTCAAATTCAAAGTATAAAAAGTCTAATTAAAAAAAATCTTAAAAAAAACTGTTAATTAATGAATAAACATTTTACTTAGCATATTTTAAAAAAAATACTAACCTGTGAAGAAATATACTATTTAAAAATATTTCAGTAGCACTTTATATATACTTGTGTTCAAATTAACTCAATGATGAGGTTATGTAGTTTCATTTTTTGCTTTGCTTATATTTTTTTATATATTAGTTTTGCTCTTTCCAATCACTGAGTTGGATGAGCTATGCTTAACCAAAAACCAGCAGCATATTATATCAAATTTAGCAAGATAAATAATAATAATCATTATTTGTTTTTCTGTTTAACTAATTCTAATGAATAACTTTAGTTTAATGAAAATGATTAATTTATCTTGAATTAGTAGATAGAATGCAATAAATGCATTTTTTCCTTCTTTCATTTTAACATAAATATGTAAATGATGAGAAATGTTATTGGATGAAAGGGGAAAAAAGAATGTTCAGACATTTTTTAAAACTGGGATGGAGATGATAAGTATGTAAAAATTTGTGCTGTTAAACATGTAACAAATATGAGTTACTCTTTAAAATTAAGGACAAAAAAAGAATCTAAATTAAAAATTTTCTTACATAATTCAAATTACGATGTTATTATGTGCTAACAACAATATGAGTAGCTAAATTTAAACAAGATTATTAGAGTCTGCTAGCTGAGAATCTAACTGCTGATTATCTTTCAAAATGTCTATAATTGAAATAGTCTTTAAAAGTCAGTCTGCCTGGAAATATTTTATTGCTTACAGACTATATTAACCTTGGATATATTTTACTTTTATGATTTTAAATTATATAATTACACCATATGTGTGGAGCAGAATGCTATAACAATTTAAAATGTCTGAATGATAAAGATTTAGCTATATTCCACTTTGAACTTATATTAGAGATAATATTCCCACTCTGTGAGTTATCTTATTGTTAAAAAAGTAATATAACTGTTGAAAGAAAATAACAGTTAACCAGGAAATTATTTTATAACTGTCGTGACAATTATGGGATAACTGTTTGCTTGCACAATCATTCTTAATCTTTGACCTTTCCTCGCTAAATTAAAAGTAATGAAATATTTTAACTTTGGAGAAATGCCTATATAGAAGTAATGTAGTTTATTAACTTTTGAAGAATACTCTAGTTGGAAATTGGTTAACATGGAAAGATACCCTATATTCATGTGACAGTGTATTAAAAAAAGATTATTTAGATGGAGTTGATATTTTCACACGTTACAGTATTATACATGTTCCATCTTTTATAAATATCTCAAATATTCAGAGAGTCTATGTGTGAATCAATTAATTATGGAATATTCATTATGGGTGGAAATGAAGAGCAATATAATCAAACTCATAAAATTCTATATGCTATAATTGAAAACTATTTAATTTATATGTTTTACAATAATGTACTTTAACTTAGTGTAGTTATTTAAACAAGTATGTCGTTTTATTTTGGTTTACATTTTCATATTATCTTATAGATATATGAAGTTCACTGTATATTTTAATAATTATTTATTTAATTGGATTGAACATATGATATAGGGATTGAGAATGATCAATTATTAGGGAATAGTGCTTGCATAAAGATTTAAAGATTATTTAATAAATCTATGATGTACATCAACACCATATAGCTTAGTCCTAGATGTCTTTCCAGGGTTTGGTGCCTATACTCATATTATATTTACTATGTATTATTATTTCGCCCATGTTCTAGACAGGGTTGGCTGTTATCTCAGCTACTTCCTATGTTAAAGTACTTATCTCATTTCATGTCATAATTCAAGCTTGTAAGACTTACGACCCTCCTAATTTAGCAGTTTTATTGATGAGGGTAATTTTATTTCTTTTATTTGGGAAGTGAATGTCAGCGCTATTTTATAATGTATTAATACATTAAAATTGATTTATACTTAGATGATGTAAAAAGGAATAATAATAATAAAAAAGTTGCGATAGGGTGATATCCTTGAAAATGACTGTATGATGCAAAACAGTTGAAACGTTAAAAAGTGTATGATAATATTATATATATGTTCATTGTTAATTATGGAAATAATTTTTTTTTGGAAAAAAAAAAAGATTATGCATTTATTTATATATTTTATGTTATATAGCACTATTCTATGTTGGTGGTCTAATCCGCAGAATAATCATTTGCTGTTTTATTACATTCTTTATATTTGTTTCTGCGCTGGTAGTTAATGTGTGGAACAGTCTATATGGTTAAAGAAAACCTACAGGGCATTTAATGCTTTGTTATTCCATTGCATTGATGAATATATCTGCAGGAATACCGTTGCTATTTGGGCAGGGTTTCCATTCATTACTATGCTGATATTTGTGCTCCTCATGCTTAAATTGATCCCACATTTAGTTATAAACTATTCAAATGGCATTTGATTAATTATTTTTGTAATTTATTACATATCAATTTATATATTTCAAGCTGAATTGAGAATCAAATCTCTTTGATTCATTATCTCTTCATGGCCAACTTTTACATGTTTAACAATACCATTTATTATTATAATAATAAATCTGGGGTATAAGTGCATTGTTTCTGGTATTGATATATTAGAGAAGATATTCATTAGGTATTTGAATCCTTCCTCTCTCCTATAAGAAGCTGAGATGAAATCCATTTGTTAGAAAATCTTATATTGTGTATATTTTGGAACTCATGTACATTATCCACGTATAGAAACAAGTATATGTGGTCTTTTATTTCATCTATTTTTTTATTTAATTTTGTGAACATTGTATTAATCATTTATTTAGTATTGATGGAGTTGTAAATAAATATTAATTTTGTAATTTAACCTGACTATACCGTTGCCGTTTGTCACACATAGAACCAGAAAATCCACCAGATTAAATAGATTACATATTAGAGCACATATTGTCACTGATAGCGCGCACAAAGTTTATCGAAATTTTAAGAGAATATCTTAATACTTTTGTTCTTCGGTAATTAGTGATATACAGGGTATAATAAAATCCTATTTATCTCCTCAATCACTTTAACTTTGCTTTGTTAATTTTATAATATAACCCAGAATTTGTTAATTTTATTGATGTTTGTATATTAGGACTTAAAATTTATAAATAAGTTTGCTAGCCAGAATGATGATTAACCCTATTTTCTAATATTATAACTGATGCTTAACCTATTACAATAAGAATCTCATTGCTATTGATTGATATTTAAGTTAGTGACGAAAGAATCTAAAGTTCACGTTGCTTAACAGCTATTGCAAAGCAAATACCCTACATTGCATTTCTGTATCAAAATCCTGAGTAAATCTGGGCTACAGTCAATCATGTTATGATGCTGATTATAATTAGTACGGTTTTGTTAAATGGTCCATATTCACCATGTAATGGTTGGTATTGATATAATGGATCATACAATTAACTCTGGAAGAGTAATCTTTAGCAGTTTTATAAATTATACCATCTTGTCCATGGTCAGCCATAAGGTCTCATGCAAATAAAAATCGTAGATTAAAGTTCTGGAGTGCAGTTTTAAGATACAGTCATTAAGGAGAATAGTTATTAATTAAAATAATCCCACAATTTATTTTGGTGTAATTTAATATTTTTCATGTAATGCTGTGATGGGTCCTAGCGATGTATCCTGGTGCAACCAGATTATATCACGAGTCTTTTTTTTTTGTTATATCATTAATTTTGCATGTTATGGTCTGGGTGGATCTTCTGGTTACAATATATATATATAAAGATGTGAAATTTTTACCAAATCTATTTTAAATAATAATTGAACTGTCCTCTAGTTGCTAAGTTCGATAACTTTTTTACAATAAGAGAGTGGACCACATCTTAATGTCTTTTAGATCTTTTTATAATGGAGATAGTCAAACTATAATGGAGTGGAACAGTAGCATATATGAATGCCTAATTAAAGAAATACAGTTCCAAAAAAAGGGGGAAGAAAATAATGATTATAGAAGATATGAGTGGGCATGTTGAAGAAATTGATGATTTAGATAATAAGAATGGGTTGCTTTTGAAAAATTTTTTGTCAGAGAGTGAATGTGAGCATTGGAAATTTATCAAATATGTATGAGGGGCAATACACATGGTCTAGAAATAATATATTTTACACAATAGATTATGTATTAGTAGATAAAAAGGGAATTAATAAATTATGGAAAATTAAAGTGTTTGATAATAAAGAGAGTATGTAATAGTGATCATAATTTCTTTATAATAGATTACTAATGTGATAGAAAATAATAAAAGTAGAAAGGATAGTGAAAGATGTGGATGGAGAATGAATGATAAAATTAAATTAGAAAAATATAAAATAAAAGCAGAAGAAATCATGGAAGAGTTTGTTTGGGATGAATATAAAAGGACTGGTGTGGTGAAGTAAAAAAAGTGGCATTTAGGTGAGAATATTCAGAATAAAAGTAATAGAAAAATGAAAATTAATAAAAAGTGTAAAAGAGAGTAAGAAAGCATGAAGAAAATATAAATGTTGTATTAAAAACAAAGAAAGTGAAAAAGATATTAATATTAAATGATAAAACTATTTAAATAAAAAGAAGTTGACTAAAATAGATAATTATATAGAGAGAATGAAATTAAATAGTAAATTATTGGAGGATATTAATATAAGTGAAAGATATGGGAATAACAAATTTTGGAATTAAAAAAAATATACGAGAGAGAAAAATAATATTAGTAAATGGTGAAGAGAAAGAGTCTAGAGAAGAATTAGAAATAATCTTAAATAAGTATGTAATGGATATAGAAAAGATGTTAGATGTGAAGGACAGAAGAATAGCAAACATATAAGCACATAGTAATGGAAATATTCATTGTACAGAAAAATGAATTGAATGAAGCAGATACAAAGTTGAAAAAATGGAAAGGCAAGAGGTTTAGATAGATGGGCAGCAGAGATGATGAATTTGGGAAATATGGCAAAATTAAATCTATTATATTTGAATAAGATGTTACAGAAGACAGAATTTCCATATAGCTGGAATAATTAAAGAGTGAAACTATTAATTAAGGAAAGGGTAAGGACCAAAGAAAAATAAACAATTATAGACCAATAATGTTGGTTTTACATAGTTTTTGTGTACATGGTGGCTGGGTGTCAAAATGGATGGAAGAAAATAATATAACGGGAGAAATGCAATGAGATTTTAGAATGGATAGGTGTATAGGAAATAGTTTATTTTTAGTAAAGTGCATGGATGATTTAATATTATATGGCAACTTATAAATACGAGTAGGAATACACATAGGCAGTTATATATAGTCTTTATACATATAGAGAAGAAATATGAGGATAAATAGAAATAATTATGGGTAAGTTTAGTAAATGTGGTAATGAATGAAGCTTTACTGCATTTTATTAAGAGTGTATAAAAATAATTACGGTAATAGTATGAATACTGAACCCTACCATCTGATGGCGCTCTTTTTCGCCCAATTCACATCAATATACCGATTCATAGGCCATCTGTTTGTTTACATAATATTACGGTAATTTTTTTTTCAACCAGTTTTTATTATTTTTTCATCAGCAATGGTAAACCAACAAAGTTTTTTTTTATTATATAATATTACGGTAAAAGTTTTTTTTTTCAACCGGTTTTTAATTTTTTTTCATTGGTGAAGGTAAATCACCAAAGTTTTTTTTTATTCCACCTGGGTTTTTTTTGTTTTTAATAAACAAATACTTTGTCTTTAGATGGTCTAGGGGTGTTGATTTGTTTTTAAATTAACGACTAACTGTCCGTAAGTTTCTTTACATAATATTACTTACAGTAAACCAAATTTTTTTTTCACACGGTTTTATTTTTTGGTTCGTTTTTTTTTAAGAAACACTTTGTTTTTTGATGGTGTAGGGGTGTTGGTTTGCTTTTAAACTATCGATTAATGCTCCATCGGTTTGTTTACACAAAAATATGGTAACAAACACTTTGTTGTTTTTAGATGGTGGAGGGGGGTTGGTTGTTTGCTTTTAACTTTTTTTTTTTTTTTGGTTGATGTTTTGATTTGCTGAAAGACTTCAACAATTCAGTACTTTTGAATAAACCAACACTTGATTTTTTAAAGGGTGGAGGGGAGAGGGGTTGTTTTGATTTTGAGTTGTCGTCTTTTTTTTTTTTTAATTTATTTTGAGGCTTTTTTTTTGTTTGTTTCAAATCTTTATGCTACAGAAAGCTTTATATGATAGCGTAAAGTTCTTCCTTAATTTTTTGGGCCTTTAATTTAAAAAAAAGACAAACAGTTCGTTTTTAAAGAACTTTTTTTTTTTAAACTGGGGGTGGGGTTGGCAGGGAAGATTTGTTTTGATTTTTAATTATCGACTTCTTTTTGGATTTTCTTTTTGAATATTTTATTATGCTACCACACAGTTCATTATCATTAGTTTTTTTTTGGTGGGGCCTTTTGAATAAACTCTTAAACACTTCTTTTTTTTGGTATAATAAAATATTACCTACTTTAACTCTTAATGAAACTTATCAAATATTACCTACCTATTTTATAATCATGGGAACAACAAAAACAACAAGTTTCCCCATAAAATAATTTATTGAATCAAAAAGAAACAAAACTTTGGACAAGTTGTGAAACAAAACAAGTAAAAAAAAACACCACCATTTATGGGGGCATAAAAAACAGCAACCAAAAATAACACGCAAGTAAAATAACAGGAAAGCCTCAAAGCTGTAAGTAACAGGATTTTGGAGCCTTCGAACCAACTTCCCTTATGCAGACCTACATAGGTATACTTGCAGAAGTTTTTCTTTCTGGAAAACATAATATTGTGTGTCCACTTGTGTGGCCAGCTAGCAATTCACTCAGCTTTGACCAATTTGGACAACTTGCAAATGACATTTGACAGTTCTTGCACAGATTCGCGTGTAAATGGGTATTTGCGTGCGAAATCAAAAAAAACTCTGCTGAAAAGAACTTTTTCAAGTTGTGTGCAGTTCAAAAGCATAGGGAAGCATGTGTGATGGCATGACAATTCTTAATATAGAATACCAATTCCAGTACGCTTTCTAAAAAATTTCCGACAATGAATTTTTGCAGTTTTGTCTCTTTCAAATATGGCCACCATCAAATTAGACAGTAGCAAGAATTCAAGAGTGCTCACTTGACAAATACTGTTGCAATGCAATGGGCATAGTATTTCGTTACATAATCATAAAATACATCGCCCTCAGGCAGCCTGTTACAGCTCAAGAAACACCTCTTGTACTGTCAGCTGTAAGTTAAGGCCACTAAAATGGTATATTGATGTGCGTTTTGTGAAAAATGGTGCCATACGACGGTAGGGTTGTTTTCATACTATTATCATAATTACTATACATATCTATTAGGAAATATACAGAGTTAAAAATGGGGTGGGACTAAAGCAAGAATGCCCAAGGTGAGAATAAATGAAGCTTTAGTGCATTTTATTAAAGTGTATGAAAATAATTACTATACATATCAATTAGGAAATATAGAGTCAGAGTTAAAAATAGGGTGGGACTAAGGCAAGAATGCCCAATGTCAGCTACTTTGCTTTTGGTATATTTGAGAGAAATGGAAAGCAATAGAAAGACTAGGAAAAGGGATAGAGATACCATTAATAGATAGCAAGAGTGTATACATTGTCAGGTCTTTTATTTGCTAATATTTTCTTGTTCGCAGAAAGTAGGGAAGATATTGAAGTTGTGCTGAAGACTTCACAAGGGTGGGTTTACCCATTCTTGATCAAATTTAGTGAAGAAAAATCAAAAGTAATGATGATGAATGCTGAGGAAAGAGAATTTTTATTGGGGGATATAATGTTAAATGTGGCGAATAGGTATAACTATTTGGAAATTGTCTTAAGTAGTCAGAGGAAGTGACTGTATGAATGGGAGGAAAAAATAATAAATGAAGTAAAGAAAAGGGATTGATAAAGAAATTAACAATGTTTTCATGATGTTGCAAAAATTGTATGGGAGTAGTAGTAGCAGGGTTAACTTATGGTAATATATTTTCTTCTTCCTTTTCCTATGTATTGATTTCTACTTTAACATATCATACCATTTATAACTGTCTTAAACACTTTATCAATACTCTTTATTTATATCAAAACTAACAGTTTCGACTGTCCTGCAGTCATCATCAGAGCTACAATATTCAAATACATAATTTTATAATTAATACACTTATGCACATATTTATTTTGTGTATTTAATTAAGTATAAGAATATGTGTATAAGTGTATTAATTATATTATATATTTGAATATTGTAGCTCTGATGATGACTGCAGGACAGTCGAAACTGTTGGTTTTGTAATAAATAAAGAGTATTGATATAGTGTTTAAGAAAGTTGTAAATGGTGATGACGCATTGTGTTAGTAAATGTGTGTTAGATTAATTAGAAAATATACAAAGAGAAGTATGAAGACATGCATTGGCTGCCGATGTGTGGACAGCAAAGGAGGCAATTCAATGAGAAATGGCATGGTCAAATTTTTATACGAGATGCAAAAAGCAAAATGAAAATGTTCAGTATATTGCAATTTATGGATACAGTAAAAGAATTGCAAAATAGTATTTAATTGAATTATGAGTAAAGGACAGGCAATAATATGGGTGAGAACAGTAGCACAGAATGCACATTTGGATAAAGACTTTGTCAGTATACTTGTACATAAAATGGAATTATGTTAGGATTGTTAAGTGTTATAGTGGCAAAGAATGGGATAGATACATTAATAAAAAATAGGGAGTTGGAGAACTAGTATGGAGAGTAAAGTCTAAACATATATAAAAGTAAACAGAATATTGGGTGTGAATTTTTTATGATAATAGCAAGGAAAGTAGTGTACTGTTTAAGATTCAAACAAGATCATTAGCAAGAAGGGAATATATACATAAATGAAGAAATGTGGGTGATTTAGTTTGCAAGTTATGTAAGGAAAGTGTGGAAAATATTAGTCACCTGCTAATTGAATGTAAATGCTTACAAGCAGAAAGAGAACAAATAATGAAATTGTGGGAGAATAAATATAAACTAAGTGATTATACAGAAAGTGGATTCTTGGTCTTTATGCTGAGTTTGGAAAAAGGGGGGTCTAAATATAGATGCCATGGAGTGGACAAAGATGATGTTGTGGAGAAAAATATGAGAAAAACAGGGTGGAGAATGGAAAGTAATGTGGCTAACAAGTTTTTCTAGGCATATAGGCCAAGAGATTCCTGACTTCAATAAAGAAGTTGCCATATCACATCATATTACTTTATAATAATTTTTCTTCTATCACAAAATGTTCATGATAAGCTATGTGTTGTGCAAAAATTCAATAAACATTAAAATAATTGAGAAGAAAATTTTTTTAATGTTATTGATATAATAAGTCATATATGGAATAAAAAGCTTTCAGAGTCTACTGTTGAAATAAAAGAAATGACAAAATGAGCATAGATAACATTAGTCAAAATAATTGTTAATATTAATTTGTACTAATATTTCTAGAAACTACAAAATACAGAAAATATCAACTTTGACCTCACAGCAAACAGAATACTACACTTTCAAAAAAAAACAACTTGTCGCTATCTACTTGTACAATTAGATTTCCTTACTAAGAGCAGCTATATTTATATGAAGTTATTTTCTTTTTAAAATCATCAATCAATATTTTTTTTAATTATTTTCTAATCTAGTCATGCCAACTTATATTTTTTCACTTCATGAATGTCTGCAATCTTTAATTCATATTTTTGCTAATTGTCTATGATCATACACCATTTAAAATAATACTCCACCGAAATATTCAACAAGTCTTCTTAGATATCTGTAATTAGTAATGAAATACAGAACAAAGTCATTAACTTAATGAAAATATAACCATTGCAGTTTTACCCAACTTCATTGCTTTGTAATATTCCCAAATTTATGACAAGTTCCACCATTCATATTTAATATTAAGCTAATTCACACGATATTAGTCTCAGATTAATACATCTGATAAGTGATCATTTCTCTTTCAATGTTAATTCTATCTTTATAAAAACCAATATTCATTTAGCAACTCATCTAAATATATATTAAATAAAACAGATATCTGCCTTACTTGTATATCAAACTCCTAATTCATATATAATTTCTTATAAGCATATTTCTTTCCAATGTAATATATCCAACGGAATAATGAAGTTCATTTCAAGATCAATAAAAAAATTAAAATCATTTCTCTCATGACAATTGTCACCACTTCTATTATAGTCCTTCTATTTTGTCTAAATCTATTTGTTTTTCCGAAAATAATTTGATTAAATCTGTTTAACAACCCTCACTAGCATCTTAACCGCTTGAAAGATCAAACTATTGTTTCATTTAAAAATATCCACATTTATTAAATTAAGAATCATAATTATTGAAAGGAAATCTATTACTGTCCTAAATTATATATCCCAACTAATATTCTCAAACCCTTTTTTAATTGGAAATTCATTATGTGCTTTGCAATATTCCATCTTACTTAAGCATTTACAACTTCTCCATTTTTTCCAACTTATTTCATAACTATTTATTTTTCACTAAGTAATATTAAAGTTTATTTTCCATCAGTTAAATTACTTATATATATATATATTGTAATGAGCACAGATGACGTTACATTGTTTTTTTATTATTAAACATGAAGTTAAAATAAGAAGTTGGCATTTAAAAAATTTTCTTTAAGAATTAAAAATTGAAATTAAATATCATCTTAAACTCGTATATATAAATCGCACAGATAAAAAAAAAATTATTAAAATAAAACTTTATTAAAAATAGAAAGGTATTTTAAAAACAAAAACTTAAAAAGATTTAGAGATAAAAATATATCTTTAATCTTGGAAAACACATTAATTAATCGGAAATGGAAATGATTGTTTTAATTAGTTAAATGTAAACTAGCCTTGGGCATTTAAATGTAAAAGCATCGGTCAGATACGAAAACAATAGAAACTAATAGCCAATGAAGAGAAAAGCAATGGAATTGGACCTCTGCGAAAAGACCATCTCATCGATGACGCAGTGTAAATTCAATCCTTCAAGTTAATATAAAAAGACAAGTTTGGAAATTATTAAGGATGAGGGATTATTATTGAGAGATGTGACAGATATGTGTTAGTGCGGAGGTGAAGGAGAAGGGATTGAAAAGACGCACTTTTAAATCCCTTCAGTTCTGCTAAGAAAGAAAGAGAAATGAACTATCGTTTTCTACATTGAGGACTAGTTAAAGCAAAAATCTCCGGATGGATAAATAAATCGGCCTTCAGAATATCCACCTCTTTAGGACGGCGTGGGAATTCACGTTCATGGCAAGCAACGGATAAAGTTGGACGTTTTAAAAATTGTAAGAACTTTATATTCACTTGAAACAATAAGAACTCTAAATTTTAAAACTTTTTAGTAAATAATGCAATAGAATCCTATCTGATCAAACTAAATTCTTTATTAATAATGTTATTTGATGTATTTTTTATTTATTTATTTATTTAAAATCATTTCCATTTATTTAATTTTATTTATGATTTCTGTTTTACGATAAATTAAAATATATCAATGTTAAACTTAAGTCGGGCATGAATGGCTGTATAGATTTGTAAAGTTATATTAGGGGAGGGTAATCTTAGGTTATTTGTGTCGTTGTTAAATTGGGTCAATGGATTGGATATATTGATGTAGTCGGAGATTCGCTACTGGCAGAATCGTTTATATATATACGCCGCACTCACCCGTTTGCCTATGGAAGGAATTATAAGACGGAGAACGCAGTTCCTTTCTATGGAGTATTTTTTTATTGTTCTTCTCATTAGATAGATGTAATATTCCTATCTGATGAGAGTCAATGTCTTCTCTTAATCTTTTTGGTGCTGCCGTATTCCGTATTACACTGAATACATCGATATATCAGATGAATTGATGCCAGTTTGACTGCGAATTTTAGCCTAGGGTTAAATAGGATAGAATATTTTATTTTCAAATGCAAATCTACATAGTCTATTCATACTCGACCCTAAATAAAAATGCATTAAATTTAAGTTGTTTATAGACGCTTGCATGGATTGGTTATCAGTTAAGTATGTTTTGGGTTTTCACATTTGATCAAAATATATAGACATTCGATAAATAATGATACCTTACGGTGAGTATCTATAATGTACTTATTCGGATGTCTTTTAAGTTATTGGTGACAATGCAAGTATCTTATGGTGAATACTATTGGGTTACTTATAAATTTCCCTCTGCAATTGTCAGTATCAATGATTTTATATTTTGATCGTTTATGTTTATTTTGAAATGTTTTTAACTGTTGTAATCTATGTAACAGATCCATATTCAACATTATTAAAACAAATTTTTATAATTCCATCTGTGCGAACTTAATTAAAATGTAAACTTATAATATAATAGAAATTAAAATGTAAATTAAAATCTAAAGTAAAGTTAAAAATAATGTTAAATGTAAACTGATACTAAAACAATTTTCAATCTTATATATATGTGCATAAATAAATGTTTGTATGCTAATTACTGGCAGTGGCTTATTTTATTCTTTTTTTATATACTCTTAGATTATATTATTTAATCTCTGCTATTCCACTGAGCTAGTGACATGGGCTAATGACCGGAACCAAAATATTTTAAAGAAAAAAAAAATTATTTTTTTTTGACTTACGTATCTGCCTACTTTATAAATTTTTCTAGGTTCAAATGCCTAGATGGCGCCCTGTAGTGCAGATACGTTTAAGTCAATCTCCGGATCGTTACAATATATTCCTATGTTTACAATTACATCTACTTTTCTTACTAATAATTCTAATATACATTAAATCAAACCTACTTTTTT
The DNA here is from genome assembly GCA_028023455.1 of Epiperipatus broadwayi. Classification (NCBI taxonomy): domain Eukaryota; kingdom Metazoa; phylum Onychophora; class Udeonychophora; order Euonychophora; family Peripatidae; genus Epiperipatus; species Epiperipatus broadwayi. Next base: position 871,732 of record JAQFVV010000030.1, on the reverse strand, counting down.
TTTGTACTTCTATATTTTATCTAATGAGCTTGCCAATAGCTCTTAACAAGCTTTTCAGAATATCCCTAACCCCAGACCGGTTTCTGATTCTGGCTTCACAGCTATTCCCGTTATTAGATGTTACTGTTCATATCAACATCCATTCAACTGCATTATACTGTTCAGCCTACTATTCTCCATGCTAGAAAATGATTATTTTATAGTTGTTATCCACTATTTATTTTTATGGATACTAATTGAGAAAAGCTCACGCCCACTCCTCTGTAATTTCTATTCAAAGCGCAAAATGGCATATATCTTAAGTCCACAAAATATTAAAGAAAAGCAAGTAAAAGAAAAATCTTTCAGAAATAAAAATTGTTTTTTACTTCATTATTCTTTGAAAATTGGCTCGTGAATTTCTTTATAATTATAACAATTCAATACAATACACTTAAGATTTTTTGATTTAAATAAATTACATTCATTTTAAATTTAACTATTAAACATGAATTATATTTAACATTGTATAAATATAAATGATTTCTAATTGTTTTCTTTATTTATGATTTAAGACTATAGATGGATAATAAATGTTGGATGTGCATGTCACATATTCCCGTATTTAGTAAAAATAATGAAAACAATTCCAAACAATATTATTAACTTCTAATTAAATCTTTCATTAATAATTTAAGATTCTCTAAATTTATATCCCCAAATTTCATAATTATTTTGTACTAACCTTCATATAATGGGAAACATTTTTTTTAATTATTTAATTCAGGTCTACTAACAAATAATAATTTAAATCAAATGAAATAAGTTATTTTAATTCACGATGATAATTGGACCTTTAACATTAGAAAACCCTTTTATAGTAACTCCAATTTTAAATATATAACTACATTTTTCAAACAGATGAAAAATTAAAAGATAAAAATGTTATAAAAATTGTATTTATTTGCACTTTTAAATGTCATCCTAACTGAATATTTATAAAATAAATCTGTGACATTAAATGGGTTGCATAAATTTTGACTAATATAATAAAACTCCTTTATTTCTAATACAAAATATAATTATGATTATAATCACTACTATAAATTGGATATTTATTATTATAGTGATTTACACATCTGATTGTAGTCTTGTAATAAGTTATATTTTCTAAATTACTACAATCATAAATCAAACACTTAGCATTGGCTCTACCCTGTGATTGAGCAAAATTCCTGTTTCCAGCTGAAATCCTTATATTCACGACTATGTACCTCATAATATAAAATCATTTAGGTTTTAAAAGCTTCATTTTTAGGAACAAAATTTTATATTTATCGTTACTATCTAAGCTTGTGACAGAATTCCCTTTTAAAGAAACCTGGTTATTTACTTTTAGACTGTAAGACATCTAAGTTAATACCATAATTTAAATTATTAGGTTCAATTTGTTTTTAAATTGGTTTCTTTTTCTTGCTTACTCTCTATTTTCCTATTACTAGTTTGCTCATATTTGTTTAGCTTAGCTTGCAGGATTTTCTTATTGACATTCTAATCTATATTTTTCAACCTTAGTTTCCATCTTCTGGGTTCAATTTTGTCCTTTTCTATACTATCTTCTAATTTATTGATTTTAGCTTGCATTTGATCTTGAGTTTCCTCCTCCTTATTTTCTAATTCACTAATTTAATTTCCGAGTCATGTATTTGCTCGTCTAAATTTTATTTCCTGAATCAGTTCTATATGCATGTTTAATCTCATTTTAATTTATTTGCTAACTCCTATTGACCTACTCCTATTTTCATTATTATTATTTCCTGGCCTTGCTTCATTTCTTGCTTAAGTTCTTCCTGTCTTTGTTTCATTTCTTAAGTTCTTCTTGGTTATTGTTTCATTTCCTGTTTAAGTTTTTTTTAGCTTTGTTTCATCTATGCCTGAATCTTATTACATATTTCCTGGTTTTGTTTCATTTCACTCATCAAGCTCTTCAACATTGCTATTATAAATTTATTTTGATGTGACAGAAACTTCACTAACTTCTCTCTCCTGTCTTAATATTTCTGATTCCTTCTCATTTTCCATAGTTCATTTCATATTTATTTATCTCCTTTAAAAGGAATGAACATGAATTTCCTTTTCAACTCAATATCCCAGACCAAATGAAATGAATAACATTTCCTTTTACTACACTTTACATTTCTATTCTTATAAACTTAATTAGATTCCTACTTATGCGTATATCTCAGTTTATACAAACCTTCCAATATAAAATACTATAATAACATCATTTTTCAACAGTGATTGACTCACCACCATGCTCAAAAGACTTTGTGTTATGCTATTGTCAACAAATTCAAACAGAAAGTATTAAATATTTTCCATCCATTTTCCAAAAATAAGTAGGAGACAAAAGACATTCAGTAAAATAATAAGTTGGCCTCAAGTACAGTCTATTATTTATTTGTGATTGCTTCATGAAGGAACTTTTATAAATGCTTATTAGTGAGTCCACATTCTTTGGGTATTTTATTAATGTATAATATATATGGAAGCACAAGCATAAATTCCCACTTTTATTATTATTTGGCAAACCCAGGTATCACTATCTGGTACTTTGTCCTTATTTGCTTTTTTCTGGTATATTTACAAAAGCATTTTAATTCAACAATGAACTCTAAATTTCAACCCTCAACAAAACAATTACAAAATTAAAATGATTATCTATTGAGTCATTAATCAGTCCAATTTAATATTAATACAGACAAAGGTAGCTTATATTAATTATAATCATTAAACATATATTCTAAATTCTATACATTTATCTAAGTCTCTCATGGGTTATGGATAAACAATCGTGCCCTTGAAGGCCAAAATTTTAACAGAATATTGTATATATGTGGAGCAAAAAAGACATTATTTTACATACCCCCACATGCAAAATGTAACACATTAATGTATCTTATTAAAATTTGGGGCAGCAACAATATATATATATTGAAACAGAAGATTCGTATTCGAATCTTAAGTTTCACCTTTTTCTGTCGTCTCTCACTGACCGGTCTATCCCGCCCAAATTTACACTTTTTGAAATCGAATTGTGTGTGTAACAATATTAAAAATGTATAAATATATGTAGAATTCAGCATAAACATGCACACATTTCGATCTCAAATTAAATGCAATAAATAGGGATAAAATAATATAATTTAGGTTTCTTTTAGTTATATAATTTTGTATAATTTTAATCATTTATTTTGGATTATAAAGTTCGTATTTATTGCTTTGTTTAAATTTCATTTAATAATAATTCTAAAAATATCTGATGTAATATTTAATTAAAAGTTAAAATAATCTTATGTTCCCTTTTTGTCTTTGAAATTTAAAAGCATCGGTAGGAGAACATCGGTCAGTGATAGATAATAGATTAATTAAAAAAAATTCCCCAAAGTATAATTAGTAAATGTAAAATGTAAACAATAGAACAGCAGCTTTCTTTAATTAAAAACCAACAAAATGCATTGATTATCCTCAGGGCAGATTAAATAGAACCTAAAAATACCTTAACAAAAACGTGAGAGATCGAGATAAAAAAAGAGGCCATCTTAGACTTGCTGGAGACATTCACTTAAACTTTAGCTTTGCTCTCGATCACTGAGAGTCTCCAAAAATAATAAAATAATTTGTTCCTGCCAAGGTATGACCGAGTAAAGCACCTAGATTATTCTCCATCGGGAGATGGCCTATCGGATGCTGAACTTTCCATTGCCCATCATAAATTCACCATGAAGATCTGCTGCCTGAAATAAATGAAAAAGCTGCTGCTGCTGTGAAATTAAATGAAATATCTAAATACAAGAAAGAATTGCCACTCATGAACTTTTTGCTGCTAAACTAATGGAATCAGAAAACTTCTTATAAAACAGGTACCTGTCTGTGTTCAAACTCTAGAGTACTCTAATAACATGCTATAGCTATTCTTCATATTACTTATCTAAATTATAAAATGTAAAAACTATCATTTGTATAACTAAAATTGAATAATTAATTTAATATGTAAATTTCTCTAATAATCTAGCTTACCTCACTCTCTCTTTCTTGGGTGCGTATTTCTCAAATCTACATTCTATCCATAGTTATTATTTAATTATTGCATGCTCATAATTGTCTCAATTTTCAAAGTTTAAATCTATGATCGCTTGGAACAATGAATGCGTGTCAAATTTTCATTAATATTTGCTTTCCTTAATAACTTCACTTTCATATAAATCGACACACATTCAATGCATCATTTATTGTAATGCAGGGGTCTACTACTTCGCAAATGGCTGACGTATTAGTTATAATAACTCCCAATTTATATATGTTTTGTATTTATTAAATCATCATGAATAATTCCAGAAAATTACATTTCTTTGAGAGTCGCCAACGTTCTTTAGTAAATGTTGATAATGTAGGGCCAAGTTAGAAATTATTTAAATCTCATCATAATCGTTTATACAGTATACATGTGTTATGTTTTAGAGACGCGATGACCTATTCCGCCGTGAAATTTCCGGAATCTTCAGGGTTGAAATTAACCCCAGTCGTCCTACACAAGTGGGCATAATGGGTGCTCCCGTAGGATTTGACAATGTCATGCAGCCAGCCGGCAAATTGCGACACGTACCGCTTGTCCCTGGTTATGCTTATGTGACACCTTACTTCGTCGGGCCGAGGCAGAGACCAGCCCGACACTCTTATAAACTCATTCGCGGCATTGCAGTTTCAATATACTGCCATTCCATATCGCCTTTCTAAAGCGTACCACGTGTTCCTTTACTTAATTTTATTATTCTATATATCACTCCGCCTCTGCATTATCTTCATAAATCACTCTCAAATAAATGTTTGCCCTTAGTTATAAATAAATATTTTAATTAAATAAATATATGTCTGCCATTACTCTTATAACCCATACTTTAGATTCTTGCATTGCAAAGGTATAAATCCCTCCAGGCATGCATTAGAAATACTTACTCGAGAATTTTAGGTAGCTAGATTACGCCTTCAAATAAGTGAATTCCTTTTGTAAACATTTCAGTATCGGAAATACCGCTACTGAAATCCTCAATATAAAATAATGTCTAAATAAATAAATGTATTCTTTAAAATATAATCATGTCGCAAATCCCGCTACTGAAGCTTTAAATCCACAAAATATTATTAGTAAATGTTTTATTAAAATGTGTGAATAAATAATTTTAAACTATATGTCTGCATTTATGTTTCATTTATTCGATACCCATTCTATATAATATTTCCTCGATTATGTAAATATGAATGTTTAATTAATATTAGTTTGATTATTGGCTAACTCGAGAATAAAATCATGAGTCTCTTGCATATCCCTGACCACCGTGCCTAAGGAAATCTTTACTAATGTCGCATCAGATGCGTTGTTTCTTAGATTGTATTGTGGAACCGATAAACTATGTTCGAACTCAGTACCATGGGTGGCTTCGCTACTCGATGGTGTTATGGTGGTCGAATTCTGCACTATGTTTACGAGTCACACGTTTTCTGAGTGTTACAATATTTATCATTAAAAGCTTCTGACAACTCTTAGATATGAATAAATTTCAATCCCATTAGCAAATATGTACAACTCAAGTAACTAGATCTTACTGATCTTCTGATTTTTTGGCTCCAGTTAAAACAAAAAATAGTTATCAGTCATTTATTTCAAATTAGCTAACATGTTTAATAAGATTTATACTTATTAACACATTGTTATAGTAAAACTTCTAAGTTGCAATTATTATTTAGGTAAAAGCCTGAAATCCGGGCAAAGCCACTTGGAGCGTTGATGCTAGACAAAATCAATGAAATATAATGTTACCGGGCCGCAACTTTTTGTTTTTTTATAATACAACGATTTTTTTTTTTATCGATTAAACGAATTTTGATTTTATTTATAACATGATTTCTTTATTATTTAACAAATTGTTATATTAATTTTTGTTGTTGTTTTTTTTTTTTTTTTGTAACCTCACATTTTTCTTTATTCCAATAAATTTTGCTAATTTAATTTTGTGTACCTTTTATTTTGATGATTTTAAAACTTTGGACCGTTTCACGACGTCCAAAAATTTGTTTTAATCCCACCGCCGAAAAAATAGAATACAATTATTTGCGACTTGTTTAGACTTTATTCTACCTTTTTTTTTTGCTTGACTAAATTGTTTTTTTATTCTTATTATGAAATCGAAAGTAACTCTCGTGTTGTTGGGGGTTAAAAAATTGTTTTGAAACACCCACCCTCGCATCAAGAATTGTAACAAAAAGTCAAGACCTTTTTTTTTGTTTTGTTTTTAAAAAAAAATATCTTTTTTTTTTGTTTCACTTTTGACTTTTGTTTATATTTCATTTGATCTTGGCTTTGCAATAAAAACAGCTTACTTTTTGGGGGTTTTTCCGTACTGTTATTATTAACAAAAAGTACACTGAAAGAGTCATTTATTATAAAACCCCAATCTTGTTCGAAATAGAATGCAATTATTTGGTAATTGTTTCCAATTTTTTCGACCTTTTTTTTTTTTTGGTTGACAAAATTGTTTTTATCTTCTTATTAAATCAAAATTAAGTTTTGTGGTTTTTTGTGGGAATAAAAAATCTTTTTCAAACTCCGATACTCGGAAAAGTAATTGGAACAAAAAGTCCATAATTTCTGTTGATTTTCAACAACTTTTTTTTCTCAACCCTTTTGACTTTTATTTCTATTTCTTTTGAATTATCTTTTTTTTTTTTTGCCTTCTAAAATAAACTGCTTTGGGGGTGGGGGGGTTGGGGTTCCTACTTTGATAGTATTAACAAAAAGGAGTCATTTCTTTTAACCCCGCTGAAAAAAGAAAAACATCATCCAAATACTTGTCAATTTCTAATGAAATAAAAAAAAAAAAAAAGTACACAAACTTTGAACTTTTTGAACCGATTTATTATTTTATTGCTGTAATAATCAAACAATCTGGTATTTGTGAGGACATTATGTGCCGGAAAAAAGGACACAGTCTCCCTCACCTTTCTGTACTCGGCATTTGTGAAAAGTGTACAAATTGCAGTACTCCTCAGACGTTATGTTATTGATCTCGTCTAGTTTCCACGCAGAAGTGTGACTTAGCGCGTGAGCTTTTGTCGAAGCGTGTTGGAACATACCCTTTGCCAATTTTTTACATATTAACATTTTTTAGGGAAGGGTGGGTACCGTATGACAATTATTAATGATTAACAACATTATTGAAATAGAAATGACATTACTCTATTACGGAGATTTGAAAAAATGCTACCGCCTTGATATTTAAACACCCTCAAGCGATACGGTAATCAGCTGTGAATAGAACGAATACGCGTAAATAGTTTCGAAGCACAAAACAGGCCGTAATATTTTTTTGCAATCTCATGTAAAGCGGCCTAGCGATGGGTTAATACAATATGTAAATGTTGTATTAGCCTGTAAGGCCGGCAGCGGACGCCGAAATGGCTTTTTTATGTGTTTTGACACGTAAACAGTGCCCCAAGCGGCTTTGTCCGGATTTCAGGCTTTTACAGTTATATATATTGATTTTATAATATAATGGATATAATAGCTGTTATCTAAAATATAAAATGTTGTGATATTGAGGATCATCCTCCTGTAGTTTATTCATATTTTAGATCTTCCTCTATTAATTCATCCAGTTAATGACATAACTGCAATAATTAAACGATCTATACCTAATTGCTGAGGAGATATTTTAACTAGGTGACACTTTAGGACATCAGCTACTGCATTTCTTTTCCTGAGCAATATTTTCTTTTATATTGAAATTTTTACAAAAATAGACTTCACCTGATGAGATAATCATTATTCAATTAATACCTATTCGGAAACTACAAGCATTTTGTTAGAATGAGTGATTTTAAGTAGTTCTATATATATAACTCACATATTTTAATTTGTCTAATTTTTTTGTATTAAATTGTTTGTAAAATGAAATAAAAATAATTTATGGTTGTGGGGGGAGGGAAAGGGTATTTTTAAAAAAAAAAAAAAAAAAAAAAAAAAGTAGGAGAAAGGGAGAAAGGGTGGGAAGGAAAAAAAAAAAAATGTTTAAAAAGTAAAAAAAAAAAGGGGGAGGGGCGGGGGGGGGAAAAAGAAAATTGGGGGACCCCCGGGGGGGGGGGGGGGAAAAAAGAGAAAAATTTTTAAGGAGGGAGGGATAAGAAAAGGGGGGGGGGGGGGGGGGGGGGGGGAGGAGAGAAGGAAAAAAAGAAAAGAAAAAGGGGGGGGGGGGGGAAGAAAGGGGGAGGGGGGGAAAAAAAGAAAGTTGTCGTGTCACAGTAATAATGATCACTTCAGAAACAAGTGAAAAAAAAAAGTTTTTTTTTTTTGGAATCCCCAAACTATTGCAAGGACTTCTTTTTTGGTTACTGAATAATCAAGTTCAGCTCCTTTTAGCACATGAATAATGAAGTATAAAACTTGGTGCTATTTAGTATCACTAATTTGAAACAACACTCCTATCTGTTTGGATGTAGAAGAGCTGGGAATAAATCATGATAGGCTAATATAACTTGACTTAGGAACCTATTTTTGATACTTTGAACTTCTTATTATGTTTGTTAGACCAATTCCAATAATAATCTTTACTAAGAAATTTGCAAAGAGTCAGTACCTTGCAAAAATTTCCTATAAAATTTATGATAAAAATTGCTTAACTTTAAGATGGATCACAACTTTTTCCTAAATATAGGTATTGGGAGTTTTTCAATTGCATTGATTTTATCAGAATGAGAATAGGCTCCTTCTTGCCCCACCAATGCTCCAAAAAAGGTGACTTCATGAGTTATGACAATACTCTTTTTCAGGTTGATTTTGATATTCAAAGAACGTTCTTCCAGAAATAGCTGTAAATGATGGTGCTGTTCCAGATCTTCTGAGGCAATCACATCCACATACAAGACTATTATGCTCTTTACTTTCTGTGATAGTACTAAGTCAAATCACCTTAGGGGATTGGCACCATTGTTAACACAGCCAAAGGGGATGCACTTGAAGACAGCTGAAAGCTATCATGGGGTACAGAAGTATCTGCCAATAGCTGGAAGTCAGGTCAAGGATTGGGAAGACTGATTTACCTCTAAATTGTAACAAAAGATCATTAACAAATGGAGACTCATCCCTCTATGGAACAGTAATGGCATTTAATTTTCTTACATTGAGACATAACCTAACAGATCTGGAGATAGGCATCTTTATAACATCCCATTCTACCATGTGTGGTATTTGTGCTTCAACTTCTCATCTATATTGATATGAGATATGATATATTTTGAAACTGTTCTTTTATTCATATTCTATGAACATATTGACTGATAACATTTGGTTGGTTTGAAAAACTATCTGGATAAGTCTTAAAATTTTCTGTCTTTCCATATGTTGACAATAACACATCTGACTCTTTTAACTTATTATTCAATGACAATCACCGAGATTTTAATGTAATTAATATGGTTAATAGTACTCTCAGTAATCTTACCAAATTCTACTTCTCCAACTTCTAATTCATTTTCTTTACAAACTAAAGTGCACTGATACAGAGACAAAAAGTTTAATCCCAGAATAACTTCACATATTGAACCAGGCATAATCAAAAACATGTTCTGTAGATAAATTATCAATTTGTAGGCTGACCCATATTTCATTTCCAACTTAATGTTTCCACTGATTAAATTAACATGTGTATGGTACAGTAAAAAATGTTATCCTAGCCTCTTCAAGTTTTCTTGTCACTTCTGATATAATAAACACTTGGCTTCCAGTATTAATGCCTGTAAAGGTATTGCTATCTCGTTCCTACAACACTGGACAGACTTGTTTCACTTGAAATGAAAAATCATCAGATTATATGGAATATACTATAATACACCATATACTCCTTAAATTACACTGTACAATGCAGTTAACACAAGATTTATTTTATTTCCTTCCTTCCTTACAGTTTCAACTGCCCAGCAGTCATGATCAGAGCTCTGATGATGACTGCTGGACAGTTGAAACTGTAAGGAACTAAAATAAATCTTATGTTAACTGCATTGTGATGATGACTGCTGGACAGTTGAAACTGTAAGGAAGGAAATAAAATAAATCTTATGTTAACTGCATTGTACAGTGTAATTTAAGGAGTATGGTGTATTATAGTATATATAATTAAGCAATGCAAATAAGTGGAATAAAAAATTATATGGAATAAATAATATTCCCACACTTCCTTATCAGTAATGAATGTTCTTATATTTTTCTGGTGAAACTAATGCCCCATTGAAGTAATTATTAGTTTTCCTGAACCCTTGATTGGCCACTCTAACAATGTTGCTTCACTATTGTTTAAAACTAGTATTTCTTCTCTCCATGGCTTCCCAAAATAAGGTTTATCCCAAATGGAAGAGTTTTTTTTCCTCTGTGTTGCATAATTTCTATGTCTAGGTGTGTGATGAAATCTCTGTTGGTCAAGTCTGTGAAATTTTATTATGCAAATGCTTATACAATGAAACTACGATCCTTTTTACCTGGGTAACCATCATTTCAATAGTCAACTTATTAGCCAACATGATATATTGCATATCTCAGATAAATTATGCCTTATAAGGCAAATAATATAGCTTTCTAACAAGGAAAAAGCTGTATGTGTTCTTAATTTTGCTACCTGCCTCAAAAAGAATTATAAACTTTCTCCAATGCTTATCTGGTATCTTTCTTGGGATACCCACTGCAGCATATTATGGCCATACTCTTTGTTCCAAAAGCTGTGTACTATTGCCTCTTCATATTCATTCCATCAATTCTTGGCTACATCAAATAATTTGTGGCTATGATAATTTTTTTCATTATCTGTTCAATTATAAAATGCAAATAGTTCAGAAAGTCCATTCAAATAGACCAGTGGATTTTTGCATGGCAGCCCTTTGAAGATCTTCATTCTTACCAGCTTGGATAAGAAACTATTGTTTATGTTATTTGGTATACAATTATTATTTGATTATCCACTATCTTGTTGAAGTCTATTAGCTGGTTATCTATATGGAGTTGATTTTTTTTCTCTACATCCATTCTGAGTAATAGTAGTCTCAGGATTGTGCTCCATCTCAACAAGAAGCATTGGTCCCTTTTCTTCATGATTTAGAGATAATGCATGCATGTGCTCTTTTAACTTTTGTTCTTTCTATGACCTCCCATTATTTTATTCTTAAATTTTACAATTTGTGTTCAGTTGTTTTGTATCACTTGATTATAAAGTTTTAACATAACTTCCATTTCTGAGTTGTGATCTATTTGTTGCACCATACATTGTTTCACTGACACTTTTTTTTGCTGTTTAACATCAGTCATTTCTATATTCATAGACAGTATTTGTAATTTTTTTTCCTACCACTTCAGGTATCTATTCCATTTCTTCTCCTTGATTATTTTTGCTTTCTTGAGATTTAATCATTTCATCCTAGAACTCCTGGAATTAATCATGATGTCGTGTATTTTCCCAGCATTTTGTCAATTTCATCTCTAATTTTCTTGATTTTATCATATATTTCTATATTATTTCTTCTTTTAGCTGTAAATGATTTTCTTCAAAACTTCTTTATTTGTTCAATTCATCTTTAGGACAACTTGCTTCATCTCATTCTGTTCTTCTTCTATCTTATTGTAATTTTCCAATGTTTAACTCAAAACATTTTTCCATCATTAATTCCATCTGCTTTTATCCATTTGTTTTTGTACAATTTCCATGCTTTAATTTATTTGCTTTTAGCCATTTTCTATCTTCTGCTATAATATGAACATCTGCATCATATCTAATTGTAGTGATATTACCACACTCTTTACAGGAATTTTTATCTCTGCACTACTGTTCTTTTGTTTTATTTCTTTATATGTGTCACTATCTGGATCAACATTGTCCACATTAGAATTTTTTTCATCTTTTACTTTTTTATGCTAACTACTTCACAGTTTATCTCTAAACTTTCTTTTCTAATCATCACCTAATCTTCTTTATTCATCTATTTTCATTTTATATTTTCTTGATCTGCAATTTTTCTTTAATATAAAATAAAAAAATTATTTTCAATACATTTCTAACTGGATTCGCCACCAACTGCATTACATTGTCTTCAGAATCATCTTGAACCTGATAAGTATTTGAATGCTATTTTCTGTCCTCAACTTCAGTTTTAATTTTTTTGTTTTAATAATATGAAAAAAAATCATTCTCTGATCAACCAGGTCATTCATCTAACTCAGACAAATGGGTGTGTACAATAGCTAAAGGAGAGCTACTTAATCGAGCCCTCACCCTGGGTATCCAAAAATTTATAAATGGATGGTAAGGTAATGGTCAGATTATACATGCTTAAATAATTTAAATTTATTTAATTGACTTGGTCACCATTTAACATTAAACATCAGGAAATAGACTGGTACATATATACTTAAATAAGCTTTGAAAATTTGTTCAATATGATGACGATAACCATTACACAGCCACTGTTTGCAATACCAGGCTAGACCCATAGAATATGTTACTCCTAATGGAAAGTGCATGAATCAAATTTGCAGACCAGACAATATTACATATAGAGATGTTAACACTCTACTTAAACCAATAACGAAACAATAGTTCTTTACAAAATATTATAATTGTCAGACAAATATAATTTTCCTTTTTTCAACAAAACTACTTCTCCCATCTTTTTCTTCTCTCTTTTTTTTTAGTTCACAAGCACAGTGGAAAACAAGTTATTTATAAAATATCAAAGGTTTAGGTAAAAGCCTGAAATCCGGGCAAAGCCGCTTGGAGCGTTGATGCTAGACAAAATCAATGAAATATAATGTTACCGGGCTGCCGCAACTGTTCCTTTTTTTATACAACAAGGTTTTTTTTCTTCTAATATTGATTAAACAAATAATTTTTATTTCATTTAGAACATGATTTCTTTATTATTAAACAAATTTTGATATTCATTTTCGTTACTTTTTGTGGGTTTTTTGGAACCTGATATTTTTTCAACAAATTTTGCTAATTGTATTTTTTTCTTTTTATCATTTGAAAACTTCGGACCATTTCATGTCAAAAAAAATTGTTTGAATCCCACCGCCGAAAAAATAAATACAATTATTTGCGACTTGTTTAGAACTTAATTCTACCTTTCTTTTATTTTTTTGGCTTGACTAAATGGTTTTTCTTATTATTATTACTTTTTTTTAAACACAACTTGTTTTCAGTTTGATTTAGATTATGTTTGAATTAGCCTTTTTTTTTTTTTGGCTACTACAAGAAACAGCTTTTTGAGTGGGGGAGGGAGGGAATTCGTACTGTTATTATTAACAAAAAGGCAACAAAAATAGTTAATTATTTTAACAGCGCTGAAAAAAGAGAATCAACTTTGGGACTTGTTTCGAATTTTGATTTTTTTTTTGGTTGACATAATTGTTTTTCTTAATATTAAATCAAAATTTACTTTTGTGTTTTTGCCAATTCAAAAATTGTTTTCAAACACCCACCCCAGACACTCGGAAAAAGAATTGTAAACCAAAAAGTCAAGAATTTAACTTTTTTAAACAACTTTTTCTCACTTTTTACTTTGATTTCTATTTTGTTCGAATTACCTTTTTTTTTTTTTAGCCTTCTACAATAAACTGCGTTTGGGGTGGGGGTGGGTATTTTGTAATTTGTTATTCTTAACAAAAAGTCAACCAAAGTCGTCATTTATTTTAACCCTGCTGCAAAAAATTGAATCCAAATACTTGTCAATTTCTAATGAAATAAAAAACAACAAAAAAGGACACAAACTTTGGACTTTTTAAAATTATTTATTCGATTTTATTGCTGTAATAAAAAGTGGATATTACGTGTGCCTGACAAAAAAAAAACACAATCTCACACACTTTCTGTACTCGGCAATTTATTTGAAGAAAAGTTTCAAAATTGCACGTTCGTCTCAGACCTTTTAGTGGTCTTGAATATTTTCCCCACGCTGAAACATGACTTAGCGCCTGAGCTTTGTCGAAGCTTGTTCGAACATACACTTTGCCAATTTTTTACATATTAACCTTTTTTTCGGGAAGGGTGGGGACCACATGACAATTATTAATAATTAACAACATTTTTAAATCAAAATGACATTACTCTATTAAGTTGTATCGCCTTGAAATTTAAACACCCTCAAGCGATATGGTAATCAGCTATGAATAGAACGAATACGCATAAATAGCTTCGAAGCACAAAACAGGCCGTAATATTTTTGTGCAATGTCATGTAAAGCGGCCTAGCTCAATGGGTTAATACAATATGCAAATATTGTATTAGCCTGTAAGGCCGCGGCTGCTGAAACGGCATTTTTATGTGTTTTGACACGTAAACAATGCCCCAAAGCGGCCGTGCCTGGATTTCAGGCTTTTACCAAGGTTTATTTTGATTAATTTTAAAATATTAATCTCTTTCAATTAAATCTTATAATACAACTTTTTTTATGATTGAGTACATTCGCCATAGAGTAAATCCCTGATCTTTAATATACCCAGAGTATAATCATATATATGGCTGATCCTATAAATATAACATGTTCATTTATACGAAAAGCTTCATAGCGTGGTCACACATATATATCTAATATGGAATAATTATAACTAATACATCCTTTCTTATAATGATACCTCTAGGGAGTAGCCACCTTAGATCCAAATACTAATTTAACAATAGCACAAACTAATCATGTGAGATGGTTCTTTGAATCCGACCCAATTTACAGGTAAAATTCTTTAACTGAGATAGTCCTTTGGATCTGACCTCACATTTATAGAAAACCACCAATAAATCCACCATATTTGCATGAACATAATGAATTTTTCATACATGAAATTTAACTCACAGCAATCAAAAGGAGGAGAGATAATTCACATATAAATGAACTCAATCATATTTCAAAATAAATTTTTAATATAAAATACCAATATTACATTCATTATTTTTAACACTTGGACATGTTTTAAATATTTGACAAGTATGCACGTGTTTTAAAAGGAATATTACGCCTTTGATATTTATCTGACAATTTCTCATTAAAGAAAACTTTTTAAAAAAAAATACTAACAAATCATAACATATGTAATGGTATGGAAAAAGAAGAGATTGTATAGGGAGGGTATGGGGAAATGGGAAACCATCATCATCCTCCACATTTAATAATCAAAATTAAATATAAAAGGAATGAGCATAAGAAATCAGCAAAGACTAAAACTAACCATAGTTCATCCATCATTAAACAAAAATTATCATTAATCATCAGTATTATACAGTCAAAAAAGAGCAAAAAAAACAAACAAGAATCATAAAATCAAGTCACCCTTGTAAGTGGATTTGAAATGGATCCACTAGAAATAAAAAGGTACATTATACACAGGCTATTTATCCAGCCATTGCCAAACTTGGTACAGATTATATAAATAATAATTTGGATGCAGACTTATGCATTCGATAACAATGAAAATGCTGGAATCCAGAAACATGATTATCATGATCGATACTTTGGCAATATGGTATCATTAATGTACTAGCCAACTATAAACTTAATTTCTAATAAATATAAAATGTAGTGCATGGACTTTAAAAGATATACCTTTGTGCGATCCAAGTTTATCATCTGGATGTCCACACCAACATAAACTTCTAATGTCTATAAGTAACCATCTGCTCTAATCTAGCTCAGGAAACAAAAACTATAAACAATTACTGTGAGCGAGATATAGAAATATAAGACCTTATTCTACATAATTTTAAATAATTAATAAGATTTAATCTGCTATAATTAAATAGCTTTACTGCACAATTTAAAAATCCCTAAACTCTAAGTTGTATTAAAATCAAGTCACACACACTGCCAATTCATGTAACAGATAGCTGGAGGAATACTAAAATATTTTTAAACAATTATTTAATAACTGATTACCAAAAAATAAATAAAAATGACATAATATGAAATTTTAAATATTCATTTTATCAACAACAAAAAAATAGTTTCATAAAAAATTATGTTAACAAGTTGATTTCAATTCATTAAATTAATTACTCTTTAAGTCATTAAGTTATCTCTTTAAATAACCAAAAGGTGGAAAAACAACATTTTTAAATCAGAGATAACAATCTTTAAATTAGCTTAACTAATCCTTTGTTGAATTTTGGAGGGGAAATAAATGAATGAAAAGAAAAATTGTTTCAAAATAAAATTTTAAATTTAACAAAATTAAAATTTCTAAAAAACTCCAAAATTTTAAAAAGAAAAATGAATGGATTAAAAAAAAAACATATTTTACAAGAAAATATTAATTTAATAGAATTATTCAAAATTAACAATTGTTGCTTTTATAAAATTATTACTTTAAAAAAACTTTTTAACTATAACTGGAAAAACAATGTGCACATAAAGAAAATAACTTTAACCATGATTTTATTCTTATTTGGAGTTCTTTCCAATGATAGCACAGTTTTTCCAAGTTTTCTTCTTGAAGGCTTATACACAATGTATATTATTAATTGGTCCTATTTTTGTATGCAGGATTTTCAGGTTAACAAACAGCAAATAATGTATCCATTTTTTTCTTATAATAAAAATTTTCCAGGTGAGGCTAACATTTAGACTCATACTCTTGGTTGAAGACAAGGTTGCAGATTACTTTAAAGGCAATCTCCTCCTTTACATTTTATTCCAGTGAAGACAGATTACCTGGAGGAAGAATGATGTTAGCTTTTAGCTAATATAGCAGTTTTCATTGTAGAAACTATTTTTATAACTCGTAGTATGCTAACAGCTTGGTTAAAACAATAACAGCTTAAATAAGACTTGTGCATCTTTCTTCTTGAGCAGCTGGACCAAGTTTTTCTCCTACTGTGCTCTTCAACAACTGGTTTAAGAATGATTTCTTCTCTCCAAACACTTAGTTTTTCTCACTTATTCAGACCCTTCTTAATTTTGGAATAACCCTGCCTCAAACCAATAACAATCTATCTCTAATATGACATAATTAATAATAACCAATTAGATCAATTTTTAGAAATACAGTGGTTATTTTCCTCCTTCAACAGTGACATTGAAAAACAAGTCAACAATTTAAATTAGAATCATAAAATTTTTGACATTCCTTTCACATTAAAAGTTTTTTGCAAAAAGAAATAAAGATAATCAGATTAATTAGACTGATTTGACAAATACTATATTTCCTTTTGGAAAAAGATAAAGAGAAAAGAAAGAAAGCCCTAATTAAAGTAAAGTTTTAATAAAATGTTAAAATCATATTTTTCTTCTTCTTTCCTTTTTAAAAATATTACTAAACATAAAAGTTTCTCTCACTTATTTTCTTTCAAAAGTTAAAATCAAAAGTTTCAATAGCTTTCCAAAATTAAAACTGATAAATAGTTAATAATTATTGAAGAGAGAAAACAAAAATTATTTATTTGATTTTATATTTTTCTCTTTTTTACAACTATTTATAAATTAACAAAATAATCAATACTATTTTTAAAAATGTCTAGAATTTTCATATTACTATTTGGAAAGAGAAAACATTAAATTAAATGTAATATCTGTTTTGATAATTTAAAAAAATATAGATAATTACATATTACACCTAAATTTAAACTTTAGGAGCTTGTAATATTGGCATGGCTAGTGCCCACACCCTTACAATATATCTTAATGGGATGGGGATTCAGGGTAGTCATCCCTGGGTTAATGGTGGGGTGAACATGTGGTAATAAGAAATCATCATCAACCCTAGCTCAAAAATAAATATTTCAATTAAAATTATTTAATATAAAATATAAAGATATAAGATTAAAATAAGATATTTAAGTAAAGTAATATTAAAGCATGAAAAATATAATTAACATTATATATTATAAGAGCAGGAGATCTCTGAGCTCATCCCATTCAGTTCCTTAGAATAATTATAATTAACTACAAATCCACCAGCATTAACAATACGTGTGAGTAATACTCATAAGAAATAACTATTCATCATCATGAATGATCAACAATGAAAATAAATCAAGTCAACCTTGTGTCTGGATTTGAAAGGGGTCTTCTGTAAATCAGGCCAACTATTTAGCCTTTGCCAGATTGGGGCAATTATTTAAACATAATTTGGATGTACCATCTTAAGTGCTCATCCATAGATTACATAATCATAAAAACAATAAAGCTGGTATATTAAAATATGCTAATCAGCATGAATGCCAGGCCACTTAGTACCATTAATGACTTGGCCATCTATAAACTGAAATTCTAAGAGACTAAACTGAAATAAAATATAGTGCATGGGCTTTAAAGGATATTCTCTTTATGCCAACCAGAATGATGATTATTGATGGGAAATATCATCATCACTGGATGCCCCAAAACACTAAATACATTTCCTTTTATATGTCAGACCATTATGCTCAAATCTTGCTCAGAGAACATACGGTCTATTACTGTATTGTGACCAAGCGATGATCCAAATCTGATCTTCTAAAAATCATCTATAATTAAGTCACTATAATAATTTTAACAATTGAATACATTTATTAATAACAAAAAAAATAATATTAAGATCTTTAGAATATGGCAATACATATAAGCCTCCTGATTAATATACAAAATAAATTATCCCATTGTGATTTACATGATTAATATACAAATTCAAGTTATTACAAGGATTTACCATAGCTCTTAATGGGTATACATAAAACACACACACATATATATATATTGTAATGGTATGAAAAGTAAAATTGCTTTAACCTAACCTAGAGATGCAAGTAGAGGGTTAGAACCTCACCTACACCTCCAGATTTCTACTAAGCGACTTACTCCCCAAACCTCACTAGAATTTATTCTTAATATATGCTCGGTGGTCAGGGAGAGATAAGACCACAAAATAAATTTTAACATGCAGATATATATATAATGACCAGATTTATATATGTGTCACACACACAAAAAAAAATACTAGTTTTAATGATAGTGAATGAGAGACCAAAAAACTTTTAGTAGTTATGCTAGCAAGATTCTACAAAGTTTCACTGATTGAGCTACAGGCTATTACTCTACAACCATATACAACTATATACGAAAAATCCCTTCTTTTGTAATGATGATAATAGACAAAAATTTATATTATAATTTTTTTTTTAATATTTCCAGCCAATGGACGGGTTACGTAAAATTCAAGAGACATAATTCATTAACTCTATGGATAGAGCACGTGGTAATAAATAAATGGTTAAACCCAACTAAACTTTTTTGGACATATTTAAATCACAGCCCTCTACTCATGACTCAAGAAAAAGAAATAGTGACCCCAGCGGAAATTTCCTGCGATGATTGAAGCATTTTAATATTTTGAGAAAGATTTCAAAATAAATATAAATATACAATAGTGTGTCCTAAGGTGATAGCATATTGTGGGCTGTGAGACTCGAGACATAACAGCAACCAAGAGGCTAATACAAGACCGGATAGCACTCCGTCTCTAAACTGGGTTAGAGAAAAATGGAATCCGTTCGCTAGCCACGTGTCCAGATTCAGATACGGAGTTTTATTGCTAATGTCCAGTTACGCACACTGAAATATCTGAAATAGATATGAGATCCAGAATTTTTATTTATTTTCATGGAGATCCAGATGCAGGCATATTAGCCTAAGCAGACTTGGTAAAAGGGAAACACTGTATACATGCTGAGATGCCCACAGATCACCCAGTGCACGATACTATATAAATACGGTCAAATGACCTTTAAATTTAAAAAGAAACCCTCTGCAATATATATATAACATTACTAAAAGCTCAACCACCACTAAAAACACCACAGAAAAATAATAGTAACTTTCCCTTTTATAAAATTTAGATCATTAACACAAGTGATCGGATATTTTACTGATTTAGTTGAAGTTTAACCTATCTACCCACAGAGCCAAACGGTATTTATAAAACTTTAATATATATACATATTGTCAAATGTATACTCTTTTATTACAAAAAAAATAAATGTGAACATTTATTTTATTTCAAGCTCTTTAAAAATAGAATTATAAATTCGTAACCCTTCATTGACTAAAAAAAAAACATCGATTGGGATTTTCTTTTTCTTATATATATATAAAAACTAAATTAAAAATCTTGGAAGTTTTATAATAGAATCTTTTATAGTTATTAACAGAATTTTTAGCAATTAAATATTAATTTTAAGAATGAGATTTGCACTTTCTGCGATTTGCTTTCTAAATAAAATATCTATATAAAACAAATCCTTAATTACAGGTGCATAATGGCGGAAAGTTAAATGACACATTTTCAATTAAATTAATAAGAACTATTGTCGCCATTATATGTAATAAACTATCACCCATTACAATATTTTTAAAAAGAGAAAAGAAAGCAATTAATTAAATATATTTTACAATATTACATATAAATTTCAAAATATATAGATAGAATAACAGAGCAGATATTTAAATTTACATTGAAAAAAGACAAATGTATTTCAAATCATGGAATAGTTACCGGTAACTAGAAGGCTGGTGTAAGAATGGAAACCGTTGATGTGGCGTGGCAGTTCCTTTTTGAGTCTTGATGTTATTTTACATTTCCATTGAAAGAATTTTTATTGAACAGGGTATGGGATTTGTCATGAATGAAGGGCACTTTAGTTCTCAGGCTGGCTGACATGTCTACGACTCCAGTCTCGGGAACAAGCAGGAGAGTAAGGGCAAAAATAACACTCATTTCTTTTTGCAGAGTAGCTCATTTTGTGATTTATGGATATATATGCTGAACAGAAAGAAAAAGACTATGGCTTGAAGACAATACAGCAAGCTTTCCCAGCAAATTATCTTGTAAATTTCAGCAAACTTCTTTCCGAAAAATTCTGAATAAAAACTTATTCTTCAGCAAAACTACAGTAAGCATAAGACCAGAACAAAAGAAAAAGTATTTATTTATAACTTTTTCAATTCTATTTTTAATTAAACTACTTATTAGTAGCCTATTGTTTCAAATTTTTCCTGTTATCTATTTTTCTCTCAATTAAAATGTTTCATAAATTAATTGCATTCTTTAATGGATTCTATTTAATTAAGAAAATTTATCTATTTCTGCCATATTTTAAAATATAGTTACAAATAAAAATTTAAATTTTGTATA
This sequence comes from Epiperipatus broadwayi, assembly GCA_028023455.1. NCBI lineage: Eukaryota > Metazoa > Onychophora > Udeonychophora > Euonychophora > Peripatidae > Epiperipatus > Epiperipatus broadwayi. The sequence goes on along the minus strand of JAQFVV010000030.1, from coordinate 850,506 downwards.
TTTTATTTCACCGATTTCTTTTTTTAATCACTTTCCTTCTTTAACTCAAGTAATTATTTGTGCAGATGATAATTTATTTTAAGAAAAGAATATACCTTCACTGTGGTTGGACTCAGGGTCTTAGCTAAACCACAGTGAATGGTGAAGCCAGCATATATATGTATATACATGCACAGCTTCAATATATATCCACACACAAACATGCTGAATAATTTCTGGACATAAATTACATAATACTATAAATGATTAAAATTTACCTATACATGACCATCTTATATGCAGTGATATATGCACACAGACATGTAGCATTATAATTTCTAGACTTATTTGAATGGTTATAAAATATAATTGATTAAAATTTTAAGTTGTATAAAAATACTATAAATGATTAAAATTTAGCTATAAGTCTATATGACACTTGTTGATATAAATGCACACAGATGTCATGTACATTTGGATATATTTCAATCATCATATAAAATAAAATTTGATTAAAATTTTATGTGTCCTAGCCATTTATGCATACTGCCATTTACATATATTTGATTTGACAAAACAAGTTATTAAAAATCTTTCATAATTAATTCCTTTTTGAATATACCTAAATATTACATATACATGTGTATAAAAAAGTAATATGAATCAGCCATCAAATTCTCTCTTTACAGATTATAGTTTTCTTTTACTTCTTTTTAAAAAATAATTAATTTTTAACAGATCGCTTTTTGATTAATTAATGTTTTTAAATTTAAAATGCCCCTTTTTTTCCTTCTTAAAATAAGATCGTTAACGAATCTATCATTTCATTCAAGCAAAATTTTATTTACTTGCTTTCTTTTAAATATATAAAATCATCTATGAATTAACTCCTTTATTTTTAATTCAAGCTAAATTGTTACTCGACCTTTAAGTTATATTTTTAAATGTCATTTTTACTTAATAAAACAATTTCTTTAAAAATATATATAATCGTCTATGAATTGATCTTTTCTTTTAGACGTTTGACTCAAGCAAATTATTTACTTGTTTTATTATAAGTTATAGGCTAAAATGTCATTTTAAGGAATAATAAAAAAACTGTTTATATAAATATGCTTATCTGTACTTCTCTGCATATGTAAACAGCCAGAGATATAACAACTTCTTTATCAACTGATGAGATTCTATTGGTGAGACTGATTTATAGTCCTCATTGAGATAGGTTTAGTCCAGGTAAATTGGTCTGCAATGATCTCTTCTGTCTAGGATTGTTCCAGGCAAGCAGCTGTCTGGCCCACATTTATAGCTGTAAAACACTTGAAGTTGACCCTTTTCTCCATGTGAATCCAAGCTTCACCATTATGAACTATAGAGCAGCTCTTTAACTTGCCCTCCTTGCAGTTTTATATCTTCATGGTAGTTTTGTCCTGATCTAGACTACCCTGCTAGCTAGCTACTTCTGGCCAGCTATAATTACCACAAACTGCTTTTCAAAAATCATTACTAGCCAAACTCTCTTTAAAAACTACTATTATCCAACTCTTCCCCAAAACTTCCAGCCAACTAAAACAATTCTTTTTATCAATTCTTTTTATAAGTCAGCTGAGATAGGGTGACAAAAACACATCAATCAAAAACTGTTTTTTTTTATTTCTCTCGATTAAAAACAATTTTAATCCCTTCAAAAGCACTTTTAATTAAAAGCTACATTTGGAAATTTTATCAAAAATTTTTAAAAATAGATAATAGAAATTTTTACAATTATCAAATCTATTATCATAATACAGGCCTGTTTTTAATTTCATAATCAGAATAAAATATTAATATTTATTTAGACCTTTTTAAACTGTGTAATTTATAATAAAATTCTATTTTAAAGTCATAAATATTTAACCCTTTTACTTATTCCAGGAAAATGTAGAAAAATATCTACAAATTTTTGTGTTTATTTTTACTTTTCCTTTCAACTATATATTGTAACGGAAAGATTTGTACACTCATGCAACAAAATCCAGAGTATAGGTAAAACAGACTGAAGCAGATCGAATCTAGATGGTGAGACCCAGAATTTGACCAACGCTCACCCTTACTCTGTGATTTAATACCTATAAATGACATTGCTTAAGTTACGCAAGTTTCAATTTAATCACAGGCTGGCAGTAACACAGGGTGGAGCAAGAGACTAAAAAACTGACACAAGGATTAAATAAACCTATAATATATTTACCAATAATTAAGTCTAATAGGTTAATATATACAAATAAAATGATGTACATATCAGTGGGAATTGGATGCGAATTGGTCTACAAGCAATAAAGAATGGAAACGAGTTTATATTTTAAATAATTTAATTAATTGATAAAATAAATCATAAATAAAACAATAATTACATAAGTAACACGGAGAGTATTACGCTTGCAAGCTTTATTCAGTTAATGAGATTGGTAGTTACATATTATCTCATTTCATGTATTCTACACAATAATCTGCAGTGGTTAAAGTTATGCCTATATTTAACATGCCAATCCTAGCTAATTTGTACTTTTCCAAATCACACAGAACATATTAGCCAAAATTATAACTAAACATATAGTGCTTTTATGGCATCTGTCTATATAGAAAAGTTTAAGAAGTGAGCACATAATCAGGCTCAAAGATACGCAGGCTAACATGATAATCTAGATTAGGTTTCAGCCTAATGTTGAATAATCATTTAATATAAGGGAGAGAGATCTGGTTTACTCTAGGTCTATTTACACACACTATGGCATATTTTAAAATATTAATAAAAATAATTAGGATGTGAGTGGGTCATTATTCATGGACTTCAGCATCAAATGCTCGGTTCCTTATGACCGAATGACTTGCTACGAATATAAGTACTATAAAAGTTCAGGGAATCAAATAAGCCAAATCTGGACTCTTGTGTTTCAGTTCTAAAATACATTGCTTTACTGGAATTAGAAGTATGATCATGACCTCCGTCAGCACTCATAAACATGCAGCAAGCAGTTACTGTACTATATGCACTTTGTAAGGACACAATCGCAGCCTATACATATATCAAACAAGAATACATTCAACTAAATTAATGTGCCTTAAAATAGAAAGAATTTATTTGCATATCTATATAACCTACCTCTCATGATTAGTATCTCAAACATATTACACTTAGGGACTAAATAAAGTAGTAACCCATTTTAAGATACCAATCCCGCATCTCTAATGTACAGATAAATCTAAAACATCATAAATATGCTTTAATAAGTCCTGTGGCTAGTTCCATGATATACATATTACACATTGTAACGATATATAAATATGTCGTTACATTAATTTAAAATAAAAACTTAAAAGTTCGCAAATAAAAGTAAAAAACTAAACGCTAAAATTAAAATGTTTGTTAAACGTATATACATTCGCACAGAGGCCAAACTTTAAAAATATTTTTTTTAAAAAAACAAAAAAGTATTCGAACGTACTTTTTTATAAAAAAGTACAAGATTTAAAAATAAAAGCAGGTATTAATTAATGTAATCTGTAAATGGAAATGATTGTTTATAAATTGTTTGAAAAGCAGGCTAGCCTTGGGCTCTTGTATAATTAAAATGATCTGATGAAAGATAGATAAGAAAATAAAAAGAAATTAGCTTGACCAATGGAAGCACCAAGCCTTGGCTCGGACCCTAACGAAAGTGATGGATTAGTGACGTTTTGTTGATTGAATCCGTGTGGATAATATAAAAAGAGAAATACAGTTTTTTTGGACAGTTCCAGCGTTGTGTGTTTGAGAGTTGTGGTAGGACGCACATACCACACTCTCTATTTAAAAAAGAAAAAGGAAAAGACTGTGATACCTTGAACCAGCTATTGCCATCTCCAGAACATTATCTTCCAATGGAGGCATCGTGGGAATTAAAAGCAGAAACCTGGACTCTTCTACCGTAAGCTATATTGACATGAACTCTAAATTTAAAAATAATTAAGAACTTTCGTTCAAGCTTATGAACTTCCATCTGACTTTTTTAAGTTTAAAATCAAATTAATAATGTTTAATTTTATATGTTTTCCGATTGATAAAAATCATTTCCATTTTTTTTTCTTATTGTATAAATTGTTTATTGTTTAAATTTTAAATGATGAAATTTAGGTTGGGTATAGACGTTGCATAGATTCGTTAGCGGTTGATTATGTTGAAGTTTTCACATTTGATTACAATATATAGGTCAACGATGTTAATGCGGGCATCTTACGATGAATGCCATGGGGCCTTGTGTATTCCCTTTGCAATTGACGTTATCGATGATTTTGTATTTTGATCGATTGTGTTTAATTTGGATGTTTTTGACCGTGGAATCTGTGCAGCCGATCTATACTCAACATTTTAAAAACAAATTTATAAAAATAATCTGTGTGAACGTATTTAAATGTTAAATTTAAGTCAGGCGTGAATGGCTATATAGTTTTGTAAAGTTATATTAAGGGAGGGTAATCTTAGGTTATTCATTTCGTAGTTGAATTGGTTCAATGGATTGGATATATTTGTGTAATTGTAGATGTAGTATGAGATCCGCTACGGGCAGGATTATATATATATGCCACACACCTTCTGTTTGCCTATGGATGGGTTTGTAAGACGGCAAAGGACCGCAGTCCATTCCTATGGAGTTTTATGTTTATTGTTCTACTCGCCAACAGATGTGACATTCCTGTTGGTGGAGAGACAATGTCTTCTCTAATTCTACTTGCTGTTCAGATGTACATTCCTGACAGTATAGTATTTTGTGTCGTTGTATTTTCATGCTACATTGAATACATAAATGTATCAGATGGATTGGCGCCGGTTTGATTGCGAAATATAATTGCCTAAGGTTAAATCAGGGAAGAATATTTTCTTTTCAAATGCAGATCTATGTAGTCTATTCATACTCGACTCCCTAAATAAATATTAAACTCATGGTTGTAATTTACTTAAATGTAAAACTAAAGATTAATAGAAAAATCTAAAATGGTGAATTTATTCCTCAAAATTTAAATGTTATTTTATATGTGCGTAAATAAATATTTTTATGTGTTAATTTCTGGCAGTGGCTTTTATTTATTTATATTTAAGATATAAATTAAGATATAGATTTTTATCTCTGCGTCTCCACTGAGCTAGTGACTTGGGCTAACGATCATAAAGTGGAATCTTAACAGCGCGTATCTGCCTACTCTATAAATTTTTCTAGGTTTAAATGCCTAGATGGCACCCTGGTAGTTGCAGATACGTAGATTCGATCTTCACTTCGTTTTCGATCGTTATAACATATAGAAAGTTATAATTCATAACTATAGCTAAGCAAACTACAACTCTATCTAGGATGTAAATGATTACTACTAAATTAATCAATCGAAATAATAAGATCTCAAAACAGTGAATTAGGAGTAACAATTCAACTATTTAACATTTATTTAAAATGAAGATGTGAAAATATCTTCCCAAAGAGGCAGGCTAAAATTATATATATCTATTTGCGGTTTTGAGTTATTTGGCATATTAAAGTACATACAATAATGAAATGGTAAAATCATAAAAGTAAATTGAAATAGAATAGGTATAAAAGACCGCAGCAATTTATAGGCTTAAATTAGGTTATTACAATGTGTTACATTTTAAAAGAATGATTTTCAAGTTATAGGTTTTATCTTCAGACAAGATTGAACTTTACATTAATTTAAGAATTTATCAGGTTTATTTACAGAACTTGAGAAAACAGATTTTAGATGTTGATTCATTATATAGCTAGCTTAGATAGGTGTTGAAAAGTTAACAGTTTATAAACAGCTCTGTGGTAATTAGAAATGTTACCAGTTTATCTTTGTTGCAGCTTCAGGCATCATGGATGGCAATGTTGGCACTATTCTTCCTTAGATAGATGGCTTGGTTTCCATAGAGATCTTTTTATAACAGGCTCCTGGATGGGACACAAGCCATTGCATTGTAAAAGGGAGCAGAGACTACCACCTCTCACAGGAAAAGCAGCAAGTCTATACCCTCTACTCCACCATGTTAAAGTTTAAATGGACGTGGATTCCGTTGTCCACTCTGACATTAACACTATAGTACATCTCTATATTAGTGAAAATTGAACTATTTTTACCCCTGACCATCTGGTTGTTTACAAGCTTATATGCAGCTGAAAAACCCATTAGCGCATCTTCGAGATTTAACATATTTAATTCCCAAATTTTAACTTTTAGTTTTGTTTCAATCTTTAAATCTCTATTGGTATTGTTCAATAGTACCGGTTGAGTGCACAATGTTTACAACTTAGCTACTTTTAAGAGAATATTATCGTAAATTTTAAGATTTTGATTCACATCATACCAGGGCAGGTGCAGTGGTCTAATTAAAATTGTTTACTACTAGCTTAAATAAAAACAGAATTTATAATCAGTATAAAATTAATTCTTCTACTATATATGTAGAATGGTAGTATCTGGAATATACTCTATATAAATACAACTCCAGCAAAATAAAATATAAAATAGACTAATAATTTAGATTAAATCACTTTTCAAACTACATGACTTTTAAAAATAAACATATATCTGTAATATATATATATGTCAATCCAATTACAGATTTAACACTCGCATATATGGGTGATCACACATAGTTGTTTAAAATTGTTCATGTAGGTACTCTGATAGGATTTTAATCTGGCACAAATATAGGTGTGAAGGTAAAATAGGTGAAACAGACAAGCAATCAAAATTGACTATTTCAATATATTTGTGCACATATACAACTATGTTGTTGTACGCCATGTAACAATGGTTACAATATATAGTAAACACAAGATGAAGTAAATTTCTTTTTTTTATGCAAATTTTTTTCCATTTCAATTGCTTTAAAACTCTTTTTTTAAAAAAAACCTTTTGCTTCCTGTTTTAATCAATCAATAATATAAAATATAATTTGTTAGAAATATATAATTTAAAAAATAAATATAAACAAAAGTATTTAAAGAAAAGCTTTAATTTAATCTTCAATTAACATGGTATACCTAGCATCCTTTCGACTACTTAATAGTCATCCTCATGTCACAGATTGTAAGAAAAGCTTGTAATATTTATTAGAGAATAAAAAAAGCAGAGAATTTACATAAGCCATTTTTTTGAAAGGGAAATGCAGGATTCTTTTTTGTTGATTGCATATCTGTCCTTGGGAATATATTAGGTTTTTTAATTTTACCTTTGGCATCATTACATTCGGAACAGACAATGCTAGCAGACATAGGTTCAAAGCTATGGCAAATCTGGATTCATGCTCAAAGAAAATAAATTTGTTTTCAGTGCGTTCTTTGACACATTTATATAAGTATCTGTGTTGTGCAACTCAGGTAGATTAATTGGCACGATTCCCCATAATAAATAGCATGGCAGTTCACATTGCTGAAACTAATTTTGTAAATAAGTTAGGATTTCATCTCCAGACAGTTTATCTTTTGCATTGTTAATCAGCCGATTCAATACGGGAGTGAGTGAAGCCAATTTGGTGTGTAACAGCACAGATTTTATTTATCTTATGTGTATGTGGAAGTGATATCCAGGGTTTGTCGTCAACTTGTATAGATGGATATCTAAATTTTAAAATAAAAGTTTTTGATAGTAAGGATGAGAGCTAAGTCTTTGTCTTCTATATTGTGCAAATCTCTGACATATTTTTCAATATTGTCTTTTTTTATCTGCTTCAAATTTACAGAGTATGGTTTCAGTACAAAAATGCCTTGAGACTAGCTAATTTATGGGCTTCAGTGTTAAAGATTCAGGGCATATGTCATCTCGCCTGTGGATTGGTTTTACTAACATTTTGCAGTTTAACTGAGTGTTATTACATTGAATGTATAAGTCTAAGAATTTGATGTCTTTTAGATCATCTTTCTTTCTCTATTGTCCAGTTTAATGAAGACATGTATGCAAGCTCCATCTGTATTTCATTGATTTGTGCCTCTGAGGCACAAATAAGGCATCATGGTAAAATATATCTTCTTCAAATTTATTAACTTTGAAGCTTAATATTATGCCACTGATGGGGAGGCCCATAGGCTACTCATCTTTCATTTTATAATATATATTGTTAAATAAGACAGTAATATCTTCATGGATATAATTTAGGCATTCTACGATGAATTCAGTTTTTTGCACATTGTTTTTGGTCTTATCTAGCATCTCTTTAACAATTTGAATCAATAATTTTTGAAGGATAAGAACCATATAGTTCAGAAATGTCTAATGATGACAGATTATCATGCTTATTGAGTCATATGTTTTTAATTTTATTGAGAAATTTGAAAGATGATTTAAGAGTAAATCTGCCAAAACCAAATTGATCAACAAACCACCATTGGCTAATCATTTTCAAAGCTTTGTAATAATAAGATTCTCCAAAGTCACACATTAAGCATAGGAAGTAGCAATTTACTACAGGGATATGTGTGACAATTTATCTACCTGAGTTGCACAACAAAGATGCTTATATAATCGCATCAAAGAACGCACTGAAACCAAATCCATTTTCTTTGAATATGAATGAAAACGTGGCCACAGCTTTGAATCTACAAATGCCAGCATTGTCTGCTCAAACGTAATGATGCCAAAAGTAAAATTAAAAAAGCCTGGCATATCACTAAGGTCAGACATGCAATCAACAAAAAAGAATCCTGCATCCCCTTCTCAAATAAATGGCTTATGTAACTGTACTTATTTACAATTCAATTTTATGTAAATTCCCTGCTTTGCTCATTCTCGTCACAAGTTCCTCTTACAACCTGTACCATAAGGATGACTATTAAGTAGTCGGAAGCATGCTAGGCCCACCATGCTAACTGAAAGATAAATTAAAGCTTTTCTCTAAATACTTTTGTACATAATTTTTTAAATTATATTTTCAGAGATAAAGTAGATTAAAGTTTTGACATTAAATTAAATATACGTTTAAATAAAACATAAAAAGTTAATACATTAGGATAAGTCTAAACAGTTTTTTCTTTTACTTACAAAGCAAACCTTCTAAAACTAGACTTCTCTATAGTTTACTATAGGGGTTTTCTTTTTGGTCGAATATTTCTCCCATAATGGCAAGTCTGAAATGATTCCATTTATAAGTTGCCATAATGTTCTTTAAAAATCTCTGCCCTTGAAATCTGAAATTTAAGCAGTTTCTTCATTTTAATTGGATTCCTTCAAACATATAGCTTGATCAAGTCTGTCAGAGATATCCAGGGTAGATTACAGCTGTCAGCGGTTTTTCCTTTTTTCTACTCAAACATCAAAATGAAGATTCAATGTAGCTTGAATAAAGTGAAAATCTAGATTGCCTAATTTCAAAATAATTGACTATATATAGTTTTTGGAATCTTGTTTTTATCACCTTTAATAATATTAGTTTTGACTTCTTTATGATCTGATTTTATTTTAATTACAAGAATTTCAAAAGCAATTTCATTATTTAATTGATTGAATTTACAAAATACTGTAATTACTAAATTGAGTTGTTTTTGAATACATTCATTGATAAGAGCCACAATTTTAATATAATTTACAAGTGTCTTTTAAATTTAAACATTTTTTTTAAACAAACCTATTATATTATGTAATATTACTTTTCAATTTGACATTTTGATAATTTTATCATTTGAATATATATATTATTATTACATTTAACACATTTTTCTTACTTTCCAATTTATTTAGCAATCCTGAACCAACTCACAACCGTGTGGAAGACCTCATGGCTGACAGTGAAATGAATAACATTATTCCTTTCAATATATAGGGAGCGCATTAATGTTTCGATGACAAATATTTGTCAACATTTGATACTTGTAACTAGTAAAACAAATGTTTGAGTATATATTGGAAAATATGTGGCAAGCTTTACGACTTAAGGGACTCTTAGTAAAGAGCATCGGGATCATATAAAAATTGTTTTGATCAGCGTCAATGATCACTTGCCGTTGATACTTAGTCAGCTTTAAAAACATAAAGTGTACAAATTTATTTCTTTTAAAAAAATCAAAATTGTCCTTTTACGAGGTGGGGTTGGGGAGGTATAAAGATAGTTTTTTTTTTTTTTAGTGTCAAAACATCGGCCGGGAAGCGAATCCCGGGTCAACTGTTTGTAAGGCGGCTGTGCTAACCCAAGAACCCTTTAAAAAAAAAAAAAATTAAGAATTGCAATTTAAACTTTTTCGTTTGTTGACATACTATTCTTTATTCATCGATAATTTCAAAGCAAAATCCATAAATGATCGGTTAAACTAATTTTTAAAATAAATATGTTTACAAAAATAAATAAACAAACAAATTAGTCACTTACTTATACTCGTTAACCGATAAAATATATCAATGAATTGTCTTATTAAATGTAATATGTTGATATCAGATGGAAACCCTAAGCATATTGCTTTTATCTATTGTTATATATATATATATAAATTTATTGTACATAGTAAAATAAACTAATTTTTAACATAATAAACAAAGTAATCAATTATTATCTAATTTCGACGAAGAATATAACACGAGATATCCATTCTTTTAAATTATCGGTATAAAATATAATAAGATATGAATTTTAAAAGAAGTACAACAATAAATATTAAATGATGTTAAAACAAGTAAATGAAAAAGTTTACGATACAAAAAGTAAAAAAGATATTAACTAAGTAAAATAAAAATAGAAAAAAGACATAAAATCGCCATTGTTGCAATGACAAAACATTCGCGCTGAATGTAACTTCCAACTACTTCTGAACGAGATCGTGAGTAAACAACGGGTTGGTTGAGAAGGGGCCAGGAAGTGATGATGAAGATTGTAGCTGAGGCCTTCGTTATCACCTGTTGAAAATAATATTATTTTAATTTTTATGGCAGGTAAGAATGAATTGTTAAATATTCATGTCTGTAAAAATAATAACGTATATAAATTTCTAAAAATTGTTTATTATATTTGTTATAAGCCTCGGTTTGAATAAGATTTTTTTGAAGCTAATTTTATTTATTTTTAGTTATTATTATGCACGTTCGTCTTTTTATTATTTTCTCAAAGTTAAACCTTTTTATTAACATTTATTATTTCCAGCACCGTACTTTGATTCATAAAAGAATATATTCATATATTTTGCTAAAATGGTGAATAGTTAACGTTTTGTATCTCGTTATTGGCCTAGCTTCTCTAATAACGTTTAATCTAAAATTTTGATCTGTTGCCTGCTCGACCGCCTTTGCAAAAAAATCTTTATTTAAGTCTATTAACAGTGAATGTCATTTTGCTATTCGCCATATTGAATTGTTTATTAATGATTTTTTGAAAAAAATCATTGCTTAAATTTTTGTATTATTTCACTATTATTTTTGTTATTAATAAAAAAAAATTTTCATTTTCTGTAGTCTTGGAAAAAAAAATATTTTTTTTTGTAATGGCTGTCGGTGTCTTGAAGTTCATTCTTATGTTTATTTTATCATTTATTATCGTTTTTGACTTTCTAAATGTCTTTTTTTTTTCATTTTCTTATTAAAAGTTTTATATATTTTATTTAAGAACACATAAGTGATATATTGTTATACAAGTTATTTTAATTGTTATTTGTAATATGCAAGTCTTTTATTTATTTAATAATTCTGAAAGCCATTTTTAAGTGACGTAACCAAAAATTCATTGTAGGCGATTAATTTAAGTAAAATTGTAAAACACTTTTTTTTTTTTTTAAAGTGTGTATGTAGCTTCAAAACTTCAGCAAAGCGATATGTATGCAGGCATGTGTTCGTATGCATTTATAATTATGTGGTTGCACCTTGAACATATTTTACTTTGCATTATATAATCTATTATCGAAGTCATTTACTTTTTTTTTATTTATTAAGGCATACATGAAACTTATTTGGATTAACGTTATAAGTAATTGTTTTTTCTTGGTTTATTCCGACTTCTGTGCTAACAAAAGTAATCATCGAAAATTCTGTCTTTTATTATATTTTATCTGCTTATGTATTATAATGTATTTACTAGTTTAAAAAATATCTATATATAGACTGGTCGAAAAGTTACAAAATTAATTTGAAAAAATATAATTTATTTGTCATTAATTTTTATTTGAAGGTAAAAATTCCACTTTTATCATTTTTTTAATTAGAGAAGACCTCTATCAAAACAATTCCCTAGAGGTAAATTATAAAAATCTGCCCCGGAAATAAATAATGCCTTTGATTTTTGAATATCAAGTATAATTATATGCCTAAAAGAATATTTTATATCTAGATAATAGTGAAATAAATATTGTATTCTATATATTTTAATGGCATTTGATTACTGTAAAAAAAAAAATATTACTACACCTGATTTTCTTTTAATTTCCTGATGTGTGCATATAAATCATACAAATTGGTAAAAGTTTTACACTCCCCTCACTCACCTACTTTATCTTTAATAATCGCCAAAAAAAAAAACGATATATTATTTAATCTTTACATATCATTTGCAATAATATCCTCATTTTGATCATCAAAATAGTTTAAATAAAGTTTAAAATTTTCTATACATTCAACATTCACCGTAAATGATGTCAATAGTCCAACATATCACATCTTATTTGTGAAAATCTTTGTTTTCAACAACTATTTTAAATTAAATGATTTTTGCATCGTAATTGTTTTACTTTCTATTTATAAATCAAAGATAATTTTTGATTTCTCTGTTCATCATCTCTTTTTTTTTTATATCACTGCAATTCATAGTTATCATTCTCTGAGTAAGGATTTTTATCTCTTAGAATCAATCTCCTTAATATATATTTTATAAAGGATGACAAAAATTTATCTTTTCTGTGTATGTTTTCATTAAGTCATTTATTATGTTAACCCTAAGGTAATAATTTATAGCTGAATTAGGAGACTTGTATAAATTTGAGAAAGCCATATATTATTTTAACTATATTAAAATCACTGTATTATTTAATAAAATGTTAAATTATATGCCTTTTTTTTTTTTAGATTTTTTTTTTTAAAAATGTGTGTTGATTTTGTTTTTATAACTTGTACCTAACTTGGAAAAAAGAGAAGTGGTTGTGAGGGTTTATACATCAAAAATAGTTATTTGGGGAGAAATTTAAAAGCTTTAATCTAAAATGGTTTAAGATAAAAAATACATGTGTGTAAAGCTTCATTAAAAAATAATAATAATAAGGGAATTTACACTGAATTATTTGGTATAGAATGTTATTTATCTGTATAGCACCATTATATCATTCTTGACTGGAATAATAAATTTTGGCTTACTAGTTGTGTGAATTCTGATGGATTGATTTAACAATGATAAAGACTTTGTTTCAACAGAAAAATCACTATAAAGGAAATTGGATGCAGTCTAGCATTTTATGGATTATATTATAGTTAGGAATCGGAATGTAAAATAATATTACTCTGAATACAGGCTGTTGCGCAGATCATAAAGTAGTATGTTTTTGCTTTTTTTATCAGTTTTCAAATTGCACAATAATAAAAATTAGTTTTAAAAAGTTGAACTTTCAATGACTTGCTCCTAAAAATATTAGTGATATGTCAAATATCAAATAAGTTTGAAACATCAAGATCTTTACCTCTAGTTGATTTGACAATGCTTTTTTCACAGAGTAATGTGGATATGAATCTTCTTGAATTCATTAAAAAGAAAAATCTTGATTGATTCTCTGGTGGTAATTATATATATTCCTTGTGACTTGATAAAAAGAAAATATGGCATTCTGATCTTGGTACAATTAGTTCAGTGTATAATAAGAAAATTTAAAAAGAATTTTTTTTGATCCATTGAAAGTAATATTATTTGACTTGAAAAACATCATAGTTTTAAATGGTACTTCTATCTGGAATTATATTTGAAAAATGAATATTTTAATTACTTTTTGAATAAGGATGCCAGCATTCAGATGACATTTTTTAGCAATATATTCATTCTGTTGACTTATTTCGATTTAATACAATCTTAAAAATGAAAAGTCTATGTATCCTAATGGAATATCTAGTGAAATTTTAAAATTATGTTAGCTTCAAAATTTGAAATTTTTTAGAAATATATGGATTCATAAAGTTGTGCCATCTGATTTTAAAGATGCTTCCATTATTCCAATTTATAAAAGTAATTTATAAGTAAGTTTTCAGTAATTACTTTAAGTTGTCATTAATATCCACTGCAGCAAGAATATTCAAAAGAATTTGCAAGAATGAAATTACACAATAAACAGTTGGATTTAGTTAATCAGAAAGATTTAGGATATTGTTTAAAATTAGTTGGTTGTTTATAATAATATTGTATAATTTCTACCTGATGGTATAAAAGGAACCACTATTACTATTATTAAAAATAGGCATTTGTATTGATAACTGGTGTTAACCAGGATGCATATTATCTCCAAATTTGTTTTTTATTTTTATGACCTGTGTTGGCAAGCATTTGGATGCTACGTAGGTTTGATGTAGTTTTTATTTTAAGCAAACACGAAAAAACAATTTTTTTTAGCTCTTAGTAGAATGTTCATAATATTTGATTGAAATCAATAGAAGATGAAATTCTTTATCAGTCAGGGGGAGTGTGAATGATTTTAGGTTGATAATGTGAAACAATTTAAATATCTTGGTAGATTTTAAAAAGAAAAGTGGACTTTGATTTTAAAATACAACAAAGACTCCAATGTGCTGCTGCAATTAACAACTTAAAAAGTAGAGCATTTCATTTGTTACATTTTTAACCATTATTGATCCACTGCAGGTTGAAAATTTCCAAAAGTTAATCCGATCCATAACTTCTCCAGATCACACCAGCAGATTATTTTATTTCATCACTCCCACATGTGGTTTCTTTCTAGATATTTTACAATTTTAGGATACACTTTAAAACTTCAACTGACCATCTTTTATCATCTCTTCTAGCAGTATGTCCATTTCAGCTCCATTTTAATCCTAATTCTTTCAATATTATTAGTAATTCTTGATTATTCTCTCATCTATGTATTTCATTTTCGATCTCTTATTCTAGCATATATTTTTTCCATATTTTCTTGAGTGATCTGAAATCTCTGCATTACTCTACTGTTAAATATCCCAAGTCTCTTCCATGAACAAGAACTGATAAAATATATCTATTAAATGTCTTCCCTTTTCAAACACTAAATTATTTTGATCAAAAGCACTCCATCCACATTAAATTCTACAATTTATTTTATCTATTATGTTTTCATCTGTATTAATAATTTGACTAATGTATTTGTTGCTGTTAATTTCTACTTCATGATTCAATCTTTATTTTTTCTTCTGAGAAAAACCATTGAACACTATTTTGTTAGCTTTATCTTTAATTCTATTTTCATCTAATAACTCTTGTAACATTTTTTGAAATCCTAAGGCATTGTTTTCAAAACTAATCACATCATCTTCAAAATCTAGTTATAATTGATCACATTTATTTTCATTCTCTTAGCTTTTCACTTTAAACCACAAAATACTTTTTGTAAAGTTGCTATTAAAAGTTTTGGAGATGAATCATCCTTTCGTATATCTTTCTCAGTTTTAATTTTCTTAGTATCCCCGTGTAAACTGATCATTGTTGCATGTTGATAAATATTGTTCAGAATTTGATAGTATCCTGAGTCTGTATCTTGATCAAAAGCTATAATCATTGTGGAAATACTTATTGAATTAAATGTCTTTTCATTATTATAAATCCAAAGCATAATGGCATTTCATATTCATTTATTCTTTTTATAATTTCTCTTAACATTTAGGATATGATTTATTGTTGTAAATCCAATTTGTTTGTTTTTTTGATTAATTAGAGTCTAATAAAGTTTGTTCTAATCGAGTTATAATTATCCTGGTAAAGATTTTTCTATAGAACATCTGAGAGATCTGTAATTTCAAATATTTTCTTTCACTTTTTTTTTTTTTAATATCAATAATAATTATGCCTTCTTCCAATCATTTGGTGCATTTTTATCATTTAGACATTTTATATATAGTTTTTTGAGCATTTTTTTTTATTTCTTTGCTTGGTTCTTTTAAAATATCAGTAAAAATTCCATCATTTTCTGCAGCTTTTCCCATCTTCATAGATTCAGTTGCATGTCTCATCTCTTCATTTAAAATACTTAGCAATTTTAAATGTAGTAATTGTAGAGGATATTTAGCTTTTTGTTCTTTATTATAACACAATTCTTTTTAATGGATCACTTTTTTAAAATATTCACATTCCTTCGTTTCTTTAAACATTGTCTCATCTCAGTAGACATTTTACTGGTAAATTGATTTTTGGAACAGCTATTTTTCTTGCAGTTTTTAATAAAATATCAGTTTATCTTTTTATTGATTTCAGTCAAGTCTGAGATACCTTCACAATCTATTAACATTTTAAAATGATTTGCAAGTTCTAATTTATATTCATTAGGCTGGTTCTGAAAATTAAAAATATCAACTATCAATACTGATTTTCTTAATAATTTTTGTGTCTAATTTTTCATTATCATGTATCTTATATGTCACTAATCGATGATCATTTTCTGTGTTGAATCTATTTAAAACATTACATAAATCTTGGAATGTATAATTTCTATTAATCAAAATATAATTCAATTCTCCTGTATTTTTATTTGTATTCTTGCATTTCCATTCAAATTTTTTCGCAAAGAATTCATAATATACAGTCCCCTCTTTCATTTCTATCACTATAACCAAATTTGCCCATAGTACTTTTATCTTTCAATAGTTTACCCATTCTGACATTAATGTTTTCCATAGTAATTTAAAAATGTTCTTTGATCTGATCAAAAGCATTTTGTACATCCATATAAAAATCTTTTACAACCTCATCACAATGAGAATTTGTGTTGGAGCATAAACCTAAATTATCTGCATTTGATATTTTTCATTAATTTAATAATTAATCTTGCCATTATAATGTTATTCTTCCATTTTTTGTTATAATGAATTCCTCTCCACTTGTCCTTCCTCATATATTTGTAATTTTGAAATAAAGTATGTATTGACTTTTTAAATCATTTCTTCATCTTCTAACTTTATAAAGTCCGACAATATCCCATTTAATATTAGATAATTCATCTCTCAATTCATGTAATCTTCCTTTATTTGAAAATGATTTGTTGTTGATGTACCTAAATAAAAAGTTGTTATTGAATGACAACTTAGGTTCATAATCAGGGAATTTTGGTTGACAATTTTACAGCTTCCTGGGAATAAGAGTTATTTTAATTTTGTTTCATGATTGTAAATATCTTTAAAAAAAAAAAAAAGATTGTTCACATACATTCATTCTTCCTACTATTTCAGTTTAATTATTGGGCAACTGAGCAGAAAGACCATGGTGATTCTTGATCTTAAACACAGAGATAAAAGCCAATAAACCCACCATGCTAATAGATGCATGATGATCAGCTCATTCATATGGTTTACTATATGAATAATTACATAGTAATAATTACCGCAACAAGAACATATAGAATAGGCATTAGGAATTTGCCATGCTCAATCGTTTTGAGGTTTCAAAGAGGACTCAAAAGGTAGGTGTTTGTGTATTAAAAGCACTTTTTTTTTCAGCCAAGTACTTCATTATAGTAATGTAATCAATTAAATTAAGTGCAGAAGTCTATTATTCCATCAAATTTATTGGTTGGAAATAAGAAATGAATTCCTATCATTGTAACATAAAAGCAGTACAAAAATTTTATTTAAAGATGCTATAAGTGTCTGAAAATATGATAAGGTTGAAAGTCTAATTAGTATATCTTTCAGCTTACTGAATGATAGTATTGAATCTACCATTATAAGGATATATTTTCAATGGATGTATATGAAATGAATATTAATAAACTTTGTAATAATGTATTTTATAGTCAGATATAGTTTTTATGGAAGAGTCAGGTTGCTTTTATATTATAAAGATTATGCATGTTTGATTGCTTTCGTTGGAAGTATATAGCTGAAATTAGAATACATTGGTTATTTAATGTGTCGAAAGGTAATACAAAACCTGTAGACCACACAGATAAGAATGGAAATGTATGTTGGGATTACACAAGAGATTAAAATGTAATACATGGATGGTAGAGCAAACAGCTGACAGTGACATCTCTGAAAAAATTAAGGTGGGCTGGACATAACACTAGAAAAGATGATAATAGATGGATAACTGAAATCTTAAATTTAATCTAGAAATTTTAAGAAATCTAGAAAGAAACTAGTTTTATAAGATAAAATTTGCTGCAGTTATATGGAGAAAAGAAATTATTGATCAGAGAAACTGGATTAAAATTTGGAAGATCATTTGACAGTTGATTAATAATGATAATAAATTGTATTTTTCTGAAGGTTTGTGATGATGGTGTTCTAGCTGTATTTTTATATTGGACTATTTCCATCATCTAATATGTGTGTTGAATGTCTTTAGAAAAGTTTAATTTTTAGTTAAATATTCCAAATGCATTCAACTGTTAGTAATATCACAGCAAACAGGTTAGATATGCACCAACTGTTAGTAATATCACAGCAAACAAATGTTAGTAATATTTGTTAGTAATATCACAGCAAACAGGTTAGTATATGCACTAACCTGTTTGCTGTGATATTACTAACAGTTGATGCATATACTAACCTGTTTGCTGTGATATTACTAACAGTTGAATGCATTTGGAATATTTAACTAAAAATTAAACTTTTCTAAAGACATTCAACACACATATTAGATGATGGAAATAGTCCAATATAAAAATACAGATAATAAATTGTAGTTTACCAATCGATTTGTATAGTCATTGCAAAACTCACCTTTTTCCTTTTTATCTTTTTTCTTCTTCTAGAGATTGCTGATGTATATATAATTTTGAGATGTGATATTTATTTTACAATGAATTTGTCAAAAAATGATTTAATGTGGATGTGCAAATCCACTCTAAAATATGTTTTGTTTTTCAAGTTATGGGCAAAATAAAAAAATGAAATAAAAATAATTTTGTTTTGCTTTTAATGATTTTTTTATTGATTGTCAAGATATAAAATTGATGTAGTTGCTCTTAGTAAAACTCATCTCCCATAGAAAGAATGTTTATTAAATCGGATGAATGCAAGTATCTTTTGGAAAGGCAAGTTGATCGATGAAAGAAGAATGTATGGTATTGGATTTGCTGTAAAGTCTAATTTAGTATCTTCTATTAATTCGCTGTTGTATCAGTGAAAGATTAATGATCTTAAAACTTGCCTTGCATAATGGTACTCGAGCTCATTTATCAGTGTCTATCCTCCAACCTTAGATTTAGAGAAATTTAGAAAAGGAAAGCTTTTATTTCTTGTTAGATAGCATTATTACAATAATGGCATTAAAAGATCAAATTTTTCTTCTTGGAGACTTATGCATATGATAGGATGGTACAAGTAGTAGGATTACTGGAAATAATGGTATTAGTGCTGTAAATCCAAATAGTTTGTTATTGAATTTATAGACAACACATGGATTGACTATCACAAACACTTTGTTTAGACAGAAAAACTGCTACAAAGGAAAATAGATGCACCCATGATCAAAGCAATGGCTTTTAATAAATTACATTATTGGTAGAAGTCAGAATACAAGAGAACTTCACATTAAACAAGCCTTTATAAGCTCAAATTGTTGGATAGACCATAGATTAGTATGCTCTAAGATTAAAATGATAGTTGTTTTAAAAAAGATATTCCAGAACAATCATATTCACATGAAAATTGATGTTCATTCTTTAAAAGAATCATCTATATATACTAAATTTCAACAGCTATTGAACTCTAATTGCTAATTTGGATGTTCAGAACTGTCATATTACTGAAGCATGGAGTTGTCTTGGATACAAGTAAATCTATTCTTGGGTTCACTAAATAGAACCATGACTGTTTTTCTGACAGTGATCATTGTTAGTGATTTAATTAAAAAGAAACATGTAGCATTTTCTGCTTGGAAAAACTATAGATTAAATGTGGACTTCATAATAAATAAAAAGATCTGAAAGCAAAATCAACGACTGACAAGAATTAAAAATAATTGATGGATTAAAATTGCAAACAAGATACAGACATTCATGAATAGTGGCCATTCTAAATCTTTTTTTGATGTATTGAAAGCAACATACGGTCCTGAGAAATGGTATCACAATCTATGAAATCCAGGGCATTCTCTTATATAATGATGATAATATTTTGAACAAATTGAAGGTATTTTTGATCAACTTTTGATAATGGTACAAGAATTGATATGACTTTTAATGATATATTCATTTTGTTCACTCATTTAGATTTGGACAAAGATAACCAGCTTAATAAAGTCAAATAGTTATTTGTAATCTTAAAAAATGGAAAGGCTGCAGGTCTTTATGAAATACCTAGAGATGTTTTGAAATATTGTGGTGATATGTTTGCTTCAAAAATATTGGAATTTTTTACAAATATCTGAACTCATGAAGTTGCGCTAGTTGATCTTAAGGATGCTTTTATTGTTCCAATTTTTAAAAACAAAGGTAATAGATAAGATTGCAATAATTATCATGGAATATCATTATTATTCACCACGACAAAAGTACTTTCACTAATTTTGTTGAATAGATTGCTTTCAGTAATAGATGAATAGTTACCAGAGTCTCGGTGTAGTTTTAGGGAATCAAGATATGATTTTTGTTGTCGGGTAAATAGAATATGTCAGGAACATATTGCTTTTATTGATTTGTTCTAGATATTTGATTCAATCAATGGAATGGGTCTATGGCATTGTTGAAATTAGTTAGTTGCCCACCAAAATTTATTTGTAGTATACAGCTTTTACCTAATGGAGTGAGAGAAAGTGTTATTGCTATATGTGGAAAACTGGAGACATTTGAAATGAAAACCAAGAAGGAGTATTTGCTCGAATATTATTTTCATTTTTTTATGAGGAGTGGTTTTTTGAATTGTTTATAGGCAGCTTAATCTGACAGGGATCAAAATATGATACAGGTTTGATAATGAAATTTTTAATTTGAATTGGTTAAAAGCAAACACAAGAACTTCATCATCTTGGATTCTGGATTTACAGTATGCTGATGATTGTGCTATTTTTGCCAGTTTAAAAGACGATTTACAGAATGTTGCTAATATTTGGATTTCGGATTATTAATTAATGTTCAAGAAACTTAAATTCTTTATCAGCCAGTAACTACTTTCAGGTTGTATGGTTATCAAATTGAGAATGTAAACCAGTTTAAATATCTTGATAGTTTTATGATTAGAAAGATGGACATGGGTGTTGAGATCTAACACAAACTCTAGTGTGCTACTGCTGCTTTTAACAAATTAAAAGATAAACTATTTCATCATAGGGAAATAACTACAGCAACTAAGTTAATATATATAAAACTCTTATTTTACCTAATTTATTGTATGGGTCCGAAATTTGGACACTACCAGCACAATATATAATGGCATTAAAAAAGTTTAAGGAGGCGATGTAAAATTTTTTAAATACCATAGCAAGATCATACCAATGGATGTGATACTATCAAGTTTCACTTGTAAAATTACACCTTCGTTGGATTGGACATGTAAAACGAACAATGAAAGTCTTCCTGAAAGAGTGTTTTATGGTGAACTTGAACATGGGTTTTGTGGGAGAGGTTGACCCTGTCTACTTTATAAGTATTATCTCAAAAGA
This sequence comes from Epiperipatus broadwayi, assembly GCA_028023455.1. Classification (NCBI taxonomy): domain Eukaryota; kingdom Metazoa; phylum Onychophora; class Udeonychophora; order Euonychophora; family Peripatidae; genus Epiperipatus; species Epiperipatus broadwayi. The sequence goes on along the minus strand of JAQFVV010000030.1, from coordinate 828,773 downwards.
CATTCTAAAGAAGTACATTGTTTCCATTGGCAAAATATAATAGAGAATGGAATATATTGGAGAACTACAATTAGATATGATATTGAAGTATTTCAGAAAGTTTTCTGCTGAGGAAACTTAAATATAATATTGTAAAATATCAAGCAGAAAATTGGACCAGCATATTCTCATATTCTATATGTGGATGTATTTGTGTTTCACAGATTGGTTTCTAGAATGCTTTTAGAGTAGTTTTTTTTCTCTTCTTTCCTTGCCTTTTTTTTTTTTTTGTAGAGTTGGAATGGTCATACTCATTGTTGAGTGTTGTTTATTTATTTATTGTAATGTGATTAGGTTTAAAGTATTTAGATTTTACATAAAAACGAAAATCAATTTTAAAATAATATAATTTAAAATTTTGACAAAAATCATATGCATCCTTATTGTTTTTAAAACATGCATACAAAATTTCTAGATGAAATCTTTTTTTTTTTCAAATATATTTATTGTCATCAGAAATGCTGAAATTTAAGAGTCCAACCTACAAAGATTTATTTTTGAATGTTCATTTAAATCTTAACATTGAAGAAATTGAAATTTATGATGTTTTAATTTATAAATAATTGATATGAAAAAAAATAGTCATATCACAATAAAAATTACTTCTGTGTTAATTTTCTATAGAATTGGCAACCTATAAGACATTTACTTTTCCATAAATATGAGAAAATGATAATCTTTTAAATTATAATGAAATTTTTGCAATATTTATTGATTTTATAATTACAATGTCACAATCTTTTGATTCATCTTTATGTATTTAAAAATCTGAAAATGTAAAATCCTATTAAAATTGCTATTTGAAGTTTTGCATCCATATTTTGGAATTAGAGATCTTTTTTTTTTTAAATTTTAATTTACTTATATATTTTGAGAAATCGGTTGTTAAATAAATTGTCCATGATCTGAAAATCTTAATTTTTTTGAACTTGGTTCTGTGTGAAAAAAAAAAATTATTAAAAGCTGAATAAAATAGTTTTTATTTTGCATTTTTATATGCTCCTAACCTAACATCAAAAAAATTATTTTTTGAGAAATTCAATAGTCGCTACAAATAAAAATATGCAATTTTACATTTGTTATTCCTTCTACAATATTAAATGTAAATACATGAAACTAGTCAAGACTTAAACAATAATAATGAACAATAAAGATGGAAATTGATGATGGTTATTGATATTGGTGTTATTTAAGTGTTAACTGCTTTCTTGTATTTACATTATTTATCTATTTAGCCTCTGATATTATTAGCTTTAATATTAAATGTATATAAAATTTCATAAAAGGGAAAGATAATTTTTACTGCATTTAACATGGTATGATCCCTCTCCCATACCTGTTTTAAATTGTTAGTATGTAAGTGGATGAATAATAATAGAATTAAACTCTAATGAAATGCTTTTTGATAAAAGCAATTTAATTTTTTAAAAAAGTAAGTCTACATATTTGAAAAGAAAGGTTTTTAATAGATGTGTTAAAACATTTTTTAAATGTGGATTTAAGATTTGAGCACTTAACAGAACTGCAATATAGAAACTTCAAACTAATTGATGAAGGATGTAGAGAAATGTATGTAGTGAATAATAATAAGAGATTGAAAGCAAAGTACCTGGGTGAGAGAACAAATAGTACCATTATTATCATTCAAAGAAGCGATTGAAGTGGAGCTGGACTAGGTATTATTAAAAAAGATGATATCAGATAGACAGTTTTAAGTGGAATCCTGACAGATTGCAAAACACCTAGAAAGAGATCACATGTGAGATGAATGGATGTAATAAGGAAGTTCGCTGATATGATGGAGAGAATAAAGGCCATTGATCACAGTGGCCAGATTGAAATTGGAGAAGCCTTTATCTTACTGTAGTAATTTATATATTTATAGCTTTGAAAAACATTTGCTGTTAAAACTGTACAAATAAAAAATTACATAGAAATAAGTGTGTAGAATAGTGGATTAATATCTGTATACATATATTGAATATAATATAAACAATGCAATAAAGGAAAGTAAAAAAAACAGTGCTCACTTTTTTTACAAATATTTCAAAAGTTTTAAGCATAGATTATTTAGTTCTTTTAAATCCTCAGCTCCCGCCCTATGGGCTGCTAATTAAAATAACGAATTTCATATACCACTCAATTATGAATCCTATATATTCAGCATATTATATTTTATGAAGTAAATTGTTTATCTTTTATTTTATTTTGTTTTTTATCTTACCATTAGAACTTCATAAAATTTTCATTTTTTTTTTTTTTTTAGCTTTTCTACAGCAAATTTTGCACCTTTCATAATGTGTGATCACACACTTCAGTTTTAACTATTTTCATTCAATCTTTTAGGATTTTTCTTTTACTTATGACAGTTTTGTTTGAAATTTGCCGACTGAAGACTAATTTGAGTATTGAATTAGTATGAGTTAATATTTTGCATGCTTACTGCAATATAAAAATCATTAATGGATATTATATGCAGGGGTGGAGGGAAGACTTTATACTTATTTGTCTATTCTTAAGATAGATGAATAATGTTAAACTTAATTTACTAATTTATTTAGCATTCTTGTCAAGGTTTTTAGTATTAAGTTAGGCTACAGTATTCATTTTTATATTTGAATTTCAATTAATTTTATCACTCATCTCAAATTTATTCGGTTTAAACATTTTATATTAATTAATACCCATAATACTATAAGCATTAAATGGCAAGGATTTAGTAAATTATAGATATTTTACTCATTTGTATAATTATAGATATGTTTCAATTTTTGTCTAGGATGGCATATACAGTTATTACATGATCAATTTCTATTTATATTTAACATGTTAGGAGTATTTCACTGTACTACATAGTCATATCTACATGATAACCATGTTTATCAAGATTTTGGTGTTGACTTTCCATCAGGATTTTAAAAATTAATTATTGTCATATTTATAGGAATACTTTTATTTATTTTCATTGTCTATTTTTTTTGCTTTAATTGAATAACATCTATTCAAAATAGTGGATGCCCAGTAATTGAACATTGAAATGTAAAAAGTTATTATTTTGTGTATGTAAACAAAGGGAGTAAATAATCCTTCCCCAGGCTATGAATTAAAAGCACTGTAAATGTTGAACAAAGGATCAGCAATAGAATGAATCTACCTATTCTTAGAACTTGTTTATAAGCATAACTTTGTCAACATTGTTGGTAACTCAGAGAGTGAATTTTATTTATATATGCAATTTATTTATACAAGGCTGGAGATAGAATCTCTTAACACCATTGTAATAATTAAATAAAATTTAATATGTAAATTTTAAATTAAACATAGTTCAATGTATATGTAAACAAAGAAAGAAAAATCACCCTTCCTCCAGCTATGAATCCACCTATTCTTGGAGCTCTGATGCTTATAAGCATATCTTTATCAATCTTGTTTTAATTCATAGCCTGGGTGATGGATTATTTACTCTGTTTGTTTACATATACATTGAATTATATTTAATTTAAAGTGTACATATTAAACATTATTTAACTGGTTGCTCACCCAGGCACCACATTGAATTTTTAAAAAAAACTGACTTGAGACACAATTTTCACAATAACTTCAGTTTTAATAACATTAGAGCAAAAAACTTTACATTGATAAAAACTAGAAAAACTAAGAACGATTACCATTTAAAAAACAAGGGGGAAAAAAAAAAATGTCAACATCCAACATAATTATTACTTTATTGTTTGTTCATAATTTCTCATTTATCATTAAGTTTAAATTACATCTTTATTGATAATTTCTTTGTATTTCTAACAAAATCTTTCAGACCATATATAATACTTCTACCTGAGATAATCCATAGCTTCAGAATCTCCAAAAATTTCTTATAAGAATTCTTCATTTTTATCTTGTACCCCAAAAGTTAACAAATCTCAAAGTAAAAGATTCATCCCTAAGCAAATCATTTCCAGAAAGTAGATATGCATTTGTTATCATATCAATTGGCTTATTGTCTATCTAAAACTAGATATTATAGGCTACTCTCTGTATCAATGATAAAATGAGTTTCATCTCTTCATTTATTTATTTTTTTGTGTGTATACCAGTGAAGTTTATATTCTTTATGCGCACCAGTGATGCTATCTTGTTATATTTATTGTCCCACAGAGATATCATTTATTTGCATATAGCTCATTTGTTAGCTATAAACTTGAAAATAATGTGATGCAAGATGTGGCAAAACTACTGACTCCACAGTATAAGTATCCAAGGCATAGGCAAGAATCAGAATTTGATTCTTTGCCTGCTTACACTTCCATGTGGTATATACATAACCATTGTGACTATCATCACACATAGACCATTTGAAATCTCTTTATTGGTTTTAAATGTTTATATTTTCACATGGTACTATGTCCAGTAAATTTTGTGATTGCTTTACTGCAATCTTTCTATAAATCTGATATTCAGTTTTTAAATTTACATTGCACTGCTCTATATATGTAAATCATTACTTGTTATGCAAACACAAACATTCAAGTACAAACCCAAAACACTAATACAAATATAAGTACATTAATGAATAATTAAACCTTTTGAGAATCATTATATTATGTCTATAAAATAAGGTTGTTTCAAACTTGGATCAGGGATCCAAAATTACATTGTACATAAACTACTTTTATTATATTTGAATACAAATTTGTATATTGTATAATAAGGAGCATAAATAATTTAATATTATATAAGTTATATAATACACCAATACAAATGCAAACACATTAATAGATTATACCATTTATCAAATATAATTTTTAAAAAATTTAAAATATTCAAATAATTAAAAAATTAAAATTGAATACTTACGACATATTCTGTGATTAAGTTTATATCACATTGAAGGCCTTGAAATATCAGCATATTTTTAATCCCTTTTATTATTGACTTTGGCCAATTAAAAAAATCTGCTTTTATCTTCTCCGTGCAAACTAATAAACTCAGCAGAAAAGAAAAACAGAATCTATTACTAAAAATATTAATAAGAAATTGAAATTTTATCCGATTTCAACTCAAGATATGGATTTTCAAACAGCAACGAATGCCAGGATTTCTGTTGACATCATGTTTATAGTTTTCGCGCAATTTAAAAAAGAAAAAATTTCAACGAATCAGCTGATGCAAAGCATATGACATGCTATAACAGCGCAACCCGTTAATTAATACAATCATAGATGTTAAAAAGATTCTATCTCCAGTCTTGCATAATTGATTATGAGTTTTAATATCTCTTAAATGCCATATTTCATCTGGCTGATAAATTAATTTCACTCTTTTGAGTTACCAACAGTATTGACAAAAGTATGCTTATAAACATCAGAGCTCCATGAATAGGTGGATTCATACTATTTTTGATCTTTTGTTCAACATTTAGACTGTTTTTAATTCTTAATGTGGTGGAGCATGATTTACTCCTTTTATTTACATATACATTGAGCTATGTTTAATTTAAAGTTTATTTTGTTTGTGTCATTATTATTCAAGTATTATTTTGAAGGAAGTCAAATTGCTTTTCATTAATAAATGTAAGATTACTCTCCTTCCTTCTTGTCCTTTTAAATGATAGGCCAAAGAAGTGAGATTAGTTTACTACTAAAATTAAGTAAAGTGTGTTTACATTGATAAATACATTTTCATATTCTTAAATATTTCAAATCATTCAATTATAATTGATTTTACATATTTGTTTTATGCAGCTTTTTTGTGTATATACTGTATAATATTGTAAATGATATTAAAAGGAAATATGCCTATATGTTTGAAAAGAAGGTTTTTAATAAATATGTTTTACCAGTTCTTATGAATCTGAGACTTGGATACTTAATAGAAGAGCAATACAGACTTCAGACCACTCAAAGACGTATGGAGAGATGCATGTTGGGAGAAATAAGAAGAGATCGAAAACCCAATATATGGGTAAGAAAACAAACAGGCTCAGTGGTCAGGGAGATGCAAGAGACTCTTACTAACTAAACCTAAGGTTATTATTATTACTTTACTAATGTGTAACCTTTATGTATTTAACTTCTTATCGAGGTGAGATACTATGGCTATAAGGTATTAAAGAATAGACATAGATGTAATGAAACATATTTAATATTATAAAGTTAGATTACATAATCAGGTTGATAACCTCCGAAACTCCTAATATATTATGAAACCTTACATTAGTGTTTCATTAATTATTTGATCTGGCCCTTTTTGGGTATTAATCTAAGAGTTATTTCATGCCTAAACTATCAATCTTAGATAAAAACAGTTTATGGCGACGAATCTACACGCCTTAGCAACAGAACATACGCTTAAATTTTTATCTATATAATTATTTCTAGGACGTGTTATTGAAGAGCAGTTAATATGGAACATTTGGGAAATGTAATCATAAGCATACACTAAAAAGATAATAAGAGTAGGCAAGAGGTGGTATGCGTAGGGATGCCATGTAATTGAAGAGTAATCTGTGATATAGTGAAGCCATATGGGGAAATATAAAACTCCAGGATGGGCTTTGTGCCTGACACCCCTCGTGAATGGGCTTATAAGCAGATTCGGGTGTAAGGGACTTTTGTCGCCATTACTTCTCGACCGCATGACAAGCTTAGCTACCCATGGAAGCACTTCTAAATATGACCTGTATGGGAGTTAGAAGATACATTTTATATATGTATCCAATAATTTCCATGGCTTTGAAAGAGAACATGGCATCGATAGGCTATAACACATATCGCTGGCAGAACATAGTTAGATTTATTTAAATTTGCTTAAAACGAGATTATTTACTTCCAAGGCCCACATTTACGAGTTATTTTACTTAAAAGCTCTCAAATAACATGATTACTAGTTTATTAGCAAAATAAATTAATGTAAACCCATTAATAAAAAGGGAGATTAAAATTTTATCTTATTACTATTTATTGCTAATTTGATAAATCCGCCCGCAACGAATTATGGTACACTCGCACTCATAACTAATATCAAACATCAGATGCATCTCTATAATTACTGAAATTTATTTTAATACATAGCAATACCGGGAAGCATAATACAAAAATCATGAGAACGCATCCATTAAATAGATTATTTAATAATAATGATGGATAATTCCCGAGCTGGCTGCTTATTAGTGCAAAATAAGTTTATTATTATTATATTATCTTGGTGATTTTGCTCATTATGGTGACGATTATTAATTATAACATTTAGTAAAACTAGCGAGCCAGGTTGGAAATTATCTAGGCATGAAATCATATACGTAGACAAAGGATCAGATGTGTTAATTTACATTTAAATAGTTATAGAGTTGTATTACAAATAAAGAAAATACAGATTGTTAAACGAGCTATAGCTTTAGATTAAGGAGTGAAAGTCTTTATAGATTTTGGGTACCGGTTACCTTTTGAATTCAGTTGAAGGTGCACGTTGACGATCCTTCACAGTCCATTTATTTATCAGCAGCAGTTTTCTTTGGTGACTTATTTTAAGATTTCGATTGGTGGCACCATTTTAATTAGGCAGCAGCGTATAGATTTTGTTAAGTATTAATAGTTCATTTTAGAGCAAGTGGGGAAGTTCAGCATACAGAGACCATTCCCCAGAGGAGAATAGTGCACGCCTTAGGAAGTTCAGCACACAGAGACCATTCCCCAGAGAGAATAGTGCACGCCTTAGGAGGTTCAGTGCACAGAGACCATTCCCCAGAGGAGAATAGTGCACGTCTTACTCCTCAGCCATGGTAATATAAAATAGCAAAAAAGATTTACTTTTACTAGCTAAAATGACATAAATACCACGGACCAAAATTTGCAAAGAGTAAACCAGAGATTAGATTTATAAAGATCCAAACAAGTACACTTTTAAATCATCAGCACAGGAATGCTCTTAAAAATAATAATAAAATTTGATTCAGTAATTTCCCTTAAAACAAGAATACTGACCTCTTTATACTTTTTTTTTCTCTTATTCCCTATCTTGCAGATCTATCTGACATGACGTAGTCAGAGTCTCAATACCTCCAGGTAAATTGATGCTTTAGCAACACGTTACATTTGTATTTTGAATCCAACTGAATTTATTTTGTACTTTATTTTTGGTCTATTACTCGTGTTCTGATTACAGTGCAGATTTTACCTTTTTATAACTAATTAAAAGAATATTTCTCGGTGATCTATTGTCTCTCTCCACCCACTATGACTTTGCAATTTTAATTAAACAGGAGGGATTTCTATTTTTGTACATTTATACGTTTATAAGTTGCAAACAGATTTTGAAGTTTTATAAATGAAAAATAATATAAATATAAATTGACCTAAATAAATGTTTACACGATGGAATTTTGTTATGAATTTAATAGATTATTTAAATTACATTATTTAATTTAATATTTACCTGATATCAGAGTGTGTGTGTATTTACGGCATATTTAATAAACATTTACATATATATCTAATACCGTTATATGAACAATCCAATATTCAAGGTTTAAATTTAGGTGGGATATAGGAGTGGATAAAAGACGATAGAACAAATGGAACTGAGGTGAAACTAAGATTCGAACTCGAATCTTATTGTTTCAACAGATTATAAGTGAGGTCTTTTTTTTTATTGTAATATTATATCATTGGTTAAGATTAGGACTTGGGATTTTTTTTCTGATTTTATAAAGATATTCAATAATAGCCTAACAATTTTCTCACTAGTTTTCCATGAAGTTATTGCAATTTTTGTTTATTTCAATATAGGCGCTTGGAAGACCAAATGTTGGGTCATCAACGATTAACCCCTTCACCGCTGATTATATCATTGGCCGCACGAGGTAAAAATCAAAGCTTTTAATTAGCCAATTCACAAACTGATGTGTCAATTAACAAAGTCAATTGTCAAAATATATTGACCGTTTATTAATATATTCACTTTAGTTTCGTTTGTAAAGAGTATATTAATAATTTGTCAGATTATGAAAATGAACGAAAGTTTGTTCAAAAATTAATTTTGATTTATAATTTAAAAAATTTTTGATTACGGCTGAAATGAAAAGAAATGTCAATCACCAATTCCACGTTATGATTTCTACTTCCCACTTTGCAATAAATAAATAATTCTTGCTAAAATCTTAACTATTTTTGTAAAATAATATTTATTTTTAGCGTATTATATGAAAATAATTTATATTTCATCAAAAAATACTTTAAAATGCTCTAAAACATTCGTTTATCATTTTCAAAATAAAACAAAAACCGTTCATAACTCTTTACTTTTTGGCAGCCATTTTCTTTGTTGACAAAATTTCAACAGCCAATAAGATTCAAGAAAAGATGGTGAGAAAGCGGTGCTTTGGTTTTGTTTGACTGAATGGTCATTTTATTAATTTTTTACTTGTAAAATAATTCAAGAGATGGCAGCATCTTACAGAATTTTTTTCCTTCTAAAAAATGACGTCAAAACCGTAAACATATTACAAAAACTAAGCGATTTACAGTGATGTCAAGTTTCTTAGTTTTTAAATGAGTCGATCAGGTGAAAGTTAATACATTTTTATTGTGCTGCAATTACCTAATGTGCTACCATTACTCCAAATGGTTATGTTATTTGCTATTTTCATCAGGTTTGTAAATAACGTTAGATAGAAATTCTAAATCAGAAGTATAATTTTACATTTTCTTGATGACTAAAATAAAAAAACTAAGTAATTCTCAATAATGATCCTAAATGAGAAAATTTTCTCCATTTTTATATTAAGAATGAAATTTCACATCAAAACATAAATTAATGCATTTCATGAAAATTAATACAATTTATCTGTTTAATAACTGATTGTTAATTTTTATGGTTGTTTTATAATAGCGTGTTGAAACCGCCAGAGGGCGTGGTTTGTTTGTACACAAAGATATATATAATGTTGCCGGGGCCACCGCCGGGTTTGTTTATTATCACATTTCAAAGTAATATCAAATAAATTTTTGAACACACAACAAAAAAAAATATGCAGAAATCAAAAAATTGAATTTAAAAAAGTACTTATTTTTTTTGTTATTCTTTTTATTACTTATATTTTTTTTTGTGGGCCGGGGTTTTTTTGTATGTATGTTTTGATTTTGTTGATCACATTTAAAAGTACTATCAATCAAATAAAATTTTGAACGAAAAAAAAAAGTACATAAATTAAAATTAATTTTAAAAAGTAGTTACTTTTTATTCTCATTACTTACATTTGGTGGTTGGGTATTCTACGAAATCAGCTTCTTTTCTTTTTTTTTTTTTTGTTTTATAAATTACAAATAGATTTCCATTTAACGGTAAAACGTTTACAACCAAAAGTCAAACTTTGGGAAGGAGGGGGGTTACAGTTCCTAACCGAATAGAATGCTCTAACTCGAAGGTTGACTAACTTTTTACCGTAATTATCAAAAACATATATACGGCAATTAAAACCAACTTTTAGGCTGTTCAGGAACACCATGCATGCAGCTTCAAGCTCTTTTGTTTGATAACCCTTCCAGCATCAGTCAGAGAATCTTTGACATTCGGAAAGTTTCCTATTCCAGCCATTTGATGAAGCTTGCAGTTGTTCTCGCAGAAACGTGACTTAGAGCATGATTTCATCCGAATCGCACTTGCACCTACACTTGCCGAATTTTTTGAGCAGGAAATGTGGGCTAGGGAAGCATGAGACTACTGATAATTGTTAGTAGACATTCATAAAAGATGGGAGATACTGGGGGAGGTGGTCTTAATGAATATTAAAATAGTTTTGACAATCGGAATTCCAGACACCCTCACACAATACTGTAGCCAAAAGTGAAATGTGATCGCACATCAAAAATGCTTACCCCAAATCTGAGCTGTAAGCTGACACGATAGCTTCTGCGGCAGATTAAATGTCATGTTTCTGTGCATTAGCATAGAAATATACACAGCAGCCACCCCGTACAACAGACTATTTCTAGGCTTACGCATTAGTAATAGAACGTTCGATAGCGGCGGTAGGCCGCCTAAACGGCATATTTCTGTGCGCTATCATAGAAATTACGCCCTCCGGCGGTTTCAACACGCTATTATAAAACATTAAAAAATTAATAGGTCTCTTTTATAAAGATGGACAGCATATGAGATAGCTTTGACATAAGAATAAACTGTTTTTCTAATATTAGATCAGCTAAGAAGCTTAAGAATATTTTTTTGAGGGGAAGTTTATTAAATTTTTTAAGATAGTTTGATAACTTTTTTTTAAATTTATTTTTCAAATAGTAGGTATGCTTTAAAATTCATCCTGATTGTACAGCATTATTAATTCATTAGTAATATAATAGTAATCATTGAAATGTATTAAGCCTCAAAATGCTTATTTTAAGTTTAATAAGTTACATTGTGTGAACAAGTTCATAAATCCAAGCTTCTTAAAAACAAAGGATTTAATAATTAAAGTTAAAATTATTTAGAAAAATACAAATTTAATTTCAAAATTAAAATTAGCAACTGGAGAGAAAACTTCTACCTCAATATATTAAATGAAAATAGTAGCCTGGTGTCACTTGAATTTACTAAGTTGTTAGACATCTTAATATAATATAAATCATATTTGAATTTATATTTTTATTAATTTTAGCTAGTAAAGGATACTCAAATTCTACTACAATGGAGCAGTTTAGTTGTTATGGATAAAGAAGACAATCGCAAAAGTATTATACGAGACAGAAACAATAATTAAAATTTAAAGCCACCATTTATTACTTAAAATGTAGAACATGCATGATAATAGATAACAAACATTTTTTTTTTTTTTTTTATTTAAATGTTCACAAATTGATTTCTTTATGTTTTATAGACTACTTTTAATCTCATGTAAGAAGTTTCTAACTAGAATAGACATTTTTAAATGCTTTGTTTGTTTGTTTAGGATACATTTTGTAATTAAAAATTGGTATGCTTCTATCAAATGGATTTCCTTCAATTTTTATACAAGTCAAAAATCATTATCATTGCAATATGACAATGAAATATTTTAGGGCGGTGCACTCATTTGTTTACTATAGAAGTGTTGGTAGACAATTTTACAAACATGATATCAGTTCAATAAGTCTTCAATGATGCACATAAGAGGAGAGTAAATTTTTTTTTAAAAAAAACAGACAGACTAAAGTGTGTTGACAATAAATTTAAAAATTTTATTTTCTCTTGATTATAAAAATTGATTTTTTTTTAAAAAAAAAAAATTTCATGAACAAAATAGTATTGTAAATGATAAATGATTTTTAATGTGCACGATTTTCCTTTAGCAGACTGCAATAGAATTTATAATCTCCATTTTAAATTTTGAATTGAAATAGTTACAAAAAATATCCAAATACTAAAAAAATTAAATATTATTGGAATAGATTTTTTTTTTAATATAAAGTTTATTAATAGCAAATTATATACAAATATTAACATCTGTACAAAACAATAAATTTAAATTATATCACATTTACTATACAATATATGAAAACACGGGCAATACAATTAGTATTTCAGGGCAGACAGAAAAAATGATTCAAATTTGAAGAAAGTAATCTTTTATGTAGGTGGATGTGTTCTTTATTTACAAATAGTACACTTAATATATAATTGTATCTAAGGATAAATTTGCTTTGAATACTAATAACATTGTGAATTAATTCTGACAAAATGTATGACTCAGAAAAATACAGTGTCAAATTTTATGTAGTTTTTCTGGGTAATACATATTAAACTATTCTTTATAATTTTTTTAAGGATATTGTATTTCTTGTTATGATAAAACAACAAATAAGTCAAATGGTTCTATGAATCTATTTTTAATGAGTGATGTTCTTTCAAATATTACATAAACTGCTACATTGTTTTTTTTTTTTCATATGTCAAATGCGTTGACCGGGAGGCGAACCCGGGCCAGCTACTTGGAAGGCAGCTATATATCTGTACCAGTCAAGTTTGTATAGCTAGCCAACAAGACCAAAAAACCAAGCAAAGGTTTTCAATCAACCAGTACAAAGTCACCTCTGTCCTAGGTTTAAACCCTTCTTGGTCTTCCTAGCCTCAACCATGTAACTAACACCCTTGGTAATACAGCTTCAACCTTCCCATATGACATGACTTAGCTCAGGGATCGAACACGGGTCTCCATCTCAGGGTTTTGCATGACTCATCCTCAGGGTAACACTTCAACTCTCTCCAGTGAACCACAGTGATAGTGGCTATACCTTAATTTACACTTTTTTTCTTTTACAGACCTAATTATACACGTATAGCTATGAAGTCAATTGAGTGTAATGACGTACGAGATATTAGCGGCTCACATTACAAATTAATTTATTACATTAAATAAGACTTTATTACAGATGAATAGTAAAGGTTTTGCTGATCTTTACAATTGGGAGTGATGATTATACACATATGTTGAGGAGGCTATAATATGTTTATCTATTCATTGCCAACCCATTCTAGTTAGGTTTCTTAACTTATTAATTTGGACAATAAAGAGGCTTGGGGTGTAGTTACTAATTTGGAGTTTGCATGGCTTCCACAATGAAGTATTAGGACTAGTACTACTATCTGATAGTGCTGGGGGGGGGGGTCAATGGTTTTTCTCACAGGATGATTGATCGAGCTTTCGCAATCTGAAGTAGTGGTTCAAATAAAAAATGGATATCCTAGGCTGCAGAAGTGTATCTGCTTTCCACCATATTCTGGAGACATATAGGAGCCAGTGAGTGCTAATATCTGGAATTTGGAGTTGTAGGAACTCTCCATTGTCTACAGAACCCGGATCGGAGTATTTCCAGAGATCAAGCTCCCAGACACCTGGCTAGCGGTCTACCCTGACGCATTTTTGACTGAGAAAACAAAGTAGAACCACATCTTAAAACTATATTTGAATCAACTAAACCAAGCCTCTTGAATATCAGCTAGTAGTATATAAATTCAAATAAGGATTTAATCTGGGTTCGTGGTTTATTAATTAAAGATTTCGTCTTCATTTTAATTAAAATTTAAATAATTACAAAAAAAAATCCCAATACTGAATATTTTATAATAAACACTTTTATTTACTATGCACTAAAAAGCCAAAAATAATCATTTTCTTTAACCACAATTGGGATTTTTATATTTAACTTGAAATAAAAGTGTGAGGTGTCCAGAAATTAATTAATTCAATTGAATATAAAAGTCCCAATTGTGGTTGAAGAAAATTATTATTTGAGTTTTTTAGTGCATAGTAAATAGAAACATTTATTATAAAATATTTTTTATGTATATTATTATTAAGATGGTGATGAGGATGTATCATCCATTAATGAATACAGACAATGTACCTGTGGATGTTCAGAATTTATTATATTTTAACCACAATATCTGTTCTTAGATAGTGATAATGATTTTGATAGCATCCCCCACCCCCATTAACAGCTATAGTACAATATACTTACATATTGTGTTTTAAATAAATCTTTTTACGATGGCTTTTTTTATATTGGTTCATTACTGCTAGTAAAGATTAATTTTTTCTATCCTATATGATTTGCTGCAATGACAAGAATCACATCTAAAGCTAAATTTTACTAGATTGATTCTCAGGTGGAAGAAATTAAAAAACAAAATAATCTTAATTTGGTCATCTGAATATTACTGTAGTCAAGTCTAATTTATTTCTAATATCTAATTTTAATTTATTTTGAAATAAATAATGGTGATAAAAAAATCTTTGCTAATTATATAACATACATATTTAAATTTTTGCAGATGAAGTCTCATTGCTGCACCATATTTTTATTGATCTCACTATTATATTTCTAACTTTGGATTATTATTTTTAAATATTTCTATATATACACCTGGGTCTCGTTTTACACGATAGGTAGGTTCCTCAGAAAACACGCGCAAACGAAATTGCACAAAAATAGACGTAACTTACATTGAAAAAGGGGGATGCCATCTGTGATTTTTCAAAATTTGCATAAAAGCAAAGCACCAACGTAAAATTGCTTTAAAATTCGCGCAAAAAAAAAATAAGGAAATAAAATATGACTAATAAAAAATTTCAAATTTGAAAAAAATTGATACAAGACAAACTTTTTTTAACTATAATATTTAATTTTATTCAAAATAATATATTTTTATGCATAATTTACAGTACAGTAATTTACATTTTTTTTATACAAGTTTTAATTATTATCGCTATTTGCCGAAAAATATGTTCGTTTGCAAACTGGTAAAAAATCAGATTCTCACAAGAGGAAATACAACTAGCGCCAAGTTCACTCTCATGTTGTGTTAATGGTTTTCTGTTGACAACGTAATTAGTAATTAATCTTTGAGACGATGATTTTATTAATTGTTTATGGACTTAGACTTATGATAATAAAAAGACATTTATTCACCACTGCTGGGAAAAATTTAATTAAAACTAACAACTAAAAATTAAATTAAACCATTAAGCATCACATGATCACATATGTATGGAGAGTTTTGCTCTGTTTAAAAATTAAATTCTTATTTTTGACTTTAATTTTTTAATTTTCAATTCCGTTTAAAAATCAAATTTCGTTTTACATCATATTAATTTCAAGTCGCCGTAGGTAATTTTTAAATTGTTAATTGCAATTAAAAATCAGATTTTAATTTTTAATTGTCAAATTTAATTGTGCCCACTGCTATTATTACTCACCTTTTAAAAATAAACTTGCGGACACTAAATGATTAATAATTGATTACGTTTTTTTTTTAAAAAGCAAAAACAGAATGTGATTTGAAATACAAAATTAACACGCACAATGTTTGAACAAATTTACATTATAATCTTGTAAAATTTAATGTGTGTATACATAAAATGTGGAAATCATGGTTTTAATTTCATTATTGCATAAAATCTTACTATTATAAAGCACTGAAAATATTGAAATTACTAAGATGAAAGTCGAATTCCAATAATGTGCTATTACTTTCAACATAACGTAAGTGCGCGAAATTTATTATTTAAAGTAATAGCGCATTATCGGAGTTCGACTTCCAGTGAAACATGAATCGCGTAACTTCAAAATCGTGTTAAATAAGTCTGCGTAAAAAGAGACCCAGGTGTACTGTAACAATTTTGTATTTACAAAAACCTGGGCAAAGCACTTAGAAACATTGAATGCACATTTTTGGCAAGTTTATTTCTCCACTTGGGTTTATTTCCCTTCCACAATAAATAAATCAGTTATTGTTTTGTTTTTTTTCTGTAATATTAATGAATCCTATATATTGCAAAATGAATTTTATTTTTTAATTATTTATCTGAAAAATAATTTATTAAGTTTCATTTGTAACGTGATTTTGTCTCACAAATCATCTAAAATTTAGGTACTATGGCAATATTAAAATATAAGTTTATCTAGGTTTAAAACCAGTTTGACATTCTTTTTGACAATCAATTGATTCCATAATGGCGTTTTCTCCTTTCTTAAGTAATGGAATCATATCTCTACGTCTGCAAAACAAATTTTCATAAATGTGCTTTCAATTCTAGAAACCAAAAATATTATAGGTATTGTGCTTTTTAAAAAAGAAGCTAACCTGTATCTGTTACTTTTCTATTTTTTAGATATTTGGTGTTATATTGAATCTAGTTATAAATTGAATTTTTCTAAATTTAGACTAATACAATAGTACAAAGTATTAAAATTAGTTTTGTAAAGTATTTTGTATTCCGATATTGTATATTAGTTTATTTTTTTAATCTTTTAATAGATCCAGCCACTATAATCATTTTTCATGGATTTAATTCAAATTACTCTTCTCACAATAATTTCAGTTTTACATAATGCAATGATAAAATATGTTGCCCTAAAAGTATGAAAAGTAATGAAGTTTTAAAAAGTAGTGTCATCAAAGTAAAATAGAAGAAAAAAATAAAGAATTGAAAAACATTTCTAAAGTTATTAGTTTTATATTTATTGATAAATTAAGAATTTCACTGGATAAGTTTTAAATTGACATTTTACTAATAGCTTTGTTACATTTCTCATAAAATTATAACTAAATTAATATATAAAAAATCTTGGGTACTAATTTAGCAAACAATCTCCACCATTTTGAATTTCAAAAACGTCGTCTGACACATCTAAGTGATAAAAAAGTATGCGAAAATGCAAAACATTGTGACGTGACTATAATATCAATTAAAAGCAACACACGAAATCTGGTCAAGCAAAACTTTATGAAATAGATCTGACATCACATAATTAAAAAATGAAAATGTTTGTATATAATGTATTTTTACTCAGGACCTCTCAAATAATAAATGAAATTTTTTTTTTTTTTTTTAATAAAACAAAAAAT
Source organism: Epiperipatus broadwayi (assembly GCA_028023455.1). Lineage (NCBI taxonomy): Eukaryota > Metazoa > Onychophora > Udeonychophora > Euonychophora > Peripatidae > Epiperipatus > Epiperipatus broadwayi. Next base: position 811,358 of record JAQFVV010000030.1, on the reverse strand, counting down.
AAATAAATTTTAGACCATGCAATAATTTCTTATCAAATGTTTATTAAAGTCCAATTTATAATTTAAAAATACAAATATATATATCATGAAATGCATGTGCAATTTATATGCAGATGTGAATATTTATATATATGGGAAATTACTTCTTTATAAAAGTAATGGTAATGTATTAATTTTATGTTCTATTAAATAATTTTGATATAATAATTCATTGTAGCCTTTATAAATTTTCACATTTTCTTACTAAAAGATTAATCTTAGTATTGAATAATATATTAAAAAAAAATTTATTATAATTTGTGATTATCCATTAATTGCTTGAAAATGATCACAAAATTTCTCCATTATTTTAAATTTAGATTTTAAAAAATTCTTAAAATACAATACAAAAAAAAAACAACAGATGTTGTGCATTTTTCTACTAATTTAAACAAAAGACAAATTTAAAATTGCTTAAAAACAGTTTCATTTAAAACTCATTAATTAAATCAGTTAATCACTTTCAGCTAAAATCAAATAGTTTTCCATCCTCTTTTTCATGCTCCTAAACTGGATTATTTAATTCTTAATATAGCATTTAGACTATCTTGTACAGTTATATACGTATGTATTATTTAATATAAATGTTCTATCATTAATCTGAATTGCATAAATTGGAACTTATCTATTTCAGCATACTTATAGGAGTCATTATAACATAAAAATATTCAGACTATAATTTCCATTATGTATAGATTAATAAAAAAAATTAATTGTTAAAAAATCAAATGGTACAAGTATCAATGACGATACAGGTCGCTGGATGGCACTGTTGCTAGTCAAAAACATTGAAATATAACGTTATTTGGCCGCGACATATTATAAAATATATTTTTATCTTAATTTTTTTATTATTAAATAAATAGTAAAGAACATTGTCTCTGTTCTTACCCTTTTTTTTTTTTGACATATTATTAAAGAACTGATTAACTTATTAAATATTGTGTTTTTATCTTAATTTTTATTTTATTAAATAAATAAAATAAATAGTAAAGAATGTTGTCTTTGTTCTTACCTTTTTTTTTTGACATATTAGTAAGGAACTGATTCTTTCTTTTTTTTTTTTTAGACATATTAAAGTACTGATTAAATATAGTGTTTTTATCTGAATTTGTTTTTTATCTTTCTTAACCTTTTTTTTTTTTTGACATATTATTAAACAAATGATATATTTTAAAAACTGTATAGTAAACGATTTACTATAGTTTACTTTTTTTTAATCACTGTTTTTTTTTTTGGGGGGGGGGGGATAGAAACATCTTTTTTGAAAAACGACTTATTACCTTTTTTTTTTTTACATATTTTTTTAAAAAGTATATAGTAAACAATTTACTATACTTTACTTTTTTTTTTTTTTAATCACTGTACATTTAAAAAGTAAGTTTGTAAACTTAACATTCAAAATCAAACAACTATACACCATTTGTCTAATTTTACACCCTTCAAAACAAACTTTAAAAAAATACAACTCTTTGATAAATTTTTCTACATACTACTATGTAATTTGAATGTAAAATAAAAATTGATTTAATAACATTGAAAAAGTTGTGTTGAATTCAAATATACACACCCTCAAATTATATGATACACAAGGCTCAATAGCAATCATTCGGAGAGTAAGAACAGGGCGCTTGAACCAAATGTGAATTGTGAGAAATTAGCAGAACACACTACAGGTCATTACAGCCTGCCCCAGAAACGGTATATTTAATTGTTTTTGAGGAGGAACAGTGACCACCATCGATACCAATCAAATTAATCTAATGCTGTGTTAATACATGTAATATATATATAACTTACAATTCTGTTAAAAATTTATTTCCATTAATTTAAAACATGAAATGGGAAAATGCAGCAGTTTTTGAATATCAGATTACTATTCTTTTGAAAATCCTGTGATCAGTTTTCTATTTTTTATATATTTTTATGAAGAAATTAAACCAATTCGTAAGATGCATAAACTTCCCCATTGTCTGCATAATGCAGAAGCAAAAAAATTAAAATTCTAAGTTAAAGTTTATTTCCAATAGGCAATTTCTGGCAAATAGCTAAATTATTAGATCAACCAGAATTATAAGACAAAACACATAGTTTAATACCTATAATACATTTTTAGGAAGAAGTTAAAACTAACCTTAAGCTGAGTGAAATTCTCAATTTTCTATGATGTTATTTCCAAAGGCAAAAAATCCACATATTAAAAACTTTTTTAAAAAAAAAGAGGGGGGAGGGGGTAAAATATGATTAGTTTTTAATGTCTAGAGCAGTGGTCTTCAACCACCGGGCCGCAGAAGTTTTCTGTCGGTCCGCAGCTAGACTAGCAAGAAAGTTTGTAATAAAATAATATTTTAAACTTTTAATTAATATGAACAATTTTTATTTATTTTTTCATCTCATTTTTTCCCGATATAAAAAAAAGAAACAGAACAAAAACAAAATTTAATCAATCATACATAAATTAATTTGTTTTTCTATTTATCACAGATGTTTATGGGGGGGGGGGGTAGAAAAAAGTTTTTTATTATACAAACTCCGGTTGTCTTTTGATAGCCACTCATGGCTGCTTATCAGTGTTGTTAAAACAATAAAATGTAACGTAACTTTTTTTTTGATCTCTTAAATTTTTTCTATTCTCTCTTTTAATATTTCATTTTTAGTAGTTTTTGTTTTTTTGGCTTCAAATCAATTTTTATTACCTTTTTTTAAAAATAAAAACCAAAAAATAAATTCTGTCTCTAACTTTTACAAAATATTTCTCAATACATCCTCACCACCCCAAAATAAAGTAAGATCAAAACTTTTGACTTTTTCAAGTTTCGTTTTTTTTTTTTTGTTTAAAAATACGGCCACTTTTTTTTTTAGCCTATAAGGAGATATCTTTTTTGCCTTTGTATACCGCTGATATACTAAAACTTTTATTTTAAAACCAATTTTTATTACCTTTTTTAAAAATAAAAACAAACCAACTCAGTGAAGACAATATATTTCTCAACCCACTTCCCACCAAAAAATTAAAATAAGATCTTTTTTGGCTTCAACTTTTATTTTTGAAATCAATTTTTATTACCTTTTTTAAAAAATAAAAACCAAAAAATAAGTTCTGTCTCTTAACTTTTACAAAGTATTTATTTCTCAATACACCCCCACCACCCCAAAATAAAGTAAGATCAAAACTTTTGACTTTTTCAAGTTTCTTTTTCTTTTTTTTTTGTTTAAAAATACGCCCACTTTTTTTTGGCCTATAAGGCAATATTTTTTTGGGCTTTATTTGTATACTGCTAAAATACTAAAACTTTTAATTTTAAAACCAATTTCTGTTACCTTTTTTTAAAAATAATAACAAACAAAAAATAACTTTGGTGTCTATCTTTTGTCTCAGTGATGACAAAATAGTTACCCCCCCCCCCCAAATAAATAAATAAAATAAGATCAAAACTTTTGACTTTTTCAACATTCAGATGAATAACATTTTATTCTTGCACGTTTTAATAATAAAAATAATAAACGTAAAATGCAAGCACATTAATGAGAACGATTGTTATTGTATATTTTCTGTAGCAGTATGAGTGCGCAACTCGAGAAAGAGTGTTCAGCATATGAAAGTAAGTAACACCGTTACAATACACAATAACTAGTGTTCTGTTTAGGTCAATTATAACAATTATGCTTATCTAAGGCTAAGCAGGTTACATCTTTAAGAAAATTTATCTGTAAACTTCTGCCGGTCCGCGAAATCTTATTTTTACCTGGCCGCAGATATGAAAAGGTTGAAGACCACTGGTCTAGAGTATGATTGCATCAGTATTATTTGTTCAAATAGTATAGTGTCCATAATACACTTTTATGGAGTTTAATTTATTTGTAAGTTGTTTGAATATATATTTGCAATTATATACCACAACTGAAATCAAAACATTTGTGAATCTATGCTGAAGTTCCTTTTCAGAAATGAAAAAATGATGCATTTTAATATTGGCACAAAGATACATAATTAATTTGATTATAAAAATATGTTCTCAAAATGGTTTTCCTTTTCATAAAAAAGTGGAATTATTAAAAAAACCACATCAGTTTATTCATTATTTATTTTCAGTTCTATATGAAATCAAAAAGTCCATAATTCTACACTAAACTTATATCTTTAAAGTGTAAACAGAAAAAATTGTTTTTTATATAAGTTGAATTTTTAAAAAAGCATGCATAGAAATTTAATTTTTATTATAAATTTTTTTATCACTTAATATTGTAAAATTTGAAATAAATGTAAATAATTAATGGATTTCATTTTTTAAAGCAATATAGATATTTACTCTGCCAATTATTAATTCAAAATTTCTTTGTAATCAGGTACACATATAAATAAGTAAAGAATTTAAATTTATCTGGTGGCTTTTTATTTTATTTTTTTTAATAAAAATATAGAATATTTCATTCTAAAATTTGGTTACTGCTTATGATAAAATTACATATAGGATACATTAAATGGTATTCAGAGAGGTAAAAGTTCAATATTGCATTGGTGGTCGAGAGGTCAGCGCGACTGCCTTGCACTTGCAGGCAGTTGCCCGGGTTGCGGGCTCACGTCCCAGCCGATGCTATGACATTTAAAAAAAAAAAGTTCAATATTGACACATGTTGCATGGCACAGCCTATAAGGACTAACATAATGCATAGAGGCAAAGGAATTTAGTGTCTTGGTGATAGGTGACTAAGTTTGCATGTCTCAAAATATACAAAGATAGTTCTAAACTTTTGTCCATGCAAAGCCACAGCTTTGTATAGTTAAACCGACCCTTCAGAATGGAAGTCAATGTCATAATACTCAGGGTCTGGGCAATAAGCTTGAGGAGTAAGGCAAATCATAATCGATCCCAAAGGAATGTATGCAAATCAGCCCTTAATCATTTCCAGGATAGGAGATTTCTATTCAGGTATTAAAAAGATTAGCTTTAGGGAGGCAAATCAATTAGCTTCCATGTGGCATCGTAGTTGTAGGAGGAGGCCAAATTCTGGTCCCTTTTCCGAATTTTTTCCATTTTGTCAATATATAAATCAAGCGGATGCTCCAGTATATGCATAAAGGTGAGCCAGCACCAGGTGTACCATAGGAAAACAATAAGAATGTTGATGAACGTATCTCTGGGAAGGATCTACACAGTATATTGTCAATGAGAGTAGATAAGGAAGGCATTTTGTCATTTAGCATGGAGGCTATAAAGTCTCTGTAAGGTTGAAAGGAAATACAGTGGCAGAGGAGATGAAGAGGTTTCCTCTTCTCTGAGGCATAGAATGCAAGTGGAATCTATGTTTGAGAATCCTCGGCAATGTACAAGAAAGTGTTTAGTAGGCAAAGCATTGAGGCTTATCTTCAACAGGGAAGTCAAAGAATTTGGGCTCAAGGAACCATTGCTTAAATTTCTTGATTAGCAGATGGTTGTTGAGCCAGAGGAGAGTTGATCCTGCAGAAACATCAGGATTAAGGATGTAGTAAGCTTCCCAGAAATTGATTTTCATTGAGGATGGCTTTTTAGGAAGAGTAGTAAATTTGGAGATAAGGGATGTGAGGGTTGCCAGCCAACCAGTGCTAACAGGGGGAGGATTGTCTGTGGGAGTGATCTCCTTAAAGGGCGAGGAGTTGGGATAATGCAGGCACATTCTGTAGAAAGAGTTGTAGGAACATTGAAATATAAATATATCTATGGAATGTAGGGATGACCCATTGAGCTTTTTGTGTTTTTGCAGGCCTCTCAAGCTGATGGTTGCACTTTTACCCTTTCTAATCAGATCAGTGCACATCTTGTGTATCTTCCTGATGAAGACTGTGAAATTGACCACTGGAGTGAAATAGGATATTCTGGGGAATATTAATATATTGATAAGTGAGGACTTGGCGAACATGGACATAAACTTTGGAAAGGGAGGGTGTGGTTTTCTGTGTAGATTGAAGTAGCTTTTCTTGGACAGATCTCCTCATGGCAGAAGCGGATTCAAATATAGGGAAGCCTAAGGTTTTTTATTTTTATTTTTTTAAAAGAATAATCAATACTAACATTCAAATTATGCTTAAACTTTACATTTAATTTTTTTTACATTTCCTGATATAATTACAGGTTTGTATTTGGGCGAGTTGTATATTTGTGAAAATTTTCCGAATTCATTTTCAATTTTGGATCCTGATTTCTGATTAAAATTAGTCTAGTTTTTATAGTTAATTTATTATGTAATAACAACACAGCATAATGGAAAGTGCTTAAATTTATACTGAAATTTACAATAGTCACAAGATCTGCTATATTTTGTTTCAAACCCACTTGTATAAAGTATATAATAGCTCACATTTTATTGATAAACTGTAGATATACAATACATTTCAACAAGCACATATATTTATAACACATACAATTTTTTATATGTATAGTGTATATATAAATGATTATAGTATAAACAAAATTTAAAAAGAAATGATAATGTAGTTATTAGTAATAAATTGAGATTGGGGGGGGGGGGCATTTTCATATATTTTACTGTATGTTCAATCATTCACATTCATGCAAAAAAGATAAAGGCTGCTGTACATATTTTTATTTTTTAAATAAAATGAATAATGCAATATTCCATCTTTATTGCAATTAAATACATTCTGGGTGATATCCTTTTTTTTTTATTGAAACATAACAGCAGTTTAGTTTTCAACAGATTACTCCTTGTTTTGATGTTTTTAAGTTCATTTTGTTATGCGAAATATTGTATATCAAATTTGAAAAGAAAAATGAAGTGAATGTGTTTTCAACATAAAGCAAAGAAATTTTATTTATAAACATGATTGTGTATGATCCTCTGAGACAGAAAAGGGGTTTTACAAATTTTAATTGATTTTTTTTTTTTTTTTAATATATATATATATAATGCATGACTGGTGACATATTGTAAAATATATTGGCGAATTTTAATGATTTTAGTTTTTTTTTAGATAGTGTAGCATATTGAAGTAGTGTAATTTGCAGCTTCACTGTATATATTGTGCCATTTTATATTGGTACACCCCATAAATAATTATATTTGGTTGTAAAGCTAGAAAAGATAAAGGTTACCTTGGTTGTTTTGGGGTTTGAACTAAGGTCATGTACATTGGATTAGTATAAATTCTTGGTTAAAGTACTTATTTTAAAAGCATATAAGAAATAAAAATATAACGTGTTATTTGTTAATAGTTAATTTTTTATAATTTTTAAAAAGTATAGTGAGGTTTAAATATAATATTTATAAATAAAAATATTTTTTGTAAATATATGTAATCGTGTTTGTAGGCTTATGATCTAATAATTAGCTATTTCCGGTAAAATCTTGATTTATTTTAAAAAATAAATAAGATAATCTTTATTTTAGTATTTATGTGATAAAATGTTAATAAAGTCAATTTGGAATTTATTCAATAAAAGATCAAATTTAAATTGTTTAAATTAGTTTTACTTTAACTAATTTTCAATTAAGTTCATTAAAAATCTTTTTTTATTTTTATTTTATTAAATATGTACTGCAATAATATTCGTTTAAAAATTATCTAAACTGTATGTGTAACTAAATCAAATATTCATTATAGAATGATTTTGAGAATCAATCAATGAAATTATTTTATGAAGTTTCTTTAAAATTATGGAGTAAAGAAGCTTAAAATCTTTGCTGGCAGCAATCAGTATTCAGTCCTCTGAAAAAATATAATTGAAATCATTATATCACTTAAAGTACCAAAAAATAGAAGGAAAAAGTTGTAAATCTGTGCAAGCATGTTGTCAAATACAAAAGGAATTAAATTTGAGAACAGTGAGTATTATATGTGTTAGTAATAAAAATTATAATAGACATGTTTTGAATGTATGGACAAGCAGAAGGAAAAATATTCTTATTAAATTGAATCACTGAAACTTAAAGATAACAAAAAGTAACTGTAAATAATTTTAATGAAAATATTTACCTAAGAAAAGCTGGGTTTAATACTATAAGAATGCAAGAAGTATATTTAATTAATAATTTAAATCAGATAAAGTGTGTTGGATCATGGTTTATTATTTTATTAAGACAGTTATAATTATAAATTTATTTAAACGCGCACATTGATTACGTAAGTAATATTTACTAAGGCTGTAACCTCAAGCATGTGCGCATAAAAATGCGATAGTAGGGACCTCTACGGGTCTCCAAAATGTAAGCTTGTGGTTAAGACCTGTAGAGGTCCCTACTATCATTTTTACGCGCACATGCTTGAGGTTACAGCCTTAGTAAATATTACTTAAGACAGTTATGTATGATAGACATTATAGTTGAATTTTATACAATGGATAAATGATATAAAACTAGAAGGATATGTTTATACAGAATGAACAAAAGAGAAAAATAATTAGATGGATATTTTATCTACATTTTTATATGACATTAACTGTTTACTATAAAGATAAGTAAAATGCATGTTAATAAGATAATATTATAAAAGTAAGAAAATCAAATAAGCATTGATGATAAATGATATTGAATATACATAAATTTTGATTGGAATGGTTTAATAAACCTATGAAATAAATATGTTATTGTTCAAAATTTGTATAAATTATATGTAAGATAATATCGATCTGTATAACAAATATAAGTTTGTATAAAATATTAGTTAATAAAAGGATAATACTTGAAAGAGATACCAATGGGATGTGAATTGTAAAATATGATTTATGAAGTTACGACAAATTAATGTTATAATAAAAAAGTAATAAAAATATGTTTAATAAAATTGGAAAGAAGTTTCATTGTAAATTGAAAGGAAAAATTCTAATTGGAGAATAATTGTTTGCATTGGAATTTTTGCAGTTAATTATTTTACAAGGAAAATTGTATATCAGTGAAGGGGAATGCTAACTGTAAGTTATTTAAAATGTTTGAAACTATACCATGAAAACCAAACCCCCAAAGATAAAACTTTGTAAACTTGTGTTCTGTTTTAAGAAAGAAAAAAAAATATTCTAAAACTTTTATTGTTGATATTTGGATAATTTTAATCTCTATATTTCAGATAAATATTATAAAAGTGTTGGGAGATTTAATGATTAAAGATTAATAACATTTTATTTATGTATTTGTTTAAATTTTTTGTTTAGTGTTATTAGTAGCTTATAATAAATGGAGATAAATAATAGTATAGATCAATATAAGGGTGAAAGTAAAACACATTAATTTAAAGAGAATAAAAATATAATGTATAATATAAGTATATATTGTGATATTTAGGTTTTGATCTCTCGTATAATCTAATATAATTATAGTATATTTATATTTGATGCGGCCTTGTGCTGTTTTGTTTATGATTAGTGTATTATAGAAAAAAGTATAAGTTAAGGATTAAAGCAGTGAAATTTGAATATTTAAACCAGAAGTAAAGATGGTTATTGTATAAGTTTATGATAAATTTACTAAATGTAGAAATTTCTTGCTTTAATGATGTTCCAAAATATATTATATTAGTACTCATGATAGTATAGTGAAATTTAAAATTAAGTTATCTTAAGAGTAAGTTTTAAGAATTTAAAGTATACTATATAATGTTTTAATTTCTAAACAGAATTGAATAATAAAGCTGTTGTTAATGATTGAATGTTATTTTAAAAACAAATAGTTCAATAATTGTTAATTAAAATTTTATTGGTATAAAGTAATAGAGATTGAAAAGAATAAATGTCATAAAATATAAAAAGGAATATTAATATTTAAGAACATGAGAGGAATGTTATTTTGTTTTAAAGAAAATATATATTTTTTAATCTTGTAGATTTAAAGTTGTCATTATATTTGTTAAAAAGAAGCTCTAAATAATAATGATTGTAAATAGTAGTAATAAAATTTCATTGATTATCAATAAGATGTCATAGCAAAATAAGTATACACACTTATATTGTATAAAGAAAATAAAGATGAGCTATAATGAGAAAACAATATTTTTAAAGGAAGGTATTTAATTAATAATTAAGGGAAGATAGAGATATTCTAATATGTAAATAATTGTATTGTGTTATATTATTATATGGGGTTTTTTTTATTTTGTTGTTTGTTAAATTATATATTAGTTCAAATATAATTATTTAGAAAGTTTGTAAATAATATGTTAATAAATTTAATGTTTATGGATTTGATTAAGTACATAAAGTTATGTTTCTTTATTATGAATCATCATCATTACACCATCTTCACAGATTGTTAAATTAATTAAATTATAAAATTTAAATCTTGACTAAGAATAAACTTAATAATAAGATAATGTATAATAATTATTTAAGAGTAACATATTTAAAAGATATATTGATCTGTACCAAGCTACTATGATCACATAAATCATAAATAAATGATGTATTTTATATGCAGTAAAGTATGTTTTTTGGATAATCAGATTATTAATTCCATTATCGATTAGATTATATATTATTTTATTTAAAGTCAAATTAGTTATTTATTTTAAGGTATTAAAGATCATAAAATATAAAATAGTTTTATTTATAATTATCTTGGTTAAAAATTTTCTTGATTAATGCATGATTTATAGATGTAAATAAAATCCCTCTTTGCATCTAGTAGGTTGACTAAATGGTTAATTAAAAAGCAACAATAATCCTGAGATCTTCTTATTATAAGATGATGATGATGATTATTATTATTTAATAATAATAATAATCGTAACATTATTAGAATAGTAATTATTGGAAACAGATATTTAATAAAGTCATATTATAATCTTATTAATTCACATTAAATTGTTATAGATGTTTTATTATAATTTATTAATTATTTGTGTTAGTCATAGCGATATTTAGATGCTTAACAAGGAGGGAGTATCTTGGTATTCTTATGCCATTGAACAGATTCTTCAGTATTTGTTTAATGTTAAAAGGTTTGTGATCTTATCAAATAGGATATTTGGTTTCATAGTTGTTAGTATAAAGAAAAAGTAGTTTGTAGTAATAAGGTATAAAATTTTACCTAAAGAAAATAAAAGTAAAGCTTAATTTACGCACTTGTAAAAATTATATAGGTTAGCATCCTTTTGGCAGGTTACAATATATTTCAGATATTAATATAAAAATATGTATATAGTTAATACACTTAATCGAATTATACATAACTCAAAATAATAGACAACTCATTTGTATGCAATTTAATTTAGTATCATCAAATCGATTTTCGTTTTCAAGATGCCATTTTTAAAATTAATTGACAATAAACATTCTATAACTTTATATCCTCTCTAGTGGCCATCATTATAAATAAACCCATTAAAAATAAAAAATATTATTTTTATAAATTTATATATATCTATACATTTTCTTATTTATCTTTTTTTCTTATACCTACTATCATCAAATATTCCCTTCTTATACTATCAATACATGCACATTCATATATTACAGCTTGTTTTCTAACATTGATAATTTCCCTTCCAATTTTATCAAACCATTGACCTTATTAATATATATGCATCCATTATATATTTCTCTTATTCATCTTTTTTCTGCCTTATAACTACTATCAACCAACAAAATTCCTGTCTTATACTATCAATGCATATACATACCTATACATTCCTACATATTACATCTTCCAATTAACTAATGACTATTTCCTTCCCAATTTTATCGAACCATTGACCATATTAATGCATTTATGTTTTATTGTATATATAATGTTTCATATTTTCTTTAAAATTTTTACTATACTTTATTACCTTCATATTTTCCTCACAATTTATTATATGCTGTTTCTAAATTATGATTATATGGTCCAGACTTAGTATCTTTTCTTTTTACTGCTCTGTTATGTTCTTTAGCACTTATAATTGCACTTTTCCCTGATTGTCCTATATATACATCCTTGCATTTGTCATATGTAATTATATAAATAATTCATATTTTATTATCAATATTATCATTCATTTTTGCATTGCATATCCATTTTTTTAAATCTTTTTACTATTCTTCCATCCTATATGTGTACTTCATCATTTAACTTATATTTATTCAATATCTTATATCTTTTAGCTGAATAGGGAATTGATTCTTAACTTTATCTATTCTCTTATTCTTCCCTTTTACATAATTTCTATTTAAAATTTTTTTGATTCTTTTACATTATAACCAATTTCAATATATTCTCTCTCAATTTTTATTTTTTTGTATATATGCCTCTTCTTTATTTAAACTGAATCTATAATTTTTAATTTTCAAATCTTTCAAAGCTGCTATTTTTTTGAGACCATGGCTGGTACGATTTAGGATCAATTACTCCTCTAATATTTTTATCCTTAATGAACTGCTTTATATATATATATTTCCCTTTTCATCTTTTTCTACAGTAAACTTAATTTTATACCTATTATTATTTAACTCTTTAAATGTAGTCCTAATACTCCTACTATTCTCCATTATAATTATGTCATTTATATATCCATAATACTGCAAAATTTCTTTATTTTTAATATATTTATCAATTACATTTTCCTCAATAAAATCAACCATAATAACTGGCATTATTTAGCTTGTGCAGTTAGTATGTGAAAATGAATTAAGAAGCCAGTGAGATATGATAATATTGAATTAGATTTATGTTTAAATATAATTAGTTTATTTTTTAAAAGAGTTATTGCAAAGTAAATAAATTGAAAACTGTTTTTGTATTTTCATGTTTTAATTATTTATTTTTGATGAGTTACATTGCACTTTAATAAATAATCATTTTCAAACATTATTGATTTACTGCAGGATAAAGGTTTCTATTTTTGATACATACCAACAAACTTCCTTAAATCCATCCATATATCTCACATGATCTTTTTCTTTTACATTCTCTTGTCCATTTAAAATTTCAACTATCTTTCTATTATCATCTCTTCTAGCAATCTCTCTATTCTTTCAATGATATCAGTACTATCTATTTGTTTTCTCATTTTCAATCTCTTCTTGTTATTCCTAACATACATCTCTCCGTAGTTTATTGAGTGGTTTGAAGTCTCTCGTATTTTTCTGTTAAGTGTCCAAATCTCAGATCTTAAATAAGAATTGTAGAATACATTTATTAAAAACCTTCCTTTTCAAACACATATTTCATTTTAATATTTCTACTAAAAGCACTCCATCCAAGTTTAATTCGATATTTCTAATTGTTAACTTCTAATTCAACATTATCAATCTTTATTTTCTTCTTTAAAGATAAGCTATTGAATATTACTTTAGCCTTTTTAATATTTATTTCGTCTGATAGCTCTTGCAACATTTCTTGAAACTTTAAAACATTATTTGCAAAAAGAATTACATCATCTGCAAGATAACTTAAATAATCTTCATTTACTGATTCTAGTTTTAGAATAATCATGCTTTATTTTGTATAATATTTTTACAATATTTTTAAAGTAAGTTTATAACATAAATTATTTTTTATAAATGTATTTATTTATATATTTCAGATACCAAAATGCGTGGTATTGGCAGATTGAAGTTTATGGGGAAAACCAGAAATTTATTAAAGAAAAGAAGAAATATATTTTTATTATAAAAATGAAATCTTGGAATTGATTTTTTTTTTTTTTTTAAATCAAGATGTTTCAGTGCAGCGTATGCCAGCAATGCTTCCATCGTATGGAAGATTATCAGAGGCATATGTTAAAAGATCATGTGCTAGATGGTATTTTGAAAAAACCAATTTTAAAAAATTCTTGTACGCCAAAAAGTATTAGAGTATGTTCAACATCTTCAGAAAAATTGCAAACAAATGTTGAATGTGGAACTACTAAAAAAATTGATGAAATATCAAATAATCAGTCATGTAAAAATCAATCCAAAATTAATGTAATAAATTTGGCTGAATTAAAATCTGACCGTGCGTCAAAAAATGAAGTAAGGGATTCATCAAGTAATAATAATGTTAAAGAAGAAATTATGGAAACAGAATTTGGTACTGGTGAAAATGAAGATGATGATGATGATGATGATTCATTGGAAGATCATCTTTGGAGATTTGCAGCAGTTGATGTGAAGATGGAAGATAGTAATGATGAAGAATATTTAGGTGAAATGACAGATGATTTAAGAGCACAAAAGCTTGCTGCAGCATTTAATGAAGCTCAGGGAAAGTCTAATAAACAGTCAAGTCCTTTTGTTTATCGCTGTAATATGCAACATTGTGGGTCTCCTTTTACATCTTTGGAAACATTGGATTATCATTTAAGTTGTCACAGCAAATTAGGAAGTAATTATAAATGCCCAGAGTGTTCTGCAACTTTTAGGCAATGGTACCGCCTCAAAAGTCATTTATGGAAAAGTCATAAAATTGATGTGGATATGTCTTCCTGTGAGATATGTGATTTTAAAGCTTGTTATGGATTTTATGTTGCTGCCCACTGTCAAAGAATGCATGCGAGAGATCAGTATTTCATTTGCAAAGTTTGTGAAGAAATGCTTCATAATTTATCAGATGTTGAAAACCATTCAAAGTTGCACCAAGAAATTTTTACCTTTGAATGTACTGTTTGTCATTATGTTTTTATGGATCTTGAAAGTTTGAAAAAGCATAATGAAATTAAAAATACTGCTCCACATTTAAGTCAGATATCAAATGAATTTAGATGTTATGTAAAGCATTGTGGTTCTCGTTTCTCTAACACTGAAAATTTAAATTACCATCAGAAATGCCATAATTCTGAAGAAAGGAATTACAAATGTCCTGAATGTGCATCTACATACAAACACTGGCATCAGTTAAAGCCTCACTTGTGGGAACAACATAAACTTGATATTGATATGTTTACTTGCTCTATATGTGATTTGAAAACAAACTATGCAGCTTCTTTAGCCTCTCATTGTCAGGGATCACATGCTAAAAGCCAACATTTTATTTGCAAAGTCTGTAATGAAAGTTTTGATCATTTTTCTTTACTTCCAGATCATTCAAAAGTACATGAAGATCTTAAGTATGAATGTAGTATTTGTTCTTATATTTTTAATGATTTAGAGAGTGTATTCAAGCATAGCGGAGGAGAAAATATCATGAAACTAACTAGTGAAAATAAGTGCTATATGCAACATTGTGGTTCCAAATTTGAAACGGAGGAAAACTTGAATTATCATTTAAAATGTCACAATAGAGATGAAAATAATTACAAGTGTCCAGAGTGTTCAATAACATACAAGCAGTGGCATCAGTTAAAACAGCATCTCTGGCAGCAGCATACTATTGATGTAGAAATGTCTCGTTGTGAATTATGTAATTATAAAGCTTGCTATCTTTTTAATGTAGCTCAGCATTGTCAAAGAATGCATGCCAATCAACAGCTATTTATTTGTAAAATTTGTGACCAAGTACTTGATCATCGACAGCTTTTACCTGATCATTCCAAACTTCATGATGAAATTCGGTATGAATGTAATGTCTGTCATAGTATATTCACTAGTCTTTTAAATGTTTTTAAACATAATGCAAAAACTTTTTCTAATGGTATAGCAAATTTTGGTGATGGAAATAATGATTCAAAATGCAATTCGCCTTACAGCAAAAAAAGTGAAACAGATGAAAATCTTGATGCTGATTTGTATGATTGTGAAGAAAATGATGATGGTAATAGCTCTTTTAAAGACTTGGAGGCTGTTTATTTTCGTTGTAGTTACCAATATTGTGGGACTCGATTTAAAACAGAAGCAGCTCTTAAATATCATGAGAATTGCCATAACAGTGAGTTCACAGGTTATTCTTGTCCTGAGTGTGCCACTGAATTCAAAAATTGGCATCATCTAAAACAGCATCTTTGGGAGTCGCACAAAATAGATTTAGATATGTTGTGCTGTAATATTTGTGATTATAAAACACCTTATTCATCTACTCTTTCTACTCATTGCCGGGCTCTACATAGCAAAGAACAGCAATTTATTTGTAAATTTTGCAAAGAAGTTTGTGAAGATGCACCCTCTGCTGAAAAACATTTTGGTATGCATGAAGATTTAAAGTTTGAATGCAGTATTTGTGGAATCGTTCTTGTTGACCTAGAAGCTATTTTAAGACATATTGATAAAAAAAAAGTTCATAAAGTGCCACGGCAAAGTCTTAATGAATTTAGATGTTTTGCAAAGCATTGTGGCTGTCGCTTTTCCACAGAAGAAAGATTGCAATATCATCAGCAATGTCATAATCCAGAGGAAAGAAACTATAAGTGTCCAGAATGTTCAGCCACATTCAAACACTGGCACCAACTAAAACCTCATCTTTGGGAGCATCATAGATTAGATATCGATATGTCTACATGTTCAGTATGTGCATTTAAAACAAATTATGCTGCAACATTATCATTGCACTGTCAAAGTTTACATACCAAAAATCAACAGTACATTTGTAAAGTTTGTGAACAAGTACTTGAAAATTATTCTTTAGTAAATGAACATTCTAAACTTCATGATGATTATAAATACGAATGTAATATTTGTCATTATATTTATACTGATGCTGAGGGCATTCATAAGCATAATGGTGGTGATATCGAAAAAACAAATATAGATAATAAGTGCTATATGCCACATTGTGGTTCAAGGTTTGACAGTGAAGATAATTTGAATTATCATTTAAGGTGTCATAATAGAGATGAAAACAATTACAAATGCCCTGAATGTTCGATCTCATTCAAGCAATGGCATCAGTTAAAGCAACATTTATGGCAGCAACACAAAGTTGATGTGGAAATGTCCCGATGTGAATTGTGTGATTATAAAGCTTGCTATATATTTAATGTTGCTCAACATTGTCAAAGAATGCATGCAAATCAGCAACTGTTTATTTGCAAAATCTGTGACCAAGTTTTTGATCACCGACAGTTTCTCACAGAACATTCCAAAAATCATGAAGAAATTAAGTACGAATGTAATGTTTGTCATTGTATATTCACAACTTTATTAAATATTTTTAAACATAACATGAAAACTTCTATTAAAGGTATTCTTAATTCAAGTACTGAAGTAAATGATGATTCTGTATCTAGTAAAAAGAGTGAATTAGAGGAAAATGATGAAAGTAATATTATAGATGCAAGTGAAACAAAATCTTTAAATAATTCTTTTATTGATTTTGAAAATTTTCCATTTCGATGCAGTTTCCAGTACTGTGGTTCACGTTTTAAGAGTGATGAAAATTTGATTTATCATAAAAAATGTCATAATTCAGAAGGAAATGGTTACACATGTCCAGAATGTTCAAATGATTTTAAATACTGGCATCACTTAAAACCACATTTATGGGAAATTCATCGACTTGATTTAGATATGTGTAGTTGTAATGTATGTGATTATAAAACTTACTATGCAGCAACTTTAGCAACTCACTGTCGTGCTTCACATAGTAAAGATCAGCGTTTCTCATGTAAAACTTGTTCAGAGATATGTGATGATTATGTAATTGTTGAAAAGCATTCAGCATCACATCAGGAATTCAAATTTGAGTGCAAAGTATGTGGAATAATTTTTACAGATTTAGAATGTGTTTCAAAACATATAGATATTAAAAAATCAACAAGACAAGTAAGACAAAATTCTAATGAATTTCGATGCTATACTAAACATTGTGGATGTCGATTTTCAACTGAAGATCGGTTACACTATCATCAGAAATGCCATAATTTAGAAGATCGAAATTACAAATGTCCAGAATGCTCTTCTTTATATAAACATTGGCATCAGTTAAAGCCACATCTTTGGGAGCATCACAAACTTGATATTGACATGTGTACTTGTTCTATTTGTGGATTAAAAACTAATTATGCAGCTACTCTTGCTTCTCATTGTCAAGGATCACATTTTAAAAACCAACAATTTGTTTGTAAATTTTGTGATAATGTGTTTGAAAATTTTCCTCTAATATCAGATCATACAAAAGTTCATGAAGAGCAGAAATTTGAATGCACTATTTGTCATTATGTTTTTACTGACTTAGATAGCATTGAAAAACATAATGGAGGGGATTTAGAGAAATTAAGTAATGATTTTAAATGTTACATGCAACATTGTGGTTCTCGGTTTGAAAATGAAGAAAATTTAAACTACCATTTGAGATGTCATAATCGTGATGAAAATAATTACAAATGTCCTGAGTGTTCTATAACATTTAAACAATGGCATCTTTTAAAATATCATTTATGGCAGCAGCATAAAATTGACATGGAAATGTGTCGTTGTGAATTATGTAATTATAAAGCTTGTTACATTTACAACGTTGCTCAACATTGTCAGAGAGTTCATGCTAACCAACAATTGTTTATTTGTAAAATTTGTGATCAAGTTTTTGATAATCGACATTTTCTTTTAGAACATTCCAAACTGCATGAAGAAATTAGATATGAATGCAATGTTTGCCACAGCATCTTTGTAAATTTGACAAGTGCTTTTAGACATAATGCTAAAACTGCTATTAATGGATTAATGAATATAAAAATTGAAGATGACTCAGAAAAAATGGATACAAGCATTGATGGAGAGCATATGGTTGATACCGATCCTACCACCGAAGGAGACAATTTGAATCGATATTTACTTGAAGCAGGAAATGCTACATTTAAATGCAATTATCAGCATTGTGGCTCTACATTCAAATCCGATGAAACTCTTAAGTTTCATCAGTCCTGCCATAACCCTGAAGCTGGGGGTTATCTTTGTCCAGAATGCTATACTATCTTTAAATATTGGCATCATTTGAAACCTCATCTTTGGGAACAACATAAGATTGATATTGATATGTGTAGTTGTAAAATATGTGATTATAAAACCGCATATTCAACTGCTATGATAACTCATTGTCGTTCATCTCATACCAAAGACCAACATTTTATATGTAAAATTTGCAATGAACCATGTGATGATTCCATTGCTGTTGAAAAACATGTTTCTGCTCATGAGGAACAAAAATATGAGTGTGCTGTATGTTTATCTATATTCAGCGATGAAGAAGCAGTATTAAAGCATAATAATGTAAGGAAAAATCTTAGATTGTCATTGCAAAACACCAATGAATATCAGTGTTTCATGAAACATTGTGGATCTCGTTTCAGTACACCTGAAAAATTGATGTATCATAAAAATTGTCATAACTTGCAGGAAGGAAGCAATTATAAGTGCCCAGAGTGTTCTAAAGGGTTTAGATTTTGGCACCTTCTAAAACCACATTTATGGGAAGATCATAAAATAGATATAGATTTATGTTCTTGTTCTGTTTGTGGATTTAAGACTAATTATGCTGCAACATTAGCTCAACACTGTCAAGGAACACATATACGTAACCAGTGTTTTATTTGTTTGGAATGTGAGCAATTGTTTGAACAAACTTCTTCACTTGAAGAACATTGTAAATCACATGAAGAAATAAAGGTAAGATGTAGTGTTTGCCAGTATGTTTTTACAGAAGTAGAATGTATCATTAAACACAATGGAAGTGGACAGTTGATTAAAATTGATGATGATTTTCGTTGTTACATTCAACACTGTGGGTCTCGCTTTAAAACTGAAGAAAATCTTCTTTATCACATTAGTTGTCACGATAGAGAAGGTGGTAATTACAAATGTCCCGAATGTTCAACCAATTATAAGCAATGGCATTTATTAAAAACTCATATTTGGCAGCAGCATCAGATAGATGTAGAAATGTTTAAATGTGAATTATGTTTTTTTAAAGCTTGCTATTCTTTTAATGTAGCTCAACATTGTCAAAGAGTTCATGCAGGTCAACAGCTTTTCATTTGTAAAGATTGTGGTCATGTATTTGAAGATCCTAATTTGATTCCACAACATTCCAACAGTCATGATAAAATGAAATATGAATGTAATGTTTGCCATTATTTATTAACAGATTTAAAAAGTTTATTTAAACATAATGGAGTTGAAATAACTAGAATTAAAACTGAAGTTGAAGATGAAATGAATGATGATTCAATTACTAATGAAGATTTGACAAAAAATGAAGATAATTTTGTTGAAGAAAATGAAGCCCAAGAATTTCCCTGTAGTTTTCAAGATTGTATCCTTACTTTCAAAACAAATGATACTTTAAAATACCATCATGATTCACACAACATAAATGGATCTAATTTTTCTTGTATCGAGTGTTGTAATTTGTTTGAAACATGGCTGCAACTTAAATTACATCTATCTGAAGAGCATAAATTTGATGTCGATTTACTTAATTGTAATCTTTGTTTATATAAGACTTATTCATCATCTGATTTGATTTTACATTGCATAGGCATTCATATTAAAGAACAGAAATTTGTCTGCAATAGTTGTGATAATGTTTTAGAAAGTTCTGATATTTCTGAACATTCTACAAATCATAACGAATTTAAATATAATTGTTTTGTTTGCAAAACTGTTTTTGTGGATTTAAACAATATTATTAAACACAATGTACTAAGAAGCACTTCTAGACAATTTCCAGCAATAGATTTTAAATGTTATACTAAACATTGCGGAACACGCTTTTCTTCTGAAGAAAAATTGGTTTATCATCAAAAGTGCCACAATGCTCAAGACAAAAACTATAGTTGTCCAGAATGTAATGATCCATGCAGATATTGGCATCAATTAAAGATTCATTTGTGGGAGCATCATAAAATTGATATGGATTTAGTTCCCTGTAATCTTTGTGATCATAAAACAAATTATCAATCATATTTAGCTTCTCACTGCCAAATAGCACATGCAAAGGATCAACGTTTTACCTGTAAATTATGTGATGAAACATTGAAAGATACTTTAGTTTTGCACAATCATTCACAACTTCATAAAGAACAAAAGTATGAATGCAGTGGCTGTCGTTACGTTTTTACAACTGTTTCACATGTATATAAACATAATGCTGGTATTTATCAAATAAAAGATGCCTCTGAATTTAAATGTCATGCTCTACATTGTGGAACACGTTTTAAAAATGAAGACAATTTAAAATATCATGAAAGTTGTCATGATAAAAAGTTAGGAAGTTATAAATGTCCAGAATGTTCTTTTCCTTTCCGACAATGGCACATTTTGAAAGGTCATTTGTGGGAAGATCACAAGATCGATATTGAAATGTTCAAATGTGAATTATGTGATTATAAAGCATGTTATTTATATAATGTGTCTGCTCACTGTTTAAAGAAGCATACAGAAAAACAACTTTTTGTTTGCAAAATTTGTGAGAAGGAACCAGAAAATGTAGAAATTATTCCTGAACATGCTAAAATACATAAAGAACAAAAATTTGAATGCACTATTTGCCACCAATTGTTCTCTGATTTACGTAGTACTTTTAAACATCATGGAACAACTTATACAGTAAAGAGAACTGCTCCAGAAAACGATTCATTACAGTCTAATCCACCTAAAAAACCTAGAAGAACAGCTGATGAAAAACTTTTAAATGAGTCAAATATTTCTACAACAAAGAAAAGTATTAAAGCAGAAAATGTTGACATTCCAGAATCTGGTCGTATTTTACGACCACGCCGATCATTTTCTGAAACTTTAGAAATGAAAGGAAAGAGTACAAGATTATGGTATTGGTATTCTTATAACTTCATTTATAAATGCAATGCTCAGCATTGTGGAACTCGTTTTAAGACGGAAGAAAATTTAAAATATCATCAGACTTGTCACAATTCAGAAATTAAAAGCTATGAATGTCCTGAGTGTAAAACTCCTTTTAGGCAATGGCATATTTTAAAACAACATCTTTGGGACCAACATAGAAAAGATGTTGATATGTTTGCTTGTGAAATATGTAATTTTAAATCTTGTTATTCTGCAGGTGTTTCTTCACACTGTCAAATGGCACATGGGAAAGATCAACATTTTATCTGTAGAAATTGTAATCAGACATTTGATAATGGGAATTCAATACAAGAACATTCATTAATTCATGATACAACAGCACTTCAATACGAGTGTAAAGTTTGCCATCATTTATTTATGGATGTAGAATCTGTTGTCAAGCATAATTCTGTTAAAGAAGGTATTTCTCAATCTTACCGAAGACTCAAAGAATTTGTATATAAATGTACAGCTCGTTATTGTGGTTGTTGTTTTAAAACAGAAGAAAATTTGCAATACCATTTACGCTGTCACAATTTAAAAGAAAAAAATTATATATGCCCAGAATGTTCTCACGTATTTTCTTTTTGGCATCAATTAAAAGTTCACTTGTGGAGGATTCATAAAGTAGATGTTGAAATGTTTTCTTGTGAGAAATGTTCTTTCAAAGCATGTTATAAGGCAATTGTTTCTCAGCATTGCAAACATTACCATGCAAAAAGTCAGCAAATATTATGTAAAATTTGCAACGTAATTTTAGATGAAATAAATACATTCCAACTACATGTGCAGCAGCATGAGCGGCATAAATATGAATGCTGCGTGTGCCATCAATTTTTTACCGATATAGAAAATGTCGTTAAACATTTTGAAGGAGAATTAGAAAATGATGAATCTACTGATGATGCTGACGCTCCACGTACCAAGAAAACTGTAAAACGTCTAAGAACTCCTAGTTGTGATTACAAAGAAAATAAAGGGAGTTGTGGATTAACTTATAGAAGTCTGAAGGGCTATAATTTCAAGTGCAATGTACGACATTGTGGTTGTTGTTTTAAAAGTGAAGAAAATTTAACTTATCATTTAAAATGCCATAACTTGAAGGGAAAGAATTATGTATGCCCTGAATGTTCTAATAAATTTGGATTTTGGCATCTTCTTAAATTTCATTTGTGGAAACAACATAAAATTGATATGGACATGTTTTCTTGTGAATTGTGCAATTTTAAAGCATGCTATAATGCTACTGTTGTAACTCATTGTCGAAACTTGCATGTAAAACATCAGAAATTTTCTTGTAGTGAGTGCAATGAAGTTTTTGAATGTGTAGATTTGCTGGATACACACAGTCACTCCAATAGCACTCCAAAATATGAATGCAATGTTTGCCATCAAATTTTTACTAATCAAGAAAGTATAATTAAACACAATGGCAGAGATATTACAAATCAGGGTGAGTCAAATGAAGACATTTCACCTAATAAAATTGATTTTACATTGTTAAAAAAAAATATTAACAGAGATAGAAGTTGTGTAAATTCTTATCGACGTTTTAAAGAATATTCTTATAGGTGTCCTGTTCAGTATTGTGGTTGTTGTTTCAAAACTGAAAATAATCTTAAATATCATTTAAAATGTCATAATGTTAATGAAAAAAACTATAAATGTCCAGAATGTTCTACAGTTTTTCAACACTGGCATATTTTAAAGCATCATCTTTGGAAAAAATATGCCATTGATTTAAATATGTTTAGTTGTGAAATCTGTGGTTTTAGAGCTTTATATAAAGCAAGACTATCATCTCATTGTCAAGCATTACATTGCAATGAACAACGATTTATTTGCAAAATGTGTGGACATATCTTAGATAAAATTAATTTAGTTGAAGAGCATGCAAAATTGCATAAAAATATTGAATTTGAGTGTGATGTGTGTCATTATATTTTATCTGATGTTACTAGTGTTTTTCAGCATAACAAACAAATTCAGTCTTCAGAGACATATAAATGCAGTTTCTATGGTTGTAAATATGCTTCAAAATCCCCTCAGAAAATTCGAAAGCATGAAGTTAAGCATACAAAAGAAATTCCTCTTGGCTATAATCAGTGTAATCAAAAGATACAAATTGAAATGCCAAAGAACTGTTTACATCCTCATAAGAAATTTTCATGTTTTTATTGTTCTTTTTCTTCCAATTTTCATTTGTCATATGAAAAGCATTTGCAACTTAATCATCCGTATATAAAAAATTCTTTTGTCTGCAAAATGTGTTCATTTTCTTCAAAAACCAAAGAAAAATTTGAACTCCACAATTTTTATCACAAGAAAGGTATTCTTTTCACTAGATCGTTATTTAAATTACAAAATAAATTTAAAATTAGTTCATTTCCTTGCACATCTTGTGATTTTGTTGCACCCAAGTGGTCGACTCTCAAACTTCATAAAATTAGGCATCATCATGATGGTAATATTCTACATTGCCCTTATTGCCCGTATTTAACAGGATTTAAAACTAATTTTTCTCGTCATCTTCAAAATGAACATCAAAAAACAGGCCTACTTTCTTGTTCAGACTGCATTTATACTACATTCAGTAATAAACTTTTAATTCAGCATACTGCTAATCATAAGTCCAGTGACTGGAAATGTACAAATCTTTTTCGTCATAGGTTGTCAGTAAAAAATTTTTTAGCAAAGCCAAATTTATCTGATAACTCAAAACCTATTTCTAGTGCCTTTTATAACTTAACTTGCTCTTTATCACCAAGTACTGCATTAAAATATTCTGAAGATTTTGATTCACAGGACTCTGAAGATAAAAAAAGGAATTTAAAGAAAAAGTATGCTAAATCTAAAAAGATTCCAAGAGTAAGTGATCATGCAACTTCTATATTTATCAAATCAGAAGTGCCTGATGGTATATAAAAGATGGAACTTATCGACTTTGAAAATTAATTCTAGAACTTGAAAATTAAGTTTATTTCATTTAAAAAGAAATTTTTACTTTTCAATTTAAATTATATTCAATTGTAAAGAAAGGAGAGTAATTGTTTAAGGATTTAATGAATTTCTCTGTGAATGTAATGTTGAAAGCTAATATTGCTGTGATTGAATTTTAATAGTGTTGAAAAAAAAAAATTGTTGTCATGTCAGATTTAATTATAAACTGTAAATGTAAAAGAAAGCTGGCTTAAAAATATTTGTTGAAATATATATATAAAAAAAAGACTCCAATAGCATTTTATAAAAATTAGTTAATATTTGTGATTACAGTAGACTGTAAAATATATATTAGACAATGCCTAATAATATAAATTTTGTATATGCTGTTGTATAGGGAAAAACAAAAAATCTATAGTAATTCTAAGTAAATTATGCATTGTGTAGCAAACAAATGTCTATGTGTATACAACTTTTTTTTCTCAAATTTCACAAAGTACATTAAAAGTAGGGTATTTAAATTGACCCACTTTTCCAACTTTAGCTTGAATCAAGCAAATTTGGTTAACTTGTCACTTATTGTTTATTGTTATATATAAAACTTGGCATATCTATGAACCTTTTTCAATATAAAAGTTAAAGGCTGTAATAGGTGGGATTCTTTTTTTTTTTCTTTTCCCATCCTTTTACAATGTATGTACTGTGAAAAAAAAAATTTTATATATATATATTTGAATGTATATGTATGCATATTTATATTATACAAATATACATACATTTACAAAAAAAAAATCAGGTTTTTTTTTTTGTTTGTTTGATCTATCTGATGAATTATTTTGTGACTTATTCCTACTTTAAAATTTTCATTGATAATTTATGAAAATAAATTCTATTAAAATATTTTGTCTTTTTTGTTATTAAATATATGTAAACATGTTTACAAATATTGCAGAATTTACATTCAATGTTTTGTCTTTTTTTTTTTTTTAATTAGAACATTACTACATTACATCCATAGATTACTCTAGCTTGCTGTGAGTGGTAAAATGTATAGTGAGTTTTGCTCTTTTAATAACAGTTATAAGCAAGCATAAGAAATGATGATCATGTGATGTTTATTGGCTTAAAACTAGCTCTGCCTAATAGGATATGGGTGGTGGCTATGTTTATTAAAGAACCAAAGACTTTTAAAATCGTATGGATACTGAACCGAGTCTCAGACCTCTATAAGCTAATGGAGCTTAGGATTGGTGGAATATTAAAAAGGTATTTTCAATTTAAGACTCATGGTTTTATAGTTAAGTAGAGATAAAAGATGGCTGCTAGAGAGTTGCATTAGATCCTAAGATCTAGGTGCAGTGCTCTCAGATCCAAGGCTCCTCACTGACGAAGGCCACAAGCCAGAAACTAGTCTGGGGATATTGGATGAGTAGGCACTAGATGGGAATTTTATGCACAAGCCTTCTGGCATCCATTGATTACTCTAGCTTGCTGGATGCCTGTTTTAAAGAAGTTATTACAAATTTTCTTTTTTTTTTAAACTAAAAGTTTCTTTCAAAATAATATCTGGATAATAAGCATTATTTACAAATACAAATTATTTAAAATAAAGTACAAGTCACTCCTTTACATGTAAGGCTCACTCAAAACAAAATAAATGTCAATTTATTTATTTCTGATAAATATTAAAAGTCTGCTAATTTCTAACTGCCATTTAAAAAAGCGCTAACTCTTCATTTCAGCCAGAGTTATTCAAAATATCATTCAAAAGTATTCCAGATTAGATCTGGCTAACTATTAGTAGAATTCTTCAGTTTTATTCATAATGTATAGTGAAACTCCTCGAATTTGAATGAAATAGTATTGTCTTCTGATCGAGGAAAAAAAACTGATTTTATATCAAAGTTTAGTTTCCTTCTTGAACTTCCTTTTAGATTTTTTTTAAACCAAATTTGCATATAATTTTGCTTAGAAGAAAAAAATTTTTCATTGAAATGAATAATGGATTGTTCATTTCAAATTCTCAAACTTAAAAACAAAAAAAACAACAAATAAAATAAATGATTGTACTTATTAAAAGTTTTTTTTGGATGCCAATTGGGCATTTTATAAGCTGGTTAATTCGCCACTGTTCTATAAAGTAAGATTATTCATATATAGTTTGATAATTGTCTATCTGGGGGCTTTTTCTTTCATGGCAACTGCTGTGGGAGAAAATTGTTTTATTTCTTCCTAGTTGTAAATAAAGTTAAGTTGGATGAAATTCTTTTTCTGCATAGCTTTGTGTAAATACAATATTCATATAAAACATAATTTGATTGATGCTGTTGACTTTCTTTATCCAATAGACGTTTTCATTTAGTTTTTGTGTTAACAGTGCCTCCATTTCATTTTGGGAGTAAAGTAAATTTTGCTCTATTTTAATTTGTATTTGTTTATCTTGTTGTGAGATTATAGTTGGCATTTAATATAGTATATCAAATTCTTTTGATGCATCTAACTTTTGTTGTGAGTCTTTGGGCATATTCCTGTTCACTTTTGATATTTTTTCCAAGTAATGTTGGTTCTGATTCAACTAATGTCTCATCACATATTTTTGGTTCATTCTCTGATTTTAAAAGCAGTTGAACCTGTTGACTGTCCATGATTTGATCCTTTGTATCTTCTTCAAGTTGTACTTGCATTATTTTCTCTCTCTTTGCTTCAGATCATCTAATTTTTACTTTGAATTAAATAGTTTACAAAAATTATCCATCATTTGAACTATATATTTATGATACTTATCTATGCTCTGATTCATCGGTTTTAACATCTGTGTCTGAATATCTAAATTCAATTTCATTTGTTTAAATAATGTGCTAATCATATTAATTGTGATCATGTTGCAGTACTCTGGAATTTTTATCTTTGTTAATGTCTGCTTTCTTTGTGTGATTGTATGAATCACTATCTCGATGGACTTTGCCCATATCAGAAGTCTCTAAACTATTTTCTTCACAACTTGTCTCAGAAGCTTTTACGTCCATTATTCTCTGCTGCTCTTACCCTTATTTTCATTCTCCACTTTAATAATCCTCAAAATTTTTTACTCACAATAAATTTATTATGTGAAATACAATTACAACTGGATAAATCACCAACAGTGCTAGATCATTCCTTGGAACATTCTCAAACATCACATATACTTGTATGTCTTCATCATGGTACAACTTGCTTTGTTCTTTTGTGTTGTTTGTGTGTGTTTTACAATATAATTAAAATATATAGAAAAAAAATTATTAGCTGGTCAATCATACCATTCATCTAACTCAGGCACCTAGGTGAACAAAAATTTACAAACAGAATACAAGTTACTTTCAATAAATAATGAATGAGGCTAGACCAGAATCCTTTACATAAACAAATCATGTGATAATTATTTACAAGTGTAATTATAAATTGATGTACAACTTATTTCTTTTATAAAATTAGCAAATCATATAGTAGTAATTTATTTACAAAGTATAATCATTAACAGATATGCAGTTTATTTATTTAACAAAATCCTTTAATCTTTATATATCATAGTAACAATATATTCATATATGATATAACACATTCATCATACACTGAACCCTGACTTCAATAAAGTTAAATATAACTATATGCATGTATGAATCCATAAATACAATCATTTCTTTGATTTGCATATCTCCTCTACTTATATATACATATGTTCTATATGAGATAGACATCAGTGCTATCTTTATTACAATAACTATAAGGAATTGTCTCTTTTAAATCCTAAACATAATATATTATATAATAATAACTATAAAAGGGATGACCTTTCGGTCCCAATCCTAACTGAATAAAGTTTTTATACAATAATTATAAAAAGTGGTATTTTGGTCCTAAACCTAATTTAATACAACTACAATTCATACAGGGATGCTTCATTCTGAGAATGATTCCTAACTCATTAAACTGATAAAAATATATTCTCTCATACAGAGGCAAACATATGTGAACTATTAAACATTGAACAAACAAACTGCACAAATATAAATCCATCTACATATCAAATATAAGTTTAACTATGAACAAATGAGACCACTGGAAATAATTACATTGTTAACCATGGTTATTTGAAACTTAGGCAATTTACATGTTTGGATTGAACTTATATGATTATCATTATTTCTTTATCTTTTCCTCTTATACAATTTAGCATACATGTGATATATAATTTTTTTTTAAAATAATCTTAAGTTTTAAATTAGATCCCAAGAGACTATATAAGTCCTAGAAAAAAACCCTATGTGAGATGTATAGATAAAATAAAGACATTTGCTAATATCATAGAGAAGAGAGACTATAGATAAGAAAAACTGGATTAAATTTGAAAAAATCATTCTGCAATGGGTTAAAAACAGTTGAAAATGCTAACAATAATAATGAGTAGTTGTGTTGATATTTATTTTAATATTTTAATTTATGTAATTCAATTTCCTCTCTCTCAGATTTTCATACCTGTATATAAACGAATATAATAAATTTAGAGTTATTCACTTTAACTATATAATTTATTACACATGAACTTATCTTGTTCAAGCAATAACATAAATAGTAATAAAAAAATCCACTTCATTGTCAAATCAAATCGATTTTTCAAATACCTCCAATTGAAAGTTAATTCAGAAATCTTTAACCCAATATAAAATAATGTCTTCAAGCCAACTTTTCAGACATTTGTTTTTCAGTTTTATTGAAAATTAAAAAAGCCATAATAAAATTCAATGGTTGTCTTCTTAAATTTTAAGAATCATTTTTATAATGAATTTGTACTGCTAGTCCACTATTATCACTATAAAAATTAAAAAATCAAATAAAAATAGCCTTAAAATAATCCACTGCAAAGCAAAAGTTTCTCTAAAATCTACTTATAAACAATACAAAAAAGTTATAGTCACCAGATTTATCAGATGCCTACAGGTGAGGGTTTGATCAGTTTTCCACCTTTGTTTTAGTCTTTAGGCAAAATAAGCTAGATACCCATTTACCAATCAATAATGGAAGATTAGCTGAGATGGTTAAGGGCTGTGTAAAAATTCACCAACCTAGATGTGTACCAAATCACAAACATGCCAAGTGGGTGCTCTATTGTTTCTCCATGAGCCAAAATAAATTTCTGAAACTTATCAACACTTCATTATAGATATTATAATTCATTAGTATTCAATTTTTAATATGAATTGCAACTAATTTGATTTTTTTTCTTAAAAAAAAAAACCCTATACATCAAAATGCCAATCTTAAAAATGAGGCAATGGATGCTATAATAGTAATAAAGCAATTGACTTCATATCCCTTTATTCTTGAGCCATTTATGGAAACATGAATAATTAATAGATATTAGATAGTAGTATCAAATTATCAATGGAGATGAAAGGTAAATTATTATTATAAAAGTTAAGATATTTATTTATTCATTAATAAAACAAAATTATATTTCATTTTACTAATAAATGAATCCATATTTATTGCAATTTTGTGAAAATTATGTACTAGTGTATAAATAAGATTATCGCACAATAAAACTGCATGCTTATTTTTATATGCTGACATATATTCATAAACACATATATACAACATTCTTTTGCAATAATGGTTGCTTGTTTAACAGCAATTTGTTATGACAGCACTATGAAAGTAATTTTTTTTAGCAATATGCACTTCACATTTAAGTCCCAAATAATGAGTCATACCAAGCCCCATTCTTTTTAAAGGATCAATCTGTATTCAGTGTTTGCTCATACCTTTGGTAATTTTCCAAACTATACTGCACACAATCTTCACACACACGAACATGCAAAAACCATACTTCCCACAATGCACTTTTTGCAATGTTTTTATTTAAAATATGATTAGAAATCTTCAAATATTGTTAATATCTTTCAACTTATTTTTTAAATATTATGTTTTGTATAATGGCATCTATATTTAGTGTTATGATAAAAAAATTATGAACCTCATTCTTTAAATGATAAACTCAAAATGATTAAACTAAATGATATTTATAAGCAATATAACTTGTTAAGCTAGAATTGGCTCACCAGTGATGTTGCGATTATGAAGAGTTTCTAAAAAAAGTGCTTATCATGTGAACACATAGAATTATAAAACACCATTATTGAAAAAAATTAAATACTACTGATTGAAGCCCAAATCAATAATATTTATATAAGGCAAGTCATCATCTAAACCAAGGCTTTTAGTTCATTTATCCCTAAAAACACTAATAGGGGAAACTTCCAAAGTCTAAAGTGGTTGTATTTATATATTGGACTATTATTTATATTAGATGATGGAAATAGTCCAATATATAAATACAACTAAAGTGATTCTTTTAGATTCAAAAAAATAAAGCTGTCTTCGAAGACTGAATATGCTAATGCTTAAGTTACTTTACAAATATATATATATATATTATGAGTAATTTAATTAAAAAATTTAGTTGCAGTATTATTTTTCTTAATTTTCTTTAAATTTTGTTTATAAATGTTTAATAAATTGTAATTATGTGTTTGCATGATTTATATCATATAGTTTTATTGATTGTTTAATATCTTTATTAAAACTCAAACTATTTAATTTTTTCAAATACATTCAACTATTACTAATAGCACACAAGTTGATATATAATAGGTCTTGAGTGGTGACCTATTCTCTTTTTGTCAGGTATCACTGACCTAACCAGTGACCTATTAGCATGAAAATCTAACTATGAATTTTTTTAGATTTGTAAATACCAAATTGAAAGTGGCAGTCAGTACTAAAATAAAAATTAAATCTGGAATCTTTAGATTTATAAATACTAAATTTAAGGTGACACTCACTGTAACCTTAAATTCAATATTCTTAAATCTATACATTCCTGACTGATCAGGCGAGCAACATCAGAAAAAGAACATGACTCAAATTGTTGTATGCTATTATACAGTTCAATGTATTTTAAAAACTTTAAACAAAGATTGAATGTTTTAATAAGTTATTTAACAATTAATACTCGATGATAGAAATAGTCCAATATATAAATAATTGCAAGCAAACCACAAACTTTCAGACAAATGTTTATGACTCGTGCCATGAATTAAATAATATAAAAGAATCTGTAGAGATTTCATCTAGAAGTTAGATTGACTGTTGATTTTAAAAAGTTGTTACCATTATAACCATAATTTAATAATAGTTAGCTATGTGGATCATGTTTTGTATTTCGCTACAACTATATATGTAAAAAGCTATTAAATTCCATTTCTAATGCAAATAAAACACAGAAGCAATTAAGCAGCAACCATGAATTATTCTGAATCTATTAATAAAATCAAATAATATTTAATAAAACCAAATCCACTGGTTATATTGTTGAAATGGCAAAGCAAAGTTGATTGGAGCTTCAAAATAAGTCCATTTCCTGTACAATTAATTCTTCAGATATTTGTGAAATTTTTGGTTGTTCATTGGGGAGGAGGGTGATAATTTTGATTTGAACCATGTTTTAGATAGTCAAATTATGACTTCAGTTAATGGTAAGATTAATTTACTTAAAAAACTTTTTAGACAATTATTTTTGTATGGTATTTGGTGGAGAAATATATGAAAGGACGAAAGCTACTATAAAAATTGAATTTGAGTGCCGTAATATTTCTCGTGGTAATATTTAATTGCAAATCCATATGTTTAGAATGTCAACACTATTTTTCTAAACAAGGATATAATATTCATCTGTAGATTGTGCTACTTATAAGAAAGCTATTTTTAAAATATTTGGAATATAATCCCATGTATACTAGCCAGCTTTCCATAAAAGTTGTTCCTACAACCTAACCATCTATAAAAAAAAAAGAAAACAAGTTGAACTATAGTCTAAAGCTATTCATAAATGGCATAAAATGAGAATTGTGTTTTAGTCTACTGTAAATTGCTCCAGTCTTTGGAAAAAAATTCCGAAACTTTTCATATGATTACAAAAATTATTTTTCTAAAGTGAAGACAAACAATATCACTAAAGATGAATATATTAAACAGCATAGATGAGATATGAATCCTGGATGGTTATTCTGTGAATTTTTGTAATTTTTATTTAGAATCATTTAAATCTGTCTATTGGAGAGCATTTTGTAAAGTAAATTAATAGTTTCCCAGCATTTAAGAATTCTTTCTATAGACTTTTAAAAGAAGTTCATTTTTTCAGAGAATAAGCTGAAGGTAAATCAATAATGTGAGATAAAATAAAACTTGTTCATAACAGTTTTAGCCAAATCAAACTCCAGCCTAGTATAAAGATAGAGCTTTCTCACCTATTGATATAGGTTTTGTTATAAGTTTTTCTAATACTTTGTAGGAATATTAAGTAATGATATTGGACAATAATATTTTAGATCATTGTTTTGTGGTTTTAGTTTCAGGCGAAATTTTTGGAAGTGTCTGTATAAAAAATGATAATAAATAGTTTTGACAATTATGCTTTGCCTTTATGACCTAAGTGTTTTAGAAAACCTGAAATACAATCTGCTCCTGAAATCTTTTCCTGGTTTCAGACAATCAACAGCAAATATAATTTTTTTTTGTCTTGCGTTGGTGGTCGAGAGGTCAGCGTGACTGCCCTGCACTAGCAGGCAGTTGCCCGGGTTGCGGGTTCGCGTCCCGGCCGATGCTATGACACTTAAAAAAAAACAGCAAATATAAGTTCACTAATATCTAATGTTTTTTTTTTTGCTCTAGTAAAGTTTTTTTTTATTCTATCAATCTTGGATTTAGAAGTCTGATATATGATTGCTTCTCATTGAGGTAATAATAATAGTTCTTTTAAGTATTTTATATCCACAAAGTCTTTCAATTACATTTAGTAAAATTTTTGTTTACCCATATTCTTTCTCCACCTTTCAAAAATTTGCAGCAATTCTTCAACCTTTGGTATATAAATAATTATAAAAGACACTGTTTTTTGTTAGAATCTGAAATGAATTGTTTTTTATATTCCCAAAAGGTGGAATCTTTGGCAACTGTAGTTGAGAGTTTGTTTAATCTTTCATAGTAACAGAGGAATGGATAATACATTATTAATATTGCTTTCAAAACACTGAATGTACTAATCCTAGTTTTCATTTACAAGAGATAAGAATTCCATGAGGACTTTGTTTATGTTGACTTGGGTAAAATAAAACCAAAATGAGGAATCAATAGACAAAGATAAATCATTGCAATGTAAAGTACGTATTAATAAAATACATAATAATGTTATCATCATTTATCATTATATGCTTTTTTGAAAAGAAGGGGGGGGGGGCTTTTTCCACTTATAAAGAATTTATGTATATTCTAATAATAGGGTATGTGCTTTAAAAAAAGACTTGTAAAATTACAAATTTTTTTTTTTTAAAAACTACAATATTTTTTAAAGTCTAAAATAATTCAAGTTTTTGTTAAAAAATAATTGGTCATTTAAAACTATTTTTTTAACATTCTACTAGCATCTTCTTTTTTCTACAGTGGATTAAGTGCTAAAAAAAATTTGTATTCATTTTCTGTAAAGAAGAAGAAAAGGTGATTTGGATCAAAACAACTATGATAATTTGTCACTAAAAAAAAAGAATTGTTTTAAATTATTTAATTACATAATTTTGTTAAAAATATAAGTGATTTTCTTTGAAATTTATATATAATACATTAATTTGCTAATTATAGTATACACTACAGAAATATTAAAATTGTTAAACATTTTCTAGCTACTATTATTATTCTCACATTTATCCAAAATGATTCCATATATTAATTTGTTGAGCCATTAAAGGTGATAAATTTTTATGCATTTAATTGAAAATACAATTTTCATTATACCTATATGATAAAGAAATAATACAATTAAGCAGTCATAAAATTAATATATTAGAAAAAGCAATAAACCTGAAAAAATAAAATAAGGATAGAATTTTTTTTTCAACTTATTAATATTATATAATAAATCATAATAAAATTATTGTACCATGAAAAGCAATAAAACTGGAAAAATATCACCATTATTGTAAAATAAAAATAAAGAATTTAAACTTTTTACTTTTACATTTATTCATAAATTGTGCATTTTGATAAGTTTTAAATTTTGCAATATATGATAAAACAAATAAATATTGGAACCACAATATTTTTTTCTCACATGTTTATTAGAAGCAATACTAATTATAATTTGAAAATGAAAATATATTATTAGCTACATGAATGCCCAATTTATATGTATACTCATACACATATATTAGAAATATAGAAATAAAATAAACAAACTCCTTCTTTTTAAAACTTGATTTATTATGACTATTATCATGAAAAAGAAATCCCACGTTTCGACTATTTTTAATAGTCTTTTTCAAGGCACACTAAAATAAAATATATATACACAATAAATATCACATATTCCAAAAAAAAAAAATTAAATTAAATTAATTAAAAATTACAAAATATATCCATAACCAAAATTTTCTTTTTTTTACCTTATCTCACTCCCCTTTCCTATTACAATCACAACTTAAACACAACTAATTCCTTTTTAAAATTCTATATATATCAAATAAAAACTTTTAATTAAAAACCTATTATTTTCTTTTATCTTTTTCTATTAACATCCTATTTAATTCTGGTTTTATTTCACTTATGTATACACCCTCTTTTATTATCCTTTCATTATATGACTTAATACATTCCAAAGGTTTTATTTCAAAATCCTCATGCTTAAATTTATTCTTATGAATGTAAATAGCAGAATTTTTATCACCTAAATGCTGTTTTAATCTAGTTTTTAATTTATTTTTCCTAGTCCCAATATATGTCATTTCTACATTCTTTCTAAAACAAGTCAAACATTTTATCAAATAAACTGAATTAATAATGTCTAACCTATTATAATCCCCATTATTATTAATTAAAAAATTTAAATTTGCTTTCTTTTTATAAACTGGACAAATTGAAACATTATATTTCCTATTAATCATTTTAACTAATTTCTTAACTTTAATAAATAAATCTTTAGATATATTAAAACCAACTTAAATAATCTTTTCTCTATTTTTATTCCTATCTAATCCCATTCTATTCCTTATTTTATTTATATTTTTATTAGAAAACAAATGTTCAACTACACCCCTAGGATAATCATTCATAAAACATTCATTCCTAATATCAACCTCATTCTCAAACAAATTACTATTTGAACATAACTTAATTGCCCTAATAATTTTATTATTAACAATATTAATTTTACTATGATTATCAATATCTGAAAACCAATTATTTGATAATCCAAAAAATGTTTTTTTTTTTCTAAACACAGATGTTTCTATAATAACACTACCAAAAAATTGATAGGAATGGTAGTGTTATTATAGAACCATCTGTGTTTAGAAAATAAACATTTTTTTGGATTATCAAATAATTGGTTTTCAGATATTGATAATCATAGTAAAATTAATATTGTTAATAATAAAATTATTAGGGCAATTAAGTTATGTTCAAATAGTAATTTGTTTGAGAATGAGGTTGATATTATTAGGAATGAATGTTTTATGAATGATTATCCTAGGGGTGTAGTTGAACATTTGTTTTCTAATAAAAATATAAATAAAATAAGGAATAGAATGGGATTAGATAGGAATAAAAATAGAGAAAAGATTATTTATGTTGGTTTTAATATATCTAAAGATTTATTTATTAAAGTTAAGAAATTAGTTAAAATGATTAATAGGAAATATAATGTTTCAATTTGTCCAGTTTATAAAAAGAAAGCAAATTTAAATTTTTTAATTAATAATAATGGGGATTATAATAGGTTAGACATTATGAATTCAGTTTATTTGATAAAATGTTTGAATTGTTTTAGAAAGAATGTAGAAATGACATATATTGGGACTAGTAAAAATAAATTAAAAACTAGATTAAAACAGCATTTAGGTGATAAAAATTCTGCTATTTACATTCATAAGAATACATTTAAACATGAGGATTTTGAAATAAAACCTTTGGAATGTATTAAGTCATATAATGAAAGGATAATAAAAGAGGGTGTATACATAAGTGAAATAAAACCAGAATTAAATAGGATGTTAATAAAAAAAGATAAAAGAAAATAATAGGTTTTTAATTAAAAGTTTTTATTTGATATATATATATAGAATTTTAAAAAGGAATTAGTTGTGTTTAAGTGGTGATTGTAATAGGAAAGGGGAGTGAGATAAGGTAAAAAAAAAAGAAAATTTTGGTTATGGATATATTTTGTAATTTTTAATTAATTTTTTTTTTTTTTTTGGAATACGTGATATTTATTGTGTATATATATTTTATTTTAGTGTGCCTTGAAAAAGACTATAAAAAATAGTCGAAAAGTCGGATTTCTTTTTCATGATTATAGTCATAATAAATCAAGTTTTAAAAAGAAGGAGTTAGTTTGTTTTATTTCTATATTAGATATATATATGAACTATTTTGAAAAGAAGAACTGTGTGCTGGATATATTAAAATATATGAGAAACTGCTTGCACAAACTGCCAATTAATTATTTTAAAAAGATAATAGTAATGTATACTTTTGAAACATAATACTGAAATAATAATTCATTAAAGTCTTCATAAAATTTCATATCTTATTACAGAATGATTATTAGCAATAAAAAATATAGAAAAATTGATGTTAGTAGAGCCTATATTTTATCCATAGTTACTATCCACATTAATGAAACAAGAAAAATTTATTGATAAATATTTTTAATAAAAAACACAACAAAAAAAAAACACGCAAAAAAAAAAATACATTTAGGAAATAAACTTGAGAATAAATCATTCATACCAATATGCAATGATACAGTCAATAAATATGTTTAATAAAAGTGTGCCATAAGCAATTAATTAAAAAATTAATTTGTAGATTGAATATAAATAAGAGTTTAATAAGTACAATACATTTAAATCCCAAAAATATCTACGTAGAGGAAATTGAAAAATATAAACACTATTAAAATACACAAATGAAAACAGACTGACAAGTGTTTAACAGGCACAACTATACCCAAACTATGCAATCCACAAAAAAAGTAATTGGCAGTATTAAATCCATAAAGGACTCAAATTTAAAAATAAAACTGATTTTATACAAGAAAAATGTGAATGCTATAGAATTTATAGTTATTGCTGTAAATCTATGGAGAAAATTAAAAACATGGCAGCCATAAATATATATATATATATATACAACCAAAAAAGTACATTTATGACAATAACTTATGAAAGTAAATAACAAGGCAAAAATATTCATTTACAACAATAATTGTACTATTTATGACAGCCATAGTTTTCATTTTCTTTGTATATATCAGTTTGGGAATTTTATTTCTTATCAATTTATTAGCCAGCAATTATTTTCATATGGATTACATGACTGACTTTTTCTATTGTTGTGCTTGTTAAATAATTAATTGTTATTAGTGTACATTTTCATCAATATGCTTTTTATGGTCTCCACATTTTGCATTTTCCTCATAAAATAAAACTTTTTATTTGAAATGTAAAAGGAAACCATTTTTAAATTTATTTTCTTATTGATATTTGTCATCAATTACTTTCATATAGATTATATAATTTACATTTTGAAGTATTATGCTTACAACAGTGCTTTTATTCATTTCAAGACTGGTATTAATTTTTTATGAAATTTCATTTTGTCTCATTGCTAATACAAATCCATGCTTATATTGTTCATACTTATTGAATGCATTCATTTTGGAATCATCATGCAATGGTTTGATTGCTAATTATATTAAATTCAAGATTTTGGACATGCATTATTTTCATGTTGGTTTTTTTTTTGTTGTTGTTAGTTGTATTTATTGACCTTTTTACAAAAGAAAATACTAAAACTTATCAATTAGTTCTTCCTTTGCTTCACTGATATATGGATATAGCTGCATCTTTTCTATCATCAAAATTTTAAATATTTCCTATAATCATAATTATAATCTCCCAAAATACCTAGTTTATCCATTTTTCATTTTAATTTGTGGTTACAAAAATATTTAAAAATAAATATTTTAGAAAAAAAATAAATAAGTAAAAATATTACAACATAGCAACTAGTATTGAAAACGTCAATAAATTGATTCTCTAATTGTTTTTGTGAGATTATACAATGTGAAAGTTATATTTGGTTAGATATTATAAAGCAGTTGGAAATTCATCACAAATCTAAAATTTGAGATGAATAAAGATGTATTCAGAGATCTTTGTTTAATTAATAGTAATGACTTTCTTTAGAATTGCTATTTGTAATCCATCCCCCCTACCCGCTATTTTTTTACAGGTTTGTTTTCAATTTATTTTTTGTTGTTGTTGTCCAAATAAAACCCTTATTAGAATTTAAAAACAAAAACAAACAAAAGCAATTTTGTAAAATAGTTCAAATTAATAGTGTTTCAAAATTCAAATATAATATAGACCTGGATCTCTTTCACAGAAAACCTGCATTAAAAAAAAATCACATAAAAATAGATTTAACTTACCTTGAAAAATGTGGGATACATTCCAAAATTTTTATTAATCATATAAAACTAAAGCAACAAGATAAAATTACTTTAAAAATTGCATTAAAAAAAATAAGGAAATAAAGTATGACTAATAAAAAATTTAATATTTGAAAAAAATTGATAAAAGACAAACCTTTTTTATGTGTAATTTATTTTACATTTTTTCATACATATTTTAATCATTATCGCTATTTGACAGAACGTGGTTCGTTTGTGAATTAGTAAGACATTAGATTCATCACAAGAGGAAATACAATTGGCACCAACTTCAATCTCATGCTGTGTTAATGGTTTTCCGTCGACAATGTAATCGGTAATTAAACTTTGAAACAATGATTTTACTAATTGTTTATGGAGCTCATAATATCCAGACTGCTATATCTAGCTGTTAGAGAATGTACTTCCACAAGTGCAACTATATATTGTAACAAACGGGGTTCGAATACAAGCGTATGTAATATTTTACTAATTGCGAGTGTTAATGTTGAGCGACTATATACGAAAAGATATATATGTAAATAGTCATTCGAACCCTGTTACAAAGAGTGTGAATGTTAGGTGGGTATGCTTATATAAATATATTTGTATATGTGAGTATAAAATGTGTGTGTTTATTAACGGTGATGGTTCCAAGCAATTATATACGGAGCTGTATAAGTTGTAATTGATTATTCGTATATATTTTATCCGTTAAAATTTTTCTTTAAGTCTGGTTAATAATATTGTCGGTAACACGTGTTTTCTTTTCTAATTAATCTTTTGAACATATGAAGATAGAAATAGAAATAAATCAGTTGCTGTAGGCGGTTTAGTAATAACTGGCGTCAAGAAGTCCGAAAACGGGTCAGGTGGGTATCTTTGGAAAACAATAGAAGAACGGGACAGTGGCATAGGGATATTGGAAGAAAATTTTACAAAGTTAAAGAGTGAAAACAGAAGAACTTTTTGTGGGCTCGAGAGGAGAAAAAAGAAAAAACGCGGCTTGGACTACGGAGTGTGTGGACGTATAAAATTTTCTTAAGAAGTTTATTAATATTTCTCACCCAAAATGTCGGGGTAATTCCATAGCGCTAGTTTCGTTAACCGATCCAGTGGACAGTTGTCGTGGAACCCATCTGAAGTGGACCTACGAACTTCGCTATACAAAAGAGTTCTTGTTCATCAAGTGTAATGGCGACGAAAGATCTATGAAATGGACCCTTTCATAAAGTGAGTGAATCATCTACTCCACCTCCAGAATAAGCTATTCGATATAACATATTGGAAATCCTTGCCATCCGTTATATCAACCAGACCAATATTCGTGGAGAATTATAAATGCGGACTTATCTTTGACCGTGTAAACGGTCGACGGTACTTAAGGTAATTGACGTTTACGCTAAATATATGTTCAATGAATGCGTCTTGGTAAAGAAACTAGTGTTACCTCAATATTAATTGCTATAATAAATCTCTTTTAAATTAAATAAAATAACAACTTTAAATAAACAGCTCCGATGTATAATTGCACTATTTTGATGCGTATATGAATTATATGTGTATCAGGGTAAATGGGCTGTGCGCTTGAATATTGATATATTTATATGCATGTATAAATGAGATTTTATTGGTATTAAGTATGGTAATAAATAGAGTAAATTGTATGATAACATTCGGGTTGGGTTATTAGATTTATAACGGATGAATTATCGGACAGAATAGATAGACACATAAGACTTAGTTGGGTAGTGTTTAGCTTTGTTCTCTAGTTAGACTATAGTCCCCAAACCCTGAGATTGAGCTGGTACGGATGCGCTACCATAAACAGAGGTATACATATATACCCGAACCCTTATTTACGTTTTCGATGAGATAATTCTTATCCATGTGTAAGATTGGCGCGTGAGATGGAATCAGACCATGCTCACAAATATCCTCACTCGAAGCTACGGGTAGAAGCGTACAATGGCGATCTAAAATATAACGGGAAGTATTATAATGGCGTCCCAACATGGGGCTGCGAATGTTAGAGAACGGGCATTTAAAAGGGCATCCTAACGTAATGTAAAAAGAGCGTACAAACGAGAGTTGGAGATTTTTTTTTTAAAAAAAAAAAAGGGAAAAATAAAAGCGATAGTTTGTTATAAATCAGAAAGAGTTTGAATACATATTGGTAATATAGTAGATGGGCATATTTGGCGGTGTGAATATACGGATAGAAAAGTTCTCGAGTGGTCAAGGGAGAACATAGTGTTGAGGTATGTCCTGTGTATATATATAGTCATAGTTTATAAATCGAGGTTGAAGAATTTATCTAACATTGGGATATTATAAAACAATATCGCTCAATATGATAAGGAGGGGCAAAGGTCCATCAGGTGGGTCATGCAGTGGACCACTGGAAACCGGGGTGACGAACCTGGCACATTTAGCGTTAATAGCGATATATAAAAAGGAAAGAAAAGGGGCAATGGAATTGAATATAAGAATATATTGTAACGATCCGGAGAATAGCACTTAACGTGATCTGCACTACAGGGCGCCATCTAGGCATTTGAACCTAGAAAATTTTATAAAGTAGGCAGATACGCAAGTCAAAAAAAATATTTTTTTTTCCTATTTTGATTCTGATCGTTGGCCCATGTCACTAGCTCAATGGAATAGCAGAGATTAAATAATATAATATCTTATCTAATTATATTTCAATATTAAAAAAATAAATAAAATAAGCCACTGCCAGTAATTAACATACAAACATTTATTTATGCACATATATATAAGATTTAAAATTATTTTAGTATTAGTTTTACATTTCAAAATTTAACATTATTTTTAACTTTACTTTAGATTTTAATTTACATTTTAATTTCTATTATATTATAAATTTACATTTTAATTAAGTTCGCACAGATGGGATTATAAAAGCTTGTTTTAATATGTTGCTATAGATCGGTTACATAGATTACACGGTTAAAAACATTCCAAAGTAAACATAAACGATCAAAATATAAAATCATTGATACTGGCAATTGCAGAGGGAAATTTATAAGTAACCCAATAGTATTCACCATAAGATACTTGCATTGTCACCAATGATTAAAAGACATCCGAATAAATACATTTTAGATACTCACCGTAAGGTATCATTATTTATCGAATGTCTATATATTCCGATCAAATATGAAAACCCAAAACATACTTAACCGATAACCAATCCATGCAAGCGTCTATAAACAACTTAAATTTAATGCATTTTTATTTAGGGTCGAGTATGAATAGACTACATAAATTTGCTTTTGAAAATA
Source organism: Epiperipatus broadwayi (assembly GCA_028023455.1). NCBI lineage: Eukaryota > Metazoa > Onychophora > Udeonychophora > Euonychophora > Peripatidae > Epiperipatus > Epiperipatus broadwayi. Next base: position 768,879 of record JAQFVV010000030.1, on the reverse strand, counting down.
AACATTCTATCCCTATTTAACCTTAGGCTAAAATTCGCAGTCAAACTGGCATCAATCCATCTGATATATCGATGTATTCAATGTAATTCGGAATACGGCAGCACCAAAAGGATTAAGAAAAGACATTGACTCTCAATCAGATAGGAATATTACATCTATCTAACGAGAAGAACAATAAAAAAAACTCCATAGAAAGGAACTGCGTTCTCCGTCTTATAATTCCTTCCATAGGCAAACGGGTGAGTGCGGCGTATATATAAACGATTCTGCCAGTAGCGAATCTCCGACTACATCTACTAACTACATCAATATATCCAATCCATTGACCCAATCTAACAACGACATAAATAACCTAAGATTACCCTCCCCTAATATAACTTTACAAATCTATACAGCCATTCACGCCCGACTTAAGTTTAACATTTATATCATTTAACTTAACGGAAAACAGAAACCATAATAAAACTTAAAGAACAAAAAATAAATAAATGGAAATGATTTTACAAAATAATTACATTAAATAAAATTATAACTAATTAATAAATAACGTTGGTCAGATAGGATAATATTGCAATCATTTAAATATGGAAAGTTTTAATTTAATGTTCATTATTTATAAAGTTCTTACGGTTTACAACAGTTCATCTTTATCCGTTACTTGCCATGAACGTGAATTCCCACGCAGTCCTCAAAAGATTGGTATCCATTTAGCCGTTGTTTTATTTATTCATTCGGAGGTTTTTTAGTTCAGTTGGTCCTCAATGTAGGAAACGATCGTTCATTTCTCTTTTCTTTAACAGCTGAAAGAATTGACAGTGTGTCTGTCAATCCCTTCACCTCCAACTCCGTACTAATACATATAGTCACATCGTAATAATCAATTAACTAACTAATAATTTCCAAACTTGTCCTTTTTATATTAATGTGAAGGATTGAATTTACATTACGTCATCGATGTGATGATCCTTTTCGTTGAGGTCCGATTTCCCAGTGGATTTCTTCTCTATTTGCTAAAAGTTTCTATTGTTTTCCTATCTGACCGATGTTTTTACATTTAAATGCCCAAGGCTGGTTTACATTTGACTAATTAAATTTATCATTTCCATTTCTGATTAATTAACCTGTTTTCCAAATCAAAAATATATTTAAAGATAAATTTAAAGATATAATTTTATCTCCAAATCTTTTTAAAATTTAGTTTTAAAATACTTTTTCTTTAATAAAGTTTTATTTTAATAATTTTTCATTATCTGTGCGATTTAACATATACGAGTTTAAGATGATATTTAATTTCAATTTTTAATTCTTAAAGAAAATTTTTAAATGCGAACTTTTTAATTTACTTTCATGTTTAATAAATAAAAAAAAAAAACAATGTAACGAACGTCTGTGCTCGTTACATATCAGTAAAGTTGCTTAAAAAAAAAATGATCAAAAAAAAAAAATATTTTACTTAGGGTTAGTAATTACGGTACACGATTGACGAAGACATTTACAAAACATCCGGTTAATAATTTTACAAAAAGACTATATACAAAAAAAAAAATGTTTACTATCGCTTACCTAAGGACCATTTACGTTTACACCTCCTCCCCCCGAGAGTTCTATTATTATTTTTTTTTATATACATTTTATTTTTACTCACGGCATGACAAGCAAATTATTTAAATTATTTATTTAAGAAGGTTGCATTGAACTAAATATGTTTTTGAAAGATAATGGGTTTATACGTGTATATTTGCAGCACAATTATAAATACCACCAACTTATTTATGACTGATTAAAATGCTTAAATAGGATTACACTGAAGTAAATTCCCAACAGTACTCATCGTAAGGTACCACATTTCGATCATAAACTTACGTGGCTGTGCGCACCTATACACATAAAAGCATAATATATATATCAACAAAAAAAAACATATCAATTGCAACCTTTTGACTTTCTTTTTAACAAAATACAGTTTAAAATTATTTATACTTTCTTGTGTTTAATATATGTGCTATTTCTTTCTGGCAGTGCTTTCATAATATTTAAAGTATACGACTATATGTAAACAGATAAAAATATTTCATTTTGATAAAAATTTGCTCAGGGTATTTGTGGTTTATTAAAGATCGGCCCGAGTTGGTTCGCCAGTTGTAATGATCCGGAGAAGTAGACTTAACGTAATCTGCACTACAGGGCGCCATCTAGGCATTTGAACCTAGAAAAATTTATAAAGTAGGCAGATACGTAAGTCAAAAAAAAAATTTTTTTTTTTTTTATATTTTGCTTCCGGTCGTTAGCCCATGTCACTAGCTCAGTGGAATAGCAGAGATTAAATAATATAATATCTTATCTAATTATATTTCAATATTAAAAAAATAAATAAAATAAGCCACTGCCAGTAATTAACATACAAACATTTATTTATGCACATATATATAAGATTTAAAATTATTTTAGTATTAGTTTTACATTTCAAAATTTAACCTACATTTTTAACTTTGATTTTTGACTTTAATTTACCTTTAATTACTATTATATTCTAATTTTACATTTTAATTAAGTTCGCACAGATGGGATTATAAAAGCTTGTTTTAATATGTTGCTATAGATCGGTTACATAGATTACACGGTTAAAAACATTCCAAAGTAAACATAAACGATCAAAATATAAAATCATTGATACTGGCAATTGCAGAGGGAAATTTATAAGTAACCCAATAGTATTCACCATAAGATACTTGCATTGTCACCAATGACTTAAAAGACATCCGAATAAATACATTTTAGATACTCACCGTAAGGTATCATTATTTATCGAATGTCTATATATTCCGATCAAATATGAAAACCCAAAACATACTTAACCGATAACCAATCCATGCAAGCATCTATAAACAACTTAAATTTAATGCATTTTTATTTAGGGTCGAGTATGAATAGACTACATAAATTTGCTTTTGAAAATAAACATTCTATCCCTATTTAACCTTAGGCTAAAATTCGCAGTCAAACTGGCATCAATCCATCTGATATATCGATGTATTCAATGTAATTCGGAATACGGCAGCACCAAAAAGATTAAGAAAAGACATTGACTCTCAATCAGATAGGAATATTACATCTATCTAATGAGAAGAACAATAAAAAAAAACTCCATAGAAAGGAACTGCGTTCTCCGTCTTATAATTCCTTCCATAGGCAAACGGGTGAGTGCGGCGTATATATAAACGATTCTGCCAGTAGCGAATCTCCGACTACATCTACTAACTACATCAATATATCCAATCCATTGACCCAATCTAACAACGACATAAATAACCTAAGATTACCCTCCCCTAATATAACTTTACAAATCTATACAGCCATTCACGCCCGACTTAAGTTTAACATTTATATCATTTAACTTAACGGAAAACAGAAACCATAATAAAACTTAAAGAACAAAAAATAAATAAATGGAAATGATTTTACAAAATAATTACATTAAATAAAATTATAACTAATTAATAAATAACATTGGTCAGATAGGATAATATTGCAATCATTTAAATATGGAAAGTTTTAATTTAATGTTCATTATTTATAAAGTTCTTATGGTTTACAACAGTTCATCTTTATCCATTACTTGCCATGAATGTGAATTCCCATGCAGTCCTCAAAAGATTGGTATCCATTTAGCCGTTGTTTTATTTATTCATTCGGAGGTTTTTTAGTTCAGTTGGTCCTCAATGTAGGAAACGATCGTTCATTTCTCTTTTCTTTAACAGCTGAAAGAATTGACAGTGTGTCTGTCAATCCCTTCACCTCCAACTCCGTACTAATACATATAGTCACATCGTAATAATCAATTCACTCTAATAATTTCCAAACTTGTCCTTTTATATTCATTTGAAGGATTGAATTTACATTACGTCATCGATGTGATGATCCTTTTCGTTGAGGTCCGATTTCCAATGGATTTATTTCATTTGCTAAAAGTTTCTATTGTTTTCCTATCTGACCGATGTTTTTACATTTAAATGCCCAAGGCTGGTTTACATTTAACTAATTAACAATCATTTCCATTTCTGATTAATTAACCTGTTTTCCAAATCAAAAATATATTTAAAGATAAATTTAAAGATATAATTTTATCTCCAAATCTTTTTAAAATTTAGTTTTAAAATACCTTTTCTATTTTTAATACAGTTTTATTTTAATAATTTTTTTTTATCTGTGCGATTTAATATATACGAGTTTAAGATGATATTTAATTTCAATTTTTAATTCTAAAAGAAAATTTTTAAATGCGAACTTTTTAATTTACTTTCATGTTTAATAAATAAAAAAAACAACAATGTAACGAACGTCTGTGCTCGTTACAATATATATATATATATATATAATCAAAACTTGTTCATAATGTTGTCTTTGCAATGTAATATATTAAAAATAATTCAATAAAAAATTATTTAATAAGACAACTTTTATAATAATATTATGTTTAATAAACCTCACAAACCCGGATTTACATCTTGATAAGGCTCCAATATAGGGGCAAAATCCATGTTAGTGTGATTTATTAAATTATTATAAAAGTTGTCTTATTAAATAATTTTTATTGAATTATATATATAAGTGAAAAACAAAAACAAGTTTTATATACGTAAACTTGCTATCGCTTGTATTTATGATCAATAGTATTTACTCAGGCTAAATTATGATAGTCCATCATTAATTAAAGTTCATTTCATGTAAAATAAAGTAACTTCAGCTAATGTTAAATATATATTTAGTTATTTAAAGTATCTTTACTTAAGTTTTCATGATTGTAAGTTTTTAACTGGTTGTCTTTTGGGTTCCATTGATGGTACCAGTGCTTGTTTTCCATTCTTTGTGTTGAAAATGAGAGGGAGAGTTTGCAGCTGCATTTACAATCCAGGAAATTTTTGGGTGTTGGTTCAGGCAAGGTTTCACTTGACTTTCTTTTTGTTGAGGGTTTTTGGCATCTGAAGCCCAGATTAACATCCTGCCTGTCCAGCAGTGCATATTGCTATATTTACAGATTTTGCATTGATGTTGACTGCAGCAATAATTGATTGACTTACTATGACATTTGCAGTTTCCAAATATTTGGATTTCTGGAGCAATAAATAATCAAATCACAAATGAAGACTAGAATGATTCAATCACAAATGCAAACTATAATGACTTACTGATTGCACACACCAACTAAAAAAACAATAGCAAAGATGTGACTTTTGTATCTTTCTCTTTTTTGTTCTTTTTTATCTTTAATTAATCTTAATTTAAATCTATATTTTTAATTAATTTTTACATTTCTTTATTAATTGATGTTTACATTTCATTTTAACTAGTCTTTTGCTTAGATTAATCTAGTATTTTATGGCCAGGAATCTTGCAAACTTAATTACATTCCAAAGCTGATGAGATTCTTTTATAACAAATTTTATTTTAATATTTTATATTTGTTTATTTTTAGCCATTTTATTTAACTATTTTAAAAAGGAGATGTTGAGTTTTAAATCTTGTTACTTTTATGTTAGAATTTCTACACCTACCTACTATTAATACTAAAAACTTTTTATTTTAAAAGAAAAAGAAGACTCCATACTTTTATTTTCACATGTTTGCCTTTCTTAAAAAAAACTTTTTAAAAACATTATATTTTTTATTTTATTTTACTATTCTCACTTTTTTAAAAATAAATTTGATCATTTATTTTTAAATGATAACATATATAATGCAGAATATGAGTGTTTTTGACATATATATATATTCACTAGCAGTACAATATACTAACCATTAAACTGACTGAAAAAGTTGGAGCAAGCCAGGCAAAAACAAAACTATACCAACACAGACAAAGATTTTATAATATAAAAAAAGAAGAATGGTGTCAAAAAATCTCAGAGTGTTTATTATACTCACACAAAGTATAAAATTATATATATATATATAATGGATGGATAACTCATGTAATAAAAATCTATGCACGTTATATTTAATAAGGCTAGTTAGTTAGTTCTTAACTCTTGAGTTGCATTTTATTTAGATTAATCAATTATATCCAGTTACTCTCAGCAATTTTTAAAGTGATATATTTATGATATGATTAAATAGCAAAGGAAAATGAAAATCATGCAAGTAAATTAAATAAAAAATATTGTTCTTGAAATAAAGTGTAATTGTGAACATATAATGATCTTTCAACTAATGACAAACAGTCACATAATAAAAAAATATATAACAACTTATTAATTAAAAAACGATTATTAAAAATATTTAATCATATGCAATTATAATAATTTCCCTGAAAAGATTGTATATTGTATTATGCTGTTATACTTTATATTTTTTTTTCTATTTGACTTGTAAATATCCATCTTTTTTTTTTCACAAACATGATGCAACAACAGCACACTCTACTGGAGGTGAGTGTATTGTATTCATTGACAACTAAAGAATTATCTACAGATAATTTTAATAACAACCTCTTTTTATAGATATCAGACTTATTGTTTAACCCTATTATGTAAGATTAAAGCATTTACCCAACTTACATCTTTATTATCAAAATGTATAACTCTTCTGAGACCAGTCAATAATAGGTGTCGGTGGCATAACACAATGTACCTTTTAAGCTTATATTAGAACCTAGATATATACACGATATTGTTAGGAGCTGACTTCAACTAAACAATAATTCAATAATAATTCAAGTTACTTTTCATTTACTCATATGAGTGCATCTTAGTTAAAATACAAAGAGTATTTTATAACTATTTAATTATCAAATCTAGATATTTTTTTATTATAGAATATATGAACTTCATTTAAAGAATCAATAAAATATATGAGAGACCAATTAACTCAGATCTAGCATATTTTGCCTTAGATTAAAACTTAACACAACTGATATCCAATACATAATAGAATTACAAACATCTATATTTATATCCAATTTCACTGATAAATATGATGTATTACCTCTATTTTTCTTATGATGTTCTCTTCTTGAAGAATATTTATTAAACCATAATTATAATAATAATAATAATAATAATAATAATAATAATAATAATAATAATAATAATAATAATAATAATAATAATAATAATAATAATAATAATAATAATAATAATAATAATAATAATAATAATAATAATAATAATAATAATAATAATAATAATAATAATAATAATAATAATAATAATAATAATAATAATAATAATAATAACAGCAATAATAATAATAATAATAATAATAATTAAGATGATGATGATGATAATAATAATAAATTTAGAATATTAACATAATTAAACAAATTAACTAACTATAGGATATATAATATTATAATCCACATTCACTAAACAAACATCTGATAAACTTTATCCAGGTGCATTTTAAGTATACAATTGGATAAAAGACATCATTGAACATTTTATAATGCAATAAAATTTCACTATGATGAATTTAACACACTTAATACATATATGTGCATAATTAATATTGAAGGCTGGGTTTTTACAACTGATATTCACTAATATTGTTTTTCCAAAAGTAGTCAATGTGCTAACAAAATGTATTCATATCTCTTCAAGTGTTAATGCAGGAATTATTTCTTTTGAAGTTAAAGCTTTCATAAATTATAACAGCTTTTAATGTATTTATGAAGATATAATACTGATAAATATAAATCCATTATCTTTTGTATTACTGTGTTTATTGAAGAATCAAATAAAATATTAACCCATGCATTTTATTAGTTTTAACTAAACATCTAAAGCTTTACATAATTTTTTTTTTTTTTTTTACAAAAATAATACACATAAATCCATTGATAAAATTGTCTTAAATCAATATTTACATTATTCAGCTAGTGTTCAGGTCATTTTCACAAATGTGAGACCAAACTTTTTATTATTGCATTGACTTGAATTTAATTTATGTCTTGTTTACTATTTTAAATAGTTTTCACAAATATAACATGAAACAATATATTGATCCATAAGTTCCCATGAATTTTATACTAGTCATTAGAAGTTTTAGATCAATATAGTGAATGTTATTTCAAGCAAGCAATTTTAGTCATAGGAGCAAAAACAAATAATTATTGCAGTGTTTACACAAACTGCACCATTCAAAAAGCAATTATAAAAGTATATAATTGAATCAAAATATTAAAATTTCATTTGTTTAAATGCATTACTGTTTGATAAACATTGTTAATAATTTAATTTTTCTAGTCATAATGACATAGAGAAACATTTGGTATTAAGAGGCAAATGTCTAACTGTTTTTCTACTCAGACATGTTGTTGTTGTAAGATGACGAACTGGTTAATTCTAAGTTTAAATTCAATGCAGTCCTTTAACATGCTGTAACCAAAGGAGACTAAACAAATTCTGACAAGTGCTTGTATTTATAAATTTTTGGCATGTGATTAGTAATTTTATAGTTTTTTTACCGAAAATTATTCACTTTTTACATTTGTACAAAAATATTCTGCTTTCATTGCTAGGAAACAATCGGAAACAGATGAGATTTGAAAGTTCTAAAAGTTTAAAGCACCGAATTTGAGACACAATTAATATTATTTTGAATATTAAAATACTATATTACAATACTTAATCAAATAAAATGCAAAATTATATATTTTAGAATTAATATGACTTGCAAGTCTAAAATATTAAACTAAATGTTACATTTTTTAAATTTATTTATTTTTAAATGTTTCATTTTTAATCAATAATAACCCTATTATTTAACATTAAAAATAAATCTATTTAAGCATTTTAGAATCATATATCTTTCAAATTTATTATAGTTTAAAACATAAACAACTGTGTACGCACACACAAACATGTTTAAATATAATGTTAAAAATATTATCCTTATTAGACATAATATTAGTTTTCTAGCTGTTATACTAAAATTACTTTTGTATTAATAAATAAGGTTTTACTTCAATGACATGTATAAATCTATAAGTGTTTTTTTGCACAGAAAATGAAGCTTTAAATTTAATTGTATATTAAGCTGAGCACTTTCGGGGGATATGTACTCCCATATTCATAGCTAGGCATGTAATGGGAAAATATCTATAATACATATGATATGCAAATATATGTAAATTTGAATGCATCATTTACAATGTCCATTTTTTTGATATGAAGAAGCAGATTTCTTTTCTGTTAATTGCTGCAGGATAACTTGCTCTGCAGCAATCCATTTTAACCTTGCATTTTGCATTGTTTTTCTTTTTACAAAGAATATACACTGCTGATCATTGAAAAACATGTCTGGTGTTTTTCTCATGTTCACTGAATACTGAATTATCCAGTACCTTTGTTTTATTATATAAGTATTTGTGTTGGGATAATCTGTTTGCAATATTTGCCTTGGTTTCACCATAGCAGGTGCTGTGACAATTATTATGGGGGCAGGTGATTTTGTATAAGATGTGAGGAGTCAATTCAGGTGTTATTCTGTTTTTAGTATTATTAATTAATCTATTGGTGGAGAGGGTGAAAAAAAAGCAATTTTGATTTCATTGAAATGTTTATTGATTATTTGTTTAGATAATGAGTGGATGTATGGAATAAGGATGCATGATTTGTTAACTTTCTGTTGCTGATGATTTATTTTATAGAAAAATTAATTGACTTCTTTGTTGATGAATGTACATTCATGTTCTATATTGAGCAGATCATCTATATAATGGGTTAGATTTTCTCTCATGTTAGCCTCATATTTGCATAGGAGTCGTTCGTGAAAAGAAATAATGAGAGACCTGCAAGTTTTGAAGTTTGGGGTGTGTAGGTGTCAGGATGAATTATGCCTCTAACTTCCACATGTTTTACTACCATTCAGTAATCCAGTTTATGTGTATCTCTACTAATGCAAATATCTAAGTATTTAACTTTCTGTTGTGAGTTTTCCCAACCTACAGTAAAGTTAAGTTTGGGGAGGTTCTGCAGGTTATATTATATGTCAAGTATAATATTTTCTGTTGCAGCAATAAATGTCATCAACATAGTGTGTGTATATGTTATCAGTTGTGGAATTAAAGTATGTAAGCAAAATTTGCTGTTCAAAATGGTTAAGAATGATACTGGAAATTATGCTGCTGGGTGGGAGGCCCATAGGCCAACCGTTATGCATGTGAAACCATTTATTTTTAAATATAGTGAATATATTTACATCTACTCATTATAAAAGATCGATGATAATGCCAAACATGTAGATGAGAAGCTTTTAGTTGTCAGTTCATGTCTGATTAATTCAATGGATTGTTTATGATAAATAGACCTGTAAATTTCCTGATATCTAATGATGCAATGAAAATGTTGGATGCACAACTGCATTTTTGATTTTGTCTATAAACTCCAAAGATAATTTGATGTTATGTCTTTTGAATCCTAATTTGTCTATGAACCATTGATTAATTATGATAGAAGTGTTATAATAGTGAACTGCTCCAAAATCAATCATAAGCATGAAAAGTGTATCTGGATTATGAAGTTTCACATTAACAAAAAATCAAGGCGGAGAAAAAATTGAGGGGTAGATCTGGATTTATTGTAATTTAAAGAAAAAAATATCCTGGTTTGTGCAGAGTATATTAGATACAAACCTCTCTCTATTGTGTTTGTAATTGAAATCATTTAAGCATTCAAATTTTAATTTAGTAATTTGCGCATTGACCTAGTCCAAATACTCACTGTTGTTCATCAGAACAAACCTATTCCCCTTATCTTCTTTCAAGCAAATGATCAAGTGATCTTCAAAATATTGTTTAGTGCATGATATCAGTATATTCCAATTTTTTGAATTGTTATTGTGTTGTTTCTTCTTACTGTGTTAGCTATTTGATTGATGATTTCTTTCTTATTAGGCTTGTCCATTAGAGCTGCCTCTACATATGCAATCACTTCTATTCTTAGACGTTTCCACTAACCACCAAAGAACTTGGGCCTTATTAAAGAACTGTTTTGAGTTCATCTGAAACTTTAATATTTGTATGGTTAAAGTAACCATTTCTGCCTGTGTTTACAACTGTAATGTTCTGCTTGTTTGTGAGAAATTTTAGTTTGTGTTACAAATTTACATATAAGTGCAGCTATCCATTTATTGCAAATATTTGTGATAATTTGTGGTATGAGGGCATTAGGTGAGATAATATTCCATCTTTTTTATTCTTTCTTTAAGGCTTTCTTGTAACCAATGGTTATGGATTTAAGAAGCTGTTATTGCAAATTTGCTTTGATTTTATAGTAATTAAAAATTTGTTTATTCATAATGATTATGTACCAGTTATGTATTATATTAAATTGCACACATTTCTGAAAGAAATATATTCTCTGCTGCAATGTGCAGATCGAGAAACTGATATGTAATAGCTGCAAATAAATGTGGGTTATTATTTATATTTAATAATTTTAAATTCTTAAAATAAATTAGGTTTAACTTTAATGATGTAAATAAATCTATAAGTGATTTGTGCACAGACAATGAAGCTTTAAATGTAATTGTACATTAAGCTAAGCACGTTTGGTAGATATATACTTCCATATTCATAGCTAGGCATGTAATGAGAATATATATATATATATATATATATATATATATATATATATAATATGCCTAGCTATTGATATATATATTTGCATGATATATATATATATATATATATATATCATGCAAATATATGTAAATTTGAGTGCATCATTTACAATAACCATTTTCTTGATATGAAAAAGCAAATGTCTTTTCTGTTATTTGCAGCAGGATTACTTGCTATGTAGCAAGCCTGTTTAACATTGAATTTTGCATCATTTCTCTATATACAAACAATACTTGCTGCTGATGGTTGAAAAATGTGGCTTGTAGTTTTCTCTTGTTCAGTGAATACTGAATTATCTAGTGCCTTGGTTTTGATTTTATTATATAAGTATTTGTGCTGGGATAATCTGGTTGCAATATTTGCCTTGGGTTTATCATAATAAATGGCATGACAATTATTATGGGGTCAGGTGAATTTGTATACAATGTGATGAGTCAATTCAGTTGTATTAATAATATTTTTAATTTGTTGTAATGTTGTTGATATAGTATTTTTTATCACCTGTATGATTGTTTCTAAAATTATTTTTATGTGCTTATGTTTATTTTTTTTTAAATATAAAACATACTTTTTAAAAAAATTGAGATGCATAATTTGGGATGTTGTAATTAATAAAATTGTATGGGAGACATATTGAATAATTTTAATAATCTACTCTAATAGGTAATAATATACAAGAAAATAAATATCACTTTCAATGTTATTATTTAGCACAATAACCGTAATAAATATCAATATTTTTTTTATTTGATAAGCCATTAAACTTTTTAGAATGTATAGTTATCATTACTGATTTAGACATTAAAATCTAGTGTTACAATATATTATAATCCCAAAAAAAGAATCAAAATATTCTAAAGATCAAGATATAATATCCAAAATAATAAAGCTATGGGTTAAACTTATAAATGTTATTGAATACTAAATGCTACAATAAAAAAAGTCACAATAATAATAAAAGCAATTAATAAACATTGTAAATATAATATGCAACATTTAGAAAAATTTAAGAGGAGGAGAACTGTCAACTCAGTCTCACATATTACACAAGGATTCTTAATATTGGAAACCTATATAATGGTTAGATTATATAAAATCTTTTTTTTTAATATTTCTTTTCACTACAGCAATTGTAATAACCATTATCAGCATCTTGCTGCTATGATCAGATCCACATTTAAGTTTTGAATGAATAACAATGTTTCCTAATATTTGTGTTATTTTATTTGCAATAAAAATTCTTCCATATTCATTTATGTAAATTAAAATCTCAGGGTTATGAAATTAATTTCATAATACTAAAAAAATACTGATTTTCATTTCATTTAAAGATTATTGAGCAATAAATGAAATCTTAGTAATAATATGGGAAAACACACTCTTATTTATATAAATAATATAATGTTTATACATAATAATAATAATAATAATAATAATAATAATAATAATAATAATAATAATAATAATAATAGTACTAGTAATAGTAGTAGTAGTAGTAGTAGTAGTAGTAGTAGTAGTAGCAGTATCAGTAGCAACAGCAGTAGTACTAGTAGTAATAATAATAAATGAAAAAAAAATATTTTACTTAAAATAAATGCATAAAAAGCTCCTAATTTGGGATAAATAAATATATCAGAATAACATTCAAAAATAATGATCGAATAAGGGATTTTCTGGCCACTCAGGGTACTACCTAATAATTACAACTCATTTTTTCTTTATGGATTTAAGTTGAATAATACTGTTATTTACACTTATGACAAATAATCTGAATGTAACATTCTGAATAAAGTAAAATAATTTATGACAAAGGCAGTTTTCATTTAAGCAATAAATGTAGTTAAAGTGATCATTTGATAATTAAGAAAATAAATAATGTATTCCTTAGATGCTTTTTTTAAATCTACAAACCAGTTTGAACAAAGTGACTATTCTGTTGAATTTCAGGTGTTCATGTATTCTTAATATTCAATATAAAAAATAACTCCATGATATATTTTATAATATTAAGACTTCTGAACAATATGAATAGATGATGATGGAAAGAATATGAAACCAAAATTAACAATAAAAACAACATTGATTTTAACAATTAGATATTGAACAGATAACAATTTTGTAATTCTACAATATCATACAATAAATTATTTAATATTCTACTATACAATTCAATGCAGAGGAGAAATAAGACATTTAAAGTTTACAGATGAAATAAATATTTACAGATTAAAAATAATAAAATGTATTATCCTTGTCCAATTAATGGATAAGCTTTTTCAATATTATCATTATAACAAATTATAATTCTTACTATACAATCATAGAATTTTGTTGTCCCAAAAATTGTAAATAGGACTAACCATCGTAGCAATAGAATCAACACTGATGGAAATGGTACATCATTCATTGAAGCCCAAAATTACAAATTTAATTTCTAAAATAAATGTTTATTACTTTTATGTCCTATAATACTGTCAAAGCACAGCAAATAGACCTAGACATCAGAACAATCAACAATCTACACTTAGAATATGAAAGAGTGCACAGAAATAAAAAGCAAGATAATGCTCCTAAGAAAAAACTACAGTATTGATTGCCAAAAATAATATCATGGTTGGCACACCACATATAGCTTTATACAGAAAAATACATGATACATTCATCTGCAATTCAAACCTAAATATGTCAATGCAAAATAAATGATGGCATAAACTCAAACAGTAGCACCTATATTTGAAAGCAATAAATATACTGTGACATAGTCTCTAAACATAAGAATTATAAGAATGATTCATCAAAATATGGTAGAAATAATAATAATTGTATTGAATAAAGCATTCCATGCTTAATATGAGACCCAACAGACATAACTCACAGAATATATTATAATATTAAGAGAGAGACACACACAACTCCAATTTTGCCCTTTACAAGTCATAAGCGCTTGAGAGATTTGCACTCTCTCAGTTTAATTTCAATACTGTCCATGCTTTATAAAAATAAATATTATTTACATACGTTGCTGCAAATTATAACATCGATAAACTACTGTGTAGTAAATTGAAAGATTTCACACTGTATGTTTGTAATTTGAACTCAGCATGTTGAGTATAAAGATATTTAAGATTCACGCTTTCAGATTTAAGTACTTTAGACTGGCTTGGATATATAGAAATACAAGTAAAGAAAAAGGTGGTTCCACCTTCTTCTTTACTTATCTGTCTCAGTGCTTGATCTGATTGGCTGGTGATAGTCATAAGCTCTTGAGAGATTTGCACTCTCTCAGTTTAATTTCAAACACATGCTAGCAAAATAAATATTCACAAGAGAGAGAAAATTACAAAATATTGGCAAGATAAGAATGTACAAGGAAAACAAAGAGATTAGAAGTGCTACCATATCTTAAATAACAATACAATAATTAACTGATGTGGAAAATTGATCATGTGGGATATATTCTCCAAATCTTGCTTAATAAAAGCATAACCTAAGATAAGCACTAAGAAAATACATTCTTCAATTTATTTAGCATTAATATATACATTCAAATAAACAACTGATCATAAGGGATGACATTATGCCAAGATAAATATTCTATAAAGTTTTAGATAATTCACCTTACAAAAATCCATAAACTCATATCAGAAAAAATGCATATAATAAATGAAATATATGATAAATTAGAATAGTATAATATTGAAACTTAAAATTACACCCAGTTTAACAAAATAAATAAATAAAAGTTATTCATCCTGGTTGATATACCATTCAACAAAATATGTTTTTTGTAATTACCATTCTGCATATGGTAACAATTTTTCATACATGTTAAAACACAGCAAATTTAAATTATTGGTACAACATTCAAACATTATTAGTAAATAATAGATTTCCTACTGAACATGAGCAAAAAATACATTAATGATCATTTGAATTTTATTAAGAGTATTTCAAACAAAATATGGATAATGATGATGCATCTTTAACATTTTATATGAATTTGTTACTTCTTATTTCTTTTTAAAAATGTATATTGAAGATAATACATGAATAACATTTATTCTTTTGACAGATCACAAATTCCATTGTAGAGCTAGTAATAAGGCCAAAACATACTAGAGCAGATTTATAAAGAAAGAGATTAGCATATGATAAGCTTTAATAAAATTCATAATTCAAGAGTATTTCTATTTTGTTCACATAGAATGTCACTCACTTTAATTATTTAGTATAAGCAATAATTTAAGAATAATAGTAATAATTTTAAATAAATATTTTATTAATATTTTAGATTATTTTAATAAACATATAATAAATTTTCAAACAATATAAAAATCCATAAACTTAAATTTATTGAATTAGGAAATATTTTTTCTGACTCTAGTCTGAAATAGATATAAAAGAAAAGATTAAAGTTTACATCTGGGCTAGAGAAAATCTTTAGTTTAATAAATGTTAGTAATAATCATTAGGTGTTTATCAAAAAGTTGATAAAGTAAAAAATGGGAGAGGAGTAAATTGATGCTCGAAAACAAAAATGAGATAATTTTCTCTACATAAATACTCTTCATGTAATAAAGATGTATATGAGAGAAGATGACCTGGCCCACCTGATGAGTGCTGGTTCAGCACAAAATGCATCTTGGAGGTTATTTGTCTTTTATTGTATCTTTATTTATATGAAATTATTTATGAAAGAAAAAAGAATGGAGAAATATGAAAGTTGTCTATATATAAAATAAAATAAAGTATTTCTGAGTGAGAAATTTCCATCCCACTGTTACACTAATGATAATCAAATAAATGTCAATTTAAAATTCAAGTAAGAAATTTATAAAAATTTTCTTGAAAATTGTTTAATCTGGAATTAAATAGTCTATTCATGCAAAAGATGAACAATTGCCAAGCGTTGATGGTCGAGTTTACAAGCAGTTGTCCCGGGGTTCGCTTCCAGGCCGACGCTTTGACACATAAAAAAAAAAGATGAACAATTCCAAATAAAAACATTTTTTTAATCATTTTAAAATAAAAGCATTTTAAAAACAAATGCTGTGGAATAATATTCAAATGTTTTAAAAACTTTTATCAAACTTTTTATTCTCAAAATGTCTTAAGGTTATGAGCAAAAAAAAAACATGTTTTTGGCTATTAAGAACTAGTTTAAAATATCAACAATAGCATAAAGTTTTTAGAAGTCTTAATATTCTAATATATAAAATATTAAATGGATAATATTGTCCACTATTAATGAGAAAATAAGAATCAATAAAAGTTCTTAAGTAATAATGATGATTCATGGAAAATTCTATCAATGTATACAATTTATATAGAAATATATCAGTAATTATTATTAATATTTAGTTAAAATTTTCATAATGTTTCTCTAAATTTTAAACATCCTTTAGTAACTTCAGCTTAGAATTTCTGCGCATGAATAAAAATAGTTTGCAATACATGTCTAACTTTAAGCAAAATAAAAATTTGATACAAGCAATTAAACTGAATAAAAATTAATTATTATTCAAGTAAATATTGCCAGTAAAAAATATCCAAGTTGAATAGAAAGTATTAAAGTAAGAAGTAAGCACATAAGTGCATCTAATTATATTGCTGATCATGTGACTGATTTTATTGGATGAAAGTGACTTAAGTTCAGATCTTTCCTTGACCTAAACTATTTCATATAATATTTTGATCAAATATGTGTTGTTGGACAGTATTTGAATTTTTGGGTTTGTAATCTATAGCATTGTATTTTGTTTTAAGTTATTGGTGAATCTAATTACTTATCACCATGGTATGTCCTCATACTTTGTGCACTGTAGGTTCCTTTGACAACATTGCCTTTATCTATCCAATATGTGTTTGGGTTAGGGCATTTGATGATAATAAATGGCCCCAGATGTAGATCACAAAATTTGTGGAAGATAAATTATTTGGGATTACTTACAAGGGGTGTCTTAATTAAAAACTTTCATCACCCATTTTGAAATGGTACTTACTTTCTTATCTCTTAAGTATGAGTTTAAATTAGATAGGTATGCATGAATAGAGACAATAAAGATACACTTTTATACTCATGAGGAGGAACCCATTCACCTTTGTGCATACCACAAAAAGATTGTCCCGTTATAATATATATATATATATATATATATATATATATATATATATATATATATATATATATATATATATATATATATATATATATATATATATATATATATATATATATATATATATTAAAACCATATGAAAAACGATTGTGTTTATGGTGGCAAAAATAGGGTTATGTGATTGAAATGCGATGTGGTCCATCATGTGGGAGAAGTGTGATGACTATTCCTCACTTGATTTTAAATTCTACGTATACAAGTTTTTATATATTTGCACACAAGTTCAGACTATTGTATACTTTGATAATAGATTCACATTCAATAAAATAATCGACAAATTTCTCAGAGTTATCTAATAATATGTGTACTCATAGTTTTTTTTCTATTTTATTAGAAAAAAATATTTGCAAATATATTGTTTTTATACTAAAAACTAATTAAGAGTAACTCAATCTGTATCTTAAAATTAAGATTAGCAATTTTAAATACAAAGTTGCTTAATGATTTATCTCTGTGTTTTGTAAAGTAAGAAAATAAATACATAAATAAAAATTTTGTTAATGATAATAAATAAAGGAATTGTATATACTCATCTTACTCAATATTTTTATATTTCAGATATCATTAATATAATAATTATGTATTTAATCCAAATAGATAATTCATTTCCTCATTTTACGTTAACATATGCGTTAAACACAAGTATCATTATTTTTTTAAAAAATACCTATTGCTTTAAAACAT
Source organism: Epiperipatus broadwayi (assembly GCA_028023455.1). Classification (NCBI taxonomy): domain Eukaryota; kingdom Metazoa; phylum Onychophora; class Udeonychophora; order Euonychophora; family Peripatidae; genus Epiperipatus; species Epiperipatus broadwayi. The sequence goes on along the minus strand of JAQFVV010000030.1, from coordinate 750,396 downwards.
TGTGTACAATTTATATAAATTGTTTTAAAAGGGTATGCAAGGTTGGCGAATACAGCATAAGTAAAGATTAGTATAAAATAGAAGTGAAATAAAAGACAAATATTTCCTTAGTAACCCGCTTAATTATTAATAATATTTAAATGTATATGGGCCATTATAAAAAAAAAATTGTCTTTCTTAAAACAAACAAACAAACAATAAAACTTTTATCTACATAATTAAATGGTGTAAACAGATCAATATATATATATATTACAATTACATACGTATGATAAAAAAAAAAAAAAAAACGAAATGAATTTAAAACTGCAATAATATTAGATTGTAAATGTAATATATAATTATAATCAAAAATGCACGTGTTGTTTCGAAAAAATATTTAAAATTGCAGTTATTTTTTTATAAAATAAATAAATATACCATATATAATAAAAAACTAAAAATAAATAATAAAAACTTTACTATCAAGGGAATTTATTATCTACGTTAATTTTATTAGTAAAAAAAAATGTTATACAAAAGTAAAGCAATATAAATAATAAAAAACAAAAATTGCAACAAAAAATAATTGTTTGCACTATTGTAATGTTAGAAAAAATGTTTTAAAGGTAAAATGGTTTTAAAATATCTTATTATGTGTAAACACTCTTGCTCTTAATATAAAATTATGGTCTATTGTTGTAAGTTTATGAATAGTTAAAAATGTCTTGCTTTTTTGTATGTGCACATATACACACATATCAAATGACCTTTCATCACAATTCTACTTCTGCATCACATGATCACTATTTCTGCTGCTTGCATAAGCTGTTATAGGCAGTAAAAACCCTCAAAAAATAGTGCCACTCAATGCAAACTTTAGTATGCAATAAATTCATGAAGATTTATGCATAAAATCCCCATCTAAATGTGTAAAAGGTGGCTTTTGGAAGGTTGCATTAAAACATTCAATCTAGATGCAATGTTATCACAACCAAATCTCCCAAATGATGAAAGCCACAAAGCAAACTAAGTTGGTGATATTTGATGATTAGGCACTGGATAGGGATTTTATGCACAAACTTTTCTGCATCCATTGATTACTAAGGCATGTGCTAGGTAGCACTACTGACAATTTGTTACTATTAATTCTACTGCTATATAAAACTTATGAATAATGACATCTATAAGAGCATATCAGTTTAAGACAAATCTCTGACTGAAAATTGTTTAATGGCACAACTTCTTACACATTCTTCACTATTTACTTCATACTTGTTAATATCAAATTAATACAATTTGATCTACAAGTATCAAAATTTTGTATTGACACATTTAACCCTCTCCATTTTTAATCAATATGTTGATGAGTATTACTTATCACTTATTAAGCTGGCATTAAAGTATCAGCTTTGATCCAGTTATAAATTTAATTATTTATTAAACATAGGTCTATGGTATTATTAATCTAATTGTATTTATTTTTTCATTCAAGTGTACTATCTTACATATAATTTAATGGCATTATAAAAGCTTTGTAAAGAATACTTAAACACATTCCACATACAGAAGAAAAATATTAAAAATACCACATTGTTCTTTTCAATAAAAATAAAGTATATTAACAAAACAGAAGTAGAAAACAATAAAAGAATGGCAAAAATGTTAGGCAAAAATTAATTTAAAACTCAGACATTATATAAATATATCTTTTTTTTTTGATTAAAGGTTTTTCAAAATATAAATTGTAGGAAAAATAGTAGAAATTAGTTGCCAAAATAAGAATAAAAGTCAGCAATTTTTACCAAAACTAGGCAGATGATTTATCAAAAACATACTTATCTCTTAAGAATTATATCTAACATAAATAGCCATATGAGACTGAACTAATTTCAGATACACCATATATTAATAGCTTTAGCATTATAAAATCAACAAAACCTTAATATAAAAAAAGAAAATAAAAAAAAAAATCAAGTCAGATGTTACATGACTTAATTTAACAAGCTTGTATTTACAAGCTAGTATTTTTAATCTAATGCTTGAATATTCTAGCACTGTACTCAGAATGCCATTAACAGAAACCAGTCTAGGTTGGGGATATTCTGCAAAGCTTGTTAGAAGCTTATTTGAAAACTCTATATATAACAGTTGTAATACAAGCTTGGTAAATTAGGTCATGTGATGTCCAACTTGATTTTTTTTTTGTAATTTTATTTTTTGCTATTAATGTTTTGGTAATTTTATATTGCTAAAGCAATTACTATATGGTGTATCTGAACTTTGTCAGTCCCATATGACTATTTAAGTTATATATTCGGATTGGAAGACATATAGATGACTGAAAATTTTAGATTTTTTACTTAATAGTTAACAATTAGATAACACACTGGGTTTGTCCTGGTATTTTTAATCTAATGCTTGAATATCCTAGCACTTCACTGAGGATTTCAATAGCAGAAACTGGTCTGGGTTGGGGATATTCTGCAAAGCTTGTTAAGAGTTTATTTGTGACCTTTATATATAACATAAGTTAAAGTAATATAATTACAACACAACCTAAAATATAAGCACATACAGATGGGATGAGTACTATTACTCTAAAATTTGCTACAGTTTAATACATTGACCCTTTACGTGGAGATATTTAGATATCAGCACTAAAACATTTGATCTTAAACTGTTTAGCATTTTAATATTTGGTAACCAAAAAAAAAAATGTTCATTTCAAGTTTGAAACAAAGAAATAAGATAAATACTAATTAAATTTGAAATTTTCAGTGTCTTCTTGAAAAAATATAAATTTATTACAAAAGTACAAAAGTAGTCAGCTTTGCATTAATAGAATAATAAATGTGTTATATTATTTTAGGTAAGAAGTGACAATAAGTTTAAATTCAGAAAAATTATTTAAATTAAAATAATACCAATGAGAGGATATAATTGCAGCTGACCTATCACACAAAAAAGTATAATATGTCGAAAGAGTAATAACCAATTACAATGAGATTGATGTATGCAATCTAAAGTCAATTAAAAATTATTATGCTTTATTCAATTAATAATCATATTATATAACTTAAGAAGGCTCTCAAACTTCTAATTTAAGTAAAATGAGTCATATTATGAAAAATAATAGAAATAACATTAACGGTTGTCTTATAGTGAGACATTAAGAAGTAAAAAAAGCTAGGAGACCAAAAACATAAAGTTATTAGTGAAGATTATTTCATTATAAACCAATTTTATTTGAAATCAAAAAGATAAAATAACATAACAATACAATAGCAACTTTTTCCATACAATATCACCTTCTAGGACAAGTTATAATAATCAATGGATGCTAAAGGTTTAGTACATCTTAATATCTATCTACTTTACTCATCCAATATCTGCAGACTAGTTTTTAGCTTATGGCTTTCATCAGTAAGAGGCTTGTATCTAACAACACCACATGTAGATTTTTTAAACTAATGCTTTCCTCCAGCAGCAACCTTTTATTTTTCGTTAATTATAAAAATATGAGCCTAAACTAAAACTATAATAATATCATATTATTTTGAATTTAATTTGCAGTTTCTATTCAAATTTTGAAAATGTAAAATTAAGGTGTGACTTAAATTCAAAGTGAATATTTATGTCATAATTCTGACAATGTCCTACTCTCCAATGATCAGAACTTTGCTTTACAATCTACACATCTGAACAGTATTATGACTGTTGATAGCAATTTATATATAGTTTCTCAATCATATTTTTCTGAATTAACACAGTTGCATTTCGATATCAACTGTGTAGAATCATATTATATCTGGCTGTATTTTAATTTCCAGTTTTTTCATTGCCCATAACCTCTAAAGATGGAAAATGATTTACATTTGATGCTAAATTGAAAACAAAAGTTAAATCGTGCACTGAAATCATTGGAAATTATGCAGTCATTGAAATAGTGAAGATGAGAATTCACATTCTGAAATTTGATGTTGAAAGTTAAAGGATGTCTGAAGAAGATTCACAATAAATTATGCAACTTTTTGTATTTATATTAATTCCTGTTTAATTAAATAAAAACATTTATTATTTTCCAATACATATGAAGTTATTTTTATATTTATTTTTTTTTCAATTTTTCAGAAGTGGCTAAAATTGGAAGTAATAATGTATTTTTATTCCCAAATAATTTATATGTATAGTCATAAAAAACTTATCCCAGTTCATTATTTATAAATTTTGAATGTTTGGGTTATAATAACCATAGTTAACATCATCCTATTGCTTGTATTGATATAAAATTACTGTAACATCACATGATTACTATATTTTATACTTATAAAACTACAGTACCAAAATTCTTCATACAATATTGCTATCTAGTACAAGTCATAGTAATGAGTGGTTGATAGAAGGTTACACATTAAAATGTATGTCTATTGTCTATTCATACACTATCTTCAGACTACTTTGTAGCTTACAGCTTTTATTAAATGAACCTTAGAGGTGAGAATACTGCTCTTAAATCTTTTGATTTATTTTTTCCCTCTAGCAATCATATTTCATTTATTTAGTTAATTATAAAGCTTGAAACCCAATCTAAAAATACAGTTCTGAATTCAGTTCTATAACTCTATATTTTTGTATTTTGTTTATTTAAATAATCATAGTCATCATCATATTTTGGCTCAGTTTGGTATTAAACTATTATAACATCATGTGATCACTACTTCTTGTTCTTACACAGTCTGTTAAACCCATTGATATTTTTTATACAATATTGCCACTTATTATTAGCCATAGTAATCAGTAAATGCCAATATGTTAGAACATCAAAACTCTATCTACTGCCTATTTATTCAATATCCCCACAATTGTTTCTAGTTTATGACTTTCTTCAGGAGAAATTTATATCTGATAACTCTGGAGTCTAATGATATTATATGAAAAAGTAATTGATAGAGATTTTCATCTACTATTCTTTTAGCATCCATGGATTATTATGTCTTACACTAAGAGGCAACATTTTATGAAAAATGTATTACCATGTATTGTTATATTGGTTTAATATCAAAAAAAGACAATTGTCATTATAAAAATAATAATAATATAATCCGTAGATATGCAAATAATAATAATTGTTGTATTTAAAAAAATATTCTCATATTTTTTTATATTATGATCAGTAGTAAGAATTGCATTTTTTTGTTTATCATAAGTGTTAACCTTTGCGTGAAATTGTAGCCACATGCAAGAATAGTGCAATAAGAATGCAATGTGGTCACTATAACATAGTGACAACAATATTTATAATGTTATTAAACAGCACTATGCTAAAGTAAAAATCATGTTATTGAATTTTGCTGGTAAATTAGAAATTATATATATATATATATATATATATATATATATATATATATATATATATATATATATTGTACCGGTATAAATCCACCACGCTTACTCATACACAGTACCCGAGTTCAAACCCAGTCCACGTTTAAGAATAAATTCCCAAAACGCCAACTGAATTCAAACCCAAACCCCGGCATGACCAACCGATGATGACTTTACACCAGCACAGGGTTATCCCTTTTCTAGCTCAGCTTAGGACATGGACTAAATTCTTACAGTTAATGATGTATAAGTTTATTAGACTCTAGATACTGGACGGTCATTCATGTAACGTATATATTTAAGTTGCCAATACAGACAGTAAGTGGCTAAATAGACTTAGAGAGTAATAAGGTGGAGGACACAAAGATTAAGATTAAATAGAGTGTTTAATAAGCAAAATATAAAGCATATAAATATAGTGTTAAATAAGACAAATAGAAAGCACACGAATATAATGTTATATAATAGAAATATACAGCATATAAATATAGTGTTATACAGTACGGTAAGACTTCATAAATCCTCTTGTATTTGGCTACTAGTCTTTAGTAAACGTTTTATTTAGTAAACAAACTTATGCCAATAGCTGGATAGTTAAATAATTGACAGGTGGTTAAGAGAATCAGAGTATTAGAGCATTGGAAAAAATATTTATCTAAAGATTTTTGTTTACTTATTTTATTTGAATAGGCTCGAGCCGAAACGTAGACGAACAGTGGAGGTGGTTTTATATAAATACGACATAAGAGATAGATGTGCTGGTGGTTTTATATAAATACGACATGGAAGATAGATGAACTGGTGGTTTTATATAAATACGACGTGGAAAATATATGAACTGGTGGTTTTATATAAATACGACGTGGAAAATATATGAACTGGTGGTTTTATATAAATACGACGTGGAAAATATATGAACTGGTGGTTGCCTATATTCAAGAGCCCTACAGTAATCAATTGCGGTGCATTAACGGAATACCGGGCGGCTTGTACTTTGACAAGGCTTAATGCCCCCAAGTAGTTCCGGGACACGACAACCAGCCGGAGTCATTTCGAACCCCGGTGATCCAAGAGATTACCGGGAAAGAAAAACTGCTTTCATTCCCCAATGGTAGAATGGCGAGACGCTAACTTCAGCGAAGGGAAGGCATTGCCACAGACGTGAAGGACGAATACTTGAAGCGGATTTTTTTTAAAAGAAATTATATAAAACCTGGAAACTATTTGTCTGTTTCTACGCCACAGGCTGAGATCCTTATCCCAATAAAAACATAGCGAAATTAACTGACGGTGAGAACAAAGATTAGTTAAATTTACTCTGAAACTCTAACCCTCCGGGTTAACAAGCGGTAGCGATAGTATCAAATTATTCAGTGAATTATTTCTCATATTATACATAACATTAATGAACACTTTGAAACTATTATATATATTTAATATTGAAACTTAGATTGTAATTTTATAATAACTTAACATAGAATAATAAAGTGACTTAACATTTATCAACTCGGAATGTGAAAGAATATTTAATTCAGAAGGTGGGATTACTTTTAAAATAACTTGATCGTTATAGTACACTAGTTTACTATTGGCATCGTTTGTTTATGGAATAAGCAATACACAAAACAATATAAATGCATTCATTTAAATGATTATTACGATTAATTACAAATGTTATAAATTATTTCTAAAGACTAGAGCAGAGGGTTAAAAAGAAAAGAAAATTTACTGACAGGTTAAATAATAGCATTATAAATGATATAAAGACTTACATATGATTCACTTGATTAATAATATTAAGCACGGAAGAAAATTAAAGTTCGTGTAACAAAGTTCTCTTTTTCTTCATCCAGCTTGGCTTGTAACGTAGGCGCGCATTTTTGAAAGTTATTTGTAAGGCATTGTAAATTTTGAGATTGGAAGTTGGAAATTCTGAAGTATATGAAACATGATCAAACAGCGGCACGAGGATCCATATTGGCAGGCAGAGACCAGCTCCTGGCAATTAGCCCATGAACATGGCGATTCACTGGTAAACTTCTTAATAAGATATTTGAATTATTATTAACTGCTGTGTTGTCTCGAGACTACCTCTCTCAAACACGACCAAAGTTAGAATGTAAGTTTTTTTCTAAAATAGCCACTGCTGACCTTTCCGACTTGTTTTTGTTTTAGGCTCCGCCTACTTTCTCTAGCCTCTAGCGATGCAGCTTGACCAATAATCAATTATCTGTTTTTAGCAATCTTTTAATTTAATACGTTATTTTCAAATTGACATAGTAATTACATATAAAATTCCTTACTAATTTTGAATACAACTTAATTGCTTTGTACATTTGTGCAATTAGATTTTAATTAAAAACACTGATCAAAGGAATGTGATTTTTGATCAGTATTTTTAAACGACTTTATACAATTTTAAAACTAAAATTTAAAACAAATACGCCCGCACTGAAACTTTAAATTAAATGATATAAATTCGCAAACCACGCACACACAAATATTATTTCATGGTTTGCGACATTTATA